>BLBF01000033.1:13502029-13524802 GCA_015471245.1 Laticauda colubrina
TGTGTGTGTGTGTGTGTGTGTGTGTGTGTGTGTGTGTGTGTGTGTGTGTGTTTTCTGTTGCACTTAACTAGTTCAGTTCTTTCCCCCTTGCCAGGATTAGGCCCAACAAGGAACAATAGGCAGAATTCCTTAAACTCTGAAGTCTGGCAGAGGGAGGCTCTCTGCTGAAACCCGCAGAGCAAAACATGCCACCATGAAGTTGCTTCTCACCTTCCTCAGCTTGTACTCTTCTTCGACTTGTCCAGCCTTGTTTAAATGACGAAGCCACCCAGAAACATCTAAGCGCTTATACGCGTTCTCCTCTGGGTGGGTCTCAGAGGAGGGGAGCTTGGGCCGGCGAATGGAGAACTGCATGCAGGTCTTCACGTCGGTGAGCTGCTAATTGGAAACAAAAGAGGAAAGAGAAGGCTCGTGTCATGGCTGCATCAGCCTCATCTTGACACCATTCCTGAGAAAACAACCAACCAGTCAATCTCTGGTAACTGGGGGGAAAGCCGCTGGCCTGGAGGAATTAAGGTTCTGAGTCCCCTTAAAACTGCTTTGTGGTTGGCTTCCTTTCTCACCCCTCCCTGTCCAAGATCACAGTTCACCCAGCTTGCAGCCATATCTTGAGTCTGCCCAGGAATGTGTGTAATAAATTACATCTGATTGCCCAAATACAAAAGCCCTGCTGTTAGGAAAGAGGGAAGCAGCGGTGCCAGGCTCTCTGAGGACGCTTGCCATTCCAGGGCAAAAACTGCAGCTGACATTTAATTTAAAAATCAAAAGGTTGCTCCACACAAATGCAAGCCCCTGTGGCACTATAATGAGAGGAAAGCAGCAGGAGAAATGTGTGTTGGGGGGAGGAGGTAGGGAATTTAGAAACCCTGTTTCTAACAAGCATTTCTGGTACCTTTAAACACATAATTAAGACCTTTGCAAAGTCTTTGTGCCAATTAAAGGAAGATATGGCAGCGGGCCTTGTCAAAACAGGATTGGAATGGACTGTAAAGAGACACAGAATGAACAATTTCCAGAAGGGGCAGCTGTGCCATTTTGCTTCAACAATGAGTTTTGTAGCATATTAATGGCTAATTTATTATAGTATAAGCTTTCATGAAGTACATCCGCTGGCATCAGCATACACCTCATGTTCAAGACCGTGTGGGCACTGGGAGTTGAGGGACTCCTGGGGACAAAATGGCTAACTGAAGTTTGTGGAGCTGACGCTGCAGTGAATGAAAAACTGTTGAGGAGATGAGCTCTTCGTTTTTCCTCTCTGGACAAGTAGATGACTTGAGATTGCCCACAGCTTAGAATCTAGACAGTTACACCTTACAAGGAGATTGCAAGACAGCAATCTTTGGTGGGTTTAAAGCTCAGGGAAACAGGGGAATAGCCATCTTGATAAAAGCGGAGTCAGCTTTGAAAGGACTCTGGGTTCACATACTTCCTTTTCTAATCACGTTCTGAAAATGATTGTTAGTTGTTTTTCAGCTTTTAAAAGAACTTTCGGATTGACATGTTTTACAGCACTGAATGAGTTTCCTCCAAATCTTAGCAAAAGAAGCTTTAAATACAACTTTAAGGACTGAAAAAAATGGAAGGGGGAATAAATACAAAAGGGTTATTAAATTTTGATTTTATAAAGTTTTAGAAAGTTACAAATGAAGTAAAGGTCCAGATAAATTTTAAATAAGATTATGGAAGCATCTTTCCTCTGGGAAAACACTTTCGTTTTGAATTCTTTTGTAAAAACTGTAAGGAAAGGCTTTTAAAATTGGACGCTATCTTGAACTAGAACGAGCTGAAGTTTACAATTAAAGAAGAGCACCAGTCAACTTATCATCATTTGTTTAGTTACCATTCAGTATTTACAGTGGTGCTGAAAAAAGTGACTAGCAACTAGTCATTGCACTTACAAGTGTCATGGTATTCCTACTATCATAATGATCATGATTTAGGCATTTAGCAAGCTGCATGTATTTATGATGGTTGCAGAATCCTGGGCCTAACTGATTGCTATTTGCAACCTTCCAGCTACCATGCGCTTCCGGCAAAGTTAATAGAGGAAGCCAGATTCACTTCATGACCTTGTGATTTGCTTAATAACCGTGGAAAAGAAGATTAATAAAATCAGGTGTGTTCATGACTCATTGCTTAGCAACAAAAGTTCCAATCCTAATTGTGGTCATAAGTTGAGGAATGAAGCGAGACATTGAAGCGAAACATTGGGCCTACTGAAAGTTGAACAATGGACCCAGAAATTAATCTTAATAGTGTCGGCTTCTATAAGGTTGTGTCTAAAAGATGAAATGGGAATAAATTCTCCCTCAAAAGAGTGAGAGTGATATGAAACTGGATTTAACAATGACAGGCTAAAAGAATGATATGGCAAAAGATGTTACACTGGATATGCAAAAGAGAAAACAACAAGCCAAGAGAGTGACCAGGATAATTTTCCTACAATGGATCTATTAAAGAGGCACGTAAAAGTTATGAAGAATGTTATATGAAGGGATAAAGAAAAACGAAATCATAGTTCCAGGGCCTAAAGATCAAAATGGTTAGAAATAAAAGAAAGGAATATAAAGTTGGTTTATATGATCCAGGTTAAAAATAGATTATGCCGTTTTCTCTGATAAGCCTAAGCGGCCTTTTGCTGACATCGGTATTGAACTGACAAGATTTAAGGATTTGGTTATAGATAAGGAGATATCAGAATAATGTATTTGTTGTATTTAAGAAAAAGTGACAAGTTATTAAAATTGTAATTGTAACTCCTTTATATGTTTTTTTTCTTTACTACTGTATTTTCTTATTTTTTCTTCCTCTTCTGTTTTTGTTTCTATTTATTCTTTTTTCTTTTCTGATTTTTTTTAATTGGGTTTTTAAAATAGTTTGTATTAGATTTTAATTGTTGTCAATTGTAATCTTTAAAACAAATTACTATTACATCCTAGGCATGAATTCAAACCCTTCCCTTCTCCCAAGGATACATGTTTTTCATCTCTCCTCACATCAAGCAAAATGGAAAAGTCAAATGATTGCTTGTGCTGTTGTGCCCATGTTTATATATAGCCAACCTGTCATGCCCAATCACTGAGAGCAAACAGAACTAGGCTCAAATCTTCAATGTCTGATAAAGCGTTGTAAGCTCTCCCCGGCCCATCTCACCCCTCCAGCTTCCTTTTGCATGACTTTAGGCATGTTTATAATCCTGCCAGCTTACTCCTGTTATGTAATGTATTCTCTTTCTAGCCCAATTTTAGAAGAAATGAGCATTTTGGATGCCTCTGTTATATCTAAAATGAAGCCAGGAAGTACTGCTGTTCTTACTTCTCCTGTATAAGAAAGAACTAGCTGGGTTTTCTGAGTTTACAAAACCCAGCCAATTATCCAGAGAGAGGCTGTAAGGAAGAAGGAAGGAATCTACTGAAGTTGATTGTCATCAGGTGAATTGGTGGTTTTCCTGCACCTCCTTCTGTCTGCTCTGCTCTAACTTACCTGGTCTTTGAGATGCGTCTCTGTACAATACTTCCATTGCTGAAACACTTCAGAGAGTTTATCCAGGCCACCATGGTGAAAGTGAAAAATCTTATACTGACTCTCCCGGCTAGCAACCACCAACTGCCCGCTGGTGCAGGCCTCATCACTGAAGGAAAAGGTGCAGAGAGAGATGCAGGAGAGAGTCAGCAAAATTTATTAGCTAGATGCCTTGTGCTTTGAGACAGACCGTATTGTGTACATGTTATATCATTACTGCAGTGCACGAACAATATTAAGAGAGGATGTTAACTGTGTGCATTTTTTGTAGGCCTAAAAACATTTTAAAAATGTAAACACAGACAGTAACAGGTAAGGACCAAGTGAAAAGGCCATGATAAGAAAAAAGGATTTGCTAATAGAAGTGCAAAGAGTAAAATCAATCAATCTTATTGATCCCAAAAAGCCCAAAACCAAGTGACAAACATAATTTACACCTGACATAGAATCTAAAAAAATAACAAGTACAATATTTAATAAATATTATGTAACCAACTTTAAACCCAAGTTCATTTCTTTATCGAAGCCTTTTTTTATAGCCATTGTTAAAAATCTGGCTGCTGCCACTGTAATCTTAGGATTTCCATCAACAAGTATAGAATTTTTACATGAGCAGAAGTATTTCTTCCTGGTTTAGATTTTAAAATAGGCCCAATAACTTCTACCCTTCCATCCCCCTGCCATCAGAACTGATGAAGCTTCTTGGATGAGAAGTGAAACGTTTTATTATTCTTTCTCAAGGAAAAAACTGTCCAGTTGCCTTTTGAAGAAAAATAAAAAAAAACCCTTTGAGACAACTATGACCTGGATGACTGAGAATCTCCACAGAAATTCCTGCTGAAGACTTCCGGTTCGGGATTGATCGGTGATGGACCGAAATCTGCGATCATGCGCAGTTTTGATCTGTGCTCACTACTGGAGCGGCCCGAGCCACCTGGATTCGGGGCTGAAGTCACCCTGTAGAGGTGGTGAAGAAGGGGAAGCCATCAGGGTTGAGGAGAGCCGCATCTCTCCTCCTCAGCTGGCCATTACTCCCTTTCCCAAAGACGGTTGCAGCGGTGGTCAGAAATGGTCACCCCAAAGAAGAACCCGACCGGACAAGATTGTGCAGGAGGAAGTTTAAAGGAGAAAGTTTGACTGATCGGCTTGAATGGAGAACATCTATTTAAGGTACTTAGAACCTGAATTTTAAAGACTAATATTCTTCCTAAAAAAGATCTTAGGCGGCGAAAGGGAAAGGAAATGGAATTGGCTTTTTTCCCTCTCATATTGACAGTTTTAATTGACTTGGAACATTAAGAAGAAGAGATTCGAATAAGATATTGATATGAATCCACTTTGACATTAAAAGGCTATTTCTAGCTGAAAATAAAGTGTCAAAGGGATAAAGATTATAGGATTATTTAAAAATTTTCTTAAAAAAAGAAAGAAAGCAGAGGAGGGAAAAAGGAAACAAGAGGTGGAATCTGGAAAATGGAGGAGACCACTTGGAACTTAAAAAAATTGATAGTGGAATTTTGACAAGGCTTGCAAAAGATACATTGTAGCTGAAACTTTGTTACAAGATAACAAAGCCCCTGGAAAGAGAAAGTGAGAAAAGAAGCAAGAAACAGTTGTGGATTATTGGATGATTCCTGGAATTTTGGATGGTGGATCCTAATGAAGCAAAATAAAATCAACTGGGGTTGTTTAAAAAATTTTAAAATGGCACCACTCCTTGAAGAGTTAAAAATGAGACTTAAAGAACAAAAAGAAGAAGCACAAGAGGGAAGAGGATCTTTTGGCTTCATATTTCAATTTTTAGAAATGGAGATTTTGTACTATGAAAAACAACAAGAAACGCAAGCAGAACAAGAAGGGCAGGATAAAGAAGAAGCCATCTTTAATGACCAAGCAACTTTAAGTGGGGTAAAAAAGGGAAAGGGGGGAAAGGGAATTAAAAACTTAAGCATTGAAGCAACAACCAAAAAAAGAGAGTAATTTGAAAAGCAATCATAATATCAGGAAGAAGCAGAAGGGAGGATCACAGAAGGGAGAATCAGATAGAAAAGGGAATAAAAAGGGGATGGAGAAGAGGAAAGGGAAGAGGGAAAGGAAAAGAAGCTCCAAAGGACAGAAACAAGATATAAAGGTACAGGAAGAGTGTACAAGAATTAAAGATATAAACCTATTTAAAAGACACAGAGACAATTGTTAAAATTTAACTTAAGGAGGGGATTCTGCGAGGGTGCATGGGATAGCATTGTTATATTAGAAATAGAAAAGTGTAAGAAAATATGTTTAGATGATTAAAGTGATAGAAAAAAATTGTACTGATGTGTAATGGAATATTTGTAAAGAAAATAAGGCTCTCATGATTTAAAAAGAAAGTTAAAAAAAACTGAAAAGAAACATGGAAGATTTTTATCAGTTGACAAGATGAATTTAAATAAGAATAATAATTTTATTGACTACTGTTAATAACTATTGTTTTGTTTTTTATTTAAAGACAGTAATAAGTAAAATATGAAATATAGATGATTAAAGTGAAAGACAACTGATATTACTAGGTAATGTTTCTTGAAAGAAATCGAAATGTAAAAGATTGTTATTAATATTAATGGCAGAGCTGTACTTGAATAGAATAATTATTCCATTTACTATTGTTATACATATGTACATATATACTTTTTTCTTTTAAGAATTTAGTGTGTATTTTTAAGGGAATTTGATTGAAAATTGGTATGTGTTATAAAATAGAGGTTAAAAAATGAATATTAAAACTGTAAAGGTGTAACTTAAATTTTTAAACATGATTTGAAAAAAGATACAAAGGTGTTACACTCCAGTCTAGTAATTAAGAGGAAAATTTGTTTTATGGGAAAAGATAATATGAAATTGTAAACAGGACAAACGAAAGTATAAAAACATTGATTAGAAAGATTTTAACAATTAGAATAACATATGTAATTGAATTAAGAAAGGAATGAGATAATTTAAAATAAGGCAAGGAAAGGGAAAAGTTATTGAAAAAATTGCGAAAAGAGTGAGAAGATATGGATTAGAATGTATAAGATATGCATGTATTGAGTTTATGTCTGTATGGAGAAGTGATAACGGGGCATCATGCTGTTCTCAAAAAAAGATATTTTATTTGTATTTATGTTTTGTGAAAACTTAAATAAAACTTTTATAAAAAAAGAATCCTGCTGAAAACTTTTACAAAATTCACAATACAATACAATATGTTTTGAAACCATTAAAGACCACACATTTAATCTGGCTTTTAAACCTGCTGCCAGAAGCTGATATTTGGGAAAGAAAATGGATGCTATTATCTGTCCAGCATAGTCAGAAGCTTGGGTCCAATGTGGTTCCTTCCCATTATTAACCTTTCCCCGCGCCCAATCTCTTTCAAGGCCTCTCCTCATTCACTCACTTGTTTTATCATCATTTCCCTATGGAATGTGCCAGCAAGGACTGAAACAGCAAATTTCCTTGAGAACTCCAAACTGCAATCAAAATGAATTATGGAAATAATCTGACCTTACTTTGCATAATATATTCTGAGCACACACTTTGATTCCCCCTCCCCCAGGGGTAGACGTTGCTTTTCATTTTCTCCCCTGCAGAGCACACACGGCTCTGATTATGAACCAGCATAGCCAAATTGTAGCTTGTGAGGTCTTGAAGAATCAGGGCATGCCACACACTTCTTGGTACCCAACAAAAGGCCTGGCCTCCATCTGGTAGTACTTACAAGATTGTTTATGGCAATCAACCTGAACCTTGGTATGCTCAGCAAATCCTACCAACATGAATCTGGGCAAAAGAACTGAGGGAATGTCTGCCAAGGTCAGTTTGCTTCTCCCTTAAACTCCTCCTGGCAAGGCATAAATAATTATCATTCTACACAGACCTACAAGTGAGATAACAGGTGGATCCAAAGGATGATTGGATAGAAAATTGCTCCTTTTAACCTTTAGCTTTCTTAGGTTAATGGTGGGTAAAAAAGTGGGACCACTGGATCCTGTGACTCTTCAAATACCCAGCTTTGTTGGGAAGAAGGCAACATGTTTCTAGCTCTCATATTTTAACATGACATCACTGGGACCGGTGGTGATACAACCAAATAATAATCATCAGAGATCAAGGGAGTGAAAAAGGGGAGAAAAATTAGCTTGCTTGATAGTTCAAAATTGTAATTTTTAAGTTTACATAATTATATTTTTTTCAGAACTGAACTTTATGTGAATATGTATTTAAAAACAGCAGAGGAATCCTGTAGTATGAAAAATGTCTTCATATTTGTTTCATGAAACTTACACACCAATTACCTTATACCAAATAATAAACAGGTAAAGTTTTTCAGTGCCCCCCCCCCCCGCTTTTAAATTGAAACACTTCACTTTCTCTGTGATAGATTGCAGTGGTTCTGGTTGTTATGGACCTCCCTTTTTTGTTGGTTTGTTTGTTTGTTTATATTTCATACTTTTAAACTGCCCATTTGCTCCAGAGAAGAGCTGGAGGTAGCTTACATGGCTTGCCTGGACTATGTCAACCATGTCAACCTTATCTACTGAACTGTACAATCACTAGAGATAAAGCAACAGGGGAAAAGGATGACAGAGAAAGGATGAGGGGGCAGTGCTATAAATCTATATGAAATATTTAGGGGAAAGAAACCATCAAAAACTGTAGACAGATAGGCAAGAAACTAATCCCACAGCTGGGAAACAAAATGGATTGTATTGTTCCCAATTCTCAGCCATACTAATTAAGGAACAGCAAAGTATATGGCCTATCACTTAGCTGCCAGCCCATACAAAATAATCATGCCCATTTGGCACCCTCCGATGCACTGAACTACAATTTCAAAAATTATCTCTTTGAACCTGAAGAATTTGGGAGACTTTTGTTCAGCACAACTGGGAGAACATGTTTAGAGAAACATGGCCAGACTATAAATTATTTAGGAAAATTATTAGGAAATTTTCTTGTGCATTCAGACAAATAAGTCATCAATAGACACATAGAAATAAACCATATTTGCACACCATTTTGCAACTCAGACCAGTCTTTCTAGGTCACTTATTCAAAATACACAAAGTACACAGGATAAATGTAGTCAGAAAGTCAGCAGATGAGTATTGGTAATATCATCACTCCAAGTAACCGGGATATCATTTTTGACCCATGTAACAGCATAAAATCTTTTTAAGCAACATTTTCAAAAAGAAAAGCCAAGAATGAAAACTCATTCTGGTTTTGTTGTGATATCACATGTTTAGGTAACAGGGCAATGCCTGTCATGTCTGGACACAGTCAAATCTTACCTGAAAAAAAGGCGAAGAGATCTCATCTGCCCCAAATCAACTCTGAAGACCCCACAGATCTGTTCCAAGGCAAAGACTTTCTGTTGCTCATCCCATCTAGAGGCCTGGACCTGCCCATTATTCTCCTGGAATTGGGAACTGGGATCAAGGCTTGAACTGGAACTGGTTGAGCGAGTCATGTGGCTTTCACATGTGTGTCTACACCAAATGTAGAAATGGACAGATAAGAAAAAAAGGAGGTGGTATGAGACAGATCACTACTAATTGGAAGAAGCAATGGTACAGTTGAAAGGTGAATGGGGGAAATCCAGGTGGACTCCATTTTGCTACAGAACCTGTTCTATTATCCTGGCTTGTAACTTAAACTTAAACTCACCCAGTAGCCTGCATGCACGCAGTTACACATACATATGTGTTTACTCACATGAAAAAACTCTCCTAGGAATTGGGAAACATAATTACCTAACCCTACTTGAATTGTTAAATTATATTTGAGTAGATAAAACCTTCCAAGTTGTAAAGTAAACGTACACATGGAAACTATACAGCTTAGTTATTTGGTATTGCACATGAACACTGCTAATTACACAAATTAACTTTTCCTATTTATTTCTCAACCTTCTCTTTCCAACTCCAAATCTATAAACTACTCTGCTCGGTAAATATATTTTCAAACTGATGAGGATTTAGTTCAGACAGAAAAAAGAGTTACAAGGACAAAATAAAAAATAGTGCACGTCTCTACTACCTTTGCAAAGTTGGCAGCAAGAGTCATGAAAAAGAGTGTGATTTTCATTCCATTTCTTAATTGTGAATGGGAAGGAGAATTTCAGTTTGTTCCATTTCTGCCAAGTTTGGGTAAGCTTCCCAGTTATAGCAAAAGCTGCATTTTATAAAAGTGGAAATTTCTCAGAACAAAGATTTTCTGAGTTGTCTTTTAGACAAGATGGCCGAAACACAAAACTAATAAATAAATAACTTCCTGACAAGAAAACACAGTGCAGCTTTGGGCAGAACTATGAGACAACTGAAAGAAATACAACAAAAATGCTGTTTGGATAAAATAGGTGGATAAGAGAGGAATCCTTCAAGGAGACCCACTAACAACACTGTTGTTTGTCATTGTGTTGATTCCTCTGTCAACAATACCAAACAGGTCAAGCCATGGCTATCAAACCTCAAAAACATCTGACAGGCTATTCCCATCTCCTGTACATGGTTGATCTGAAGTTGTATGGCAAAACACTTTCTGAAATAGAATTGCTGGACAATACTGTGCATGTATACAGCCAAGATATTGCAAATGAGCTTGGACTGAATAAGTGTGCAACTCTGACCATCAACGGGGGGGGGGGGGGGGAATTGTAGAAATGAAGATTAGAAATGAATACATTATGAGAACGAAGATGATCGTAATATCCAAACTCAGTGGAAGAAATGCCATCAACAACTGGACAATTTCTGTCACTAGGTACACAGCTGGAATATTGGACCGGACTCAAGCAGAACTAAAAGACCTGGATAGGAAGACCAGAAAAATGACAATGAATCATATCCTTCATCCCCACAGCAATGTTGATAGATTTTACTAACTAAACTGCATAAAATAGTGTGGAATATTGCAAATACACCTGACAGTTGAAGAAGAAGAAAAGGCATTGAAGTGCAATGAAGATGAACCTTGTACCATACTCCATGAAGGCTTATTGAATACTCAAAAGACCAAACTGGCCTATAAGTAAGGTACTTCATAAGTAAATAAAGAATAGAAAAGAGACATGGCAAGGCAAAATATTACACAGCCACTAGCAAATAACAACAAGATCTGGTAATGGCTTGAAGCAGGAAAGTTAAAAAAATAGAAGGGCTTATTCTGGCCACATAACAACAAGCCTGAGGATAAATGCACACTTAGTCAGATAGCAATATACTGCAAACATCATCTCTGCAAAAAAGCTTAAGAAACCCTGGACCACATAGTTTAGCTGCTGCAAGAAGATTGCCCAGACTGACTATAAACAATGAAATGACAAAATAGCAACAATGGTGCATTGGCTATATCTGAAAGAAATACTATTGCCTATAATGAGGAACTAGTAGGACCACAAAATAGACAAAGTAATTGGAAATTAAAGTGCCAAAGAGCTCTGGGGTTTTAGAATTCAACTAGACAAGCAGATGCTGCATAATTTACAAAATACAAAGACCTGCAAATAAAAGTAAAATGACTATGACAAAAGAAAGCAAACATAGTACCAATAGTTGAAAATACTTTGGGTGCAATTCCCAAATCACTGGAGCATCATTTCAGTACCATTGGCGTTGATAAAGTCACCATCAGTCAATTGTAAAAAGCAGCTTTACGTGGAAGAGCAACGGTATTTTTAAGTGTATCAAACAACAATATTTACCTATCCCAGATCTTTGGGAAGGACTTGATGGGCAAATAAAAATGCTAATTCCAAGCTAAACAATGGCTTCTGTGTGACAACCATAATTGTTTAAAATTTATTAATTTTTTTGTACCTTTTTTGTAGATCACCCAGAGTTACTTGTTGTGTGATAGGTAGCTATTTTTAATAGGTAGCTAAATTTAATAAATAAATTGTGCCGAACAGTTCTTATGCTACTTTCCCAGACAACAATACATACATACATACCAAGTTGTCACATCATGTTTATTCCTATTTTTGCATCAAGCAAGATATCTGGAAAATATAGTTGCATACTTGCTTGTTTAAGCATTTCTTAGCACATTCTCTTTCTATCAAAAGCTTTGTGAAGCACACAAAGAATCCCTGAACAACCATTATTGTTCAATTGTCTTAATTATATCAGCAGATGCGAAGCTGCCAGAGAATTTGCATTCACTTTTACCAAGGAATAGCAGTAAACGTTTATGTGTATGCCTTGCATTGATTTTCATCAGGTTGCTTCTGAAAGAACAGCAACAACTGCAACGCACAAATTTTCCACTGTCTCCATGCATTTTAGAAAGGAAGATGAAAACAACCTACTTCTCAATGACTCTCCAATTTAACTCTGTGGAAATCTGGGACATGTCGATCTTTTGAGAAGCCATCTTAAAAATCAGAAAAGCTTCTAGCTTTTGTCTGTCATATCCCTGAAAGATGCAATTCAGGAAATACTTTTGGCTACTCTTTATTGTAGCAATTTAAAATATCAGAGGGCCATTTTCTCTTGGGGTTACTATATCATATTTTGAGTCCAAAAATGCTACTACAGTTAACTAAACAGAAGAGATTGGAATGAACAAGGAGAAGGATAAAAAAATGATTTAAGCAGCAAATTCTGCTGCTGTAGCTCCAAAACAGAGCAGAGAGTTTAAGTTTCAGAAATCTGTCCATTCCCTCCCCTGTAAAATGCTAGTGCTCTCCCTTGAGAAAATCAAGAAAACCAGTAGTGTGCTGGGAAATCAGTGAATCTGAAACTGTGACCTCCAGGATCTGGAAAAGGCCAATCTATTTGAGCAATGTGAAAGGGCTCTCCTGCCAAAAGATGGTTTGCAAAACAAGGGAAAGAGAAAATATAAAAGCAGCTCCCTGAAAGGTCAGTTTATGCAATGTTTTCTAATCCTCTTATTGAACAATGCAGGTGATGAATGCTGAAGAAATCACATACTCAGCATGCCAATGTAAACTTCCTAACCTGACAAAAATGCTCCCTGAGCAGGGGCCACATGAGGCCATTGGAAGAGCCTTATTTTTAGCATTCCCCAGCAGCTGGGGTCCCTTAAGCATTCTCCAGATAGTCAGCTGGAAGACCGCAATGTTCGCAGAGCCCTTGGGAGAAGACCAAATTCATCACTGCAGCCTCAAACCAGACTCTGTATACATAGCTCCACAGTACAGCCGCACTGTAGACACAGCAACTGATGCCCAATGTCCCAAAATGCTAGTTCTTTTCATTAAAATCAAACTAATTTGGGCTTTAAATGGCATGCTCTTCTTTCTGGCTCTTGATTTTAGGGGCTACTGATGTCACTGCCCTTATCCCATAACCAGGACAGAACTCTTGTCCTTCTGTTCTATAGAAGGATTTTCCTCTACTCCTAAACCTACCTGAACCTCACAGCACTACGATCAGGTGAACAAAAGCAGAAACCTATCTACATGCTCTACTACTAAAACTTTCATTGTATAAGGTTTAAGTGGGTGAAGTCGTACATCATATAGGGCAACTATTTTTGAAGAAAGTACAGGTAATCCTTGACTTACAACAGTTCATTTAGTGACTGCTTTCAAAGTTACAATGGCTCTGAAAAAAGTGACATCATCACCATTTCCCCACACTTATGGACACTGCAGCATCCCCATGGTCATGTGATTGAAATTTGTTATGTTTGGCAATTGATTCATATTTATGTCCGTAGCAATGTCCCAGGGTAATGTGCACAGGTTTTGTGACTGTCTGACAAGTAAAGTCAATGGGGAAGCCAGATTTGGTGTATCAATTGTCTTACTAATTTAACAACCGCAGTGACTCACTTAACAAGTGTGGCTAGAAAGGTCGTAAAATGGGGCAAAACTCAATCAATATCTCACTTAAACATAAATTTTGGACTCAATTGTGGTCATAAGTTGAGGACTGCTTGTATCTCAAACTGGGCTAACTTTCAGAATGTGTTCAAAACCCATGACCCGTGATTCCTGAGGGAATGTAACATGCTGAAGTTGTGGATTCTTCAGTGACTGCTGCAGTCATGTGATTTTCATTTTCAAAAATTCAATGACAATTTATCAGCCAGTCTTGCAGAGCTTTGCTCCCTTTCCCCACCCAGCAGCAGCCACTTAGCTGGAAAGAGGAAGGAAAGGAAGGAAGCTAATGAGAGACTGACAGGGTGTGAGGGAAATTTCTGATGCTCTCTGCCAATTTCCCTTAACTCAGTGGGGAAGTTGGCAGGAAAATGGAAGTTGCTCCTGTTCCCACTGCTTTTTTGCTCATCTATGATCATTCTGATTCTATGTTTAGGTAAATAAATATCTCTTAAATGATGACATGTCACAGTTTGTCTAGAAACAGATAAATCCAGCATTATACAGTAATTGAAGTACATATGGTGCTGTATCATGACATCTAAATACTACTATTTATGTTTAGTCTAAACAGCATTTTTCTCTCTGCAAAGACCTGGGATAGGCCTCTTGAGCTGTCGATGAATGAAATCACTCTCTCTTGAAGTTTTGTGAGAAACATTACTGTATTGCATAAAATTCCTTCCTGATATTCCTCAGGCTGGAATAAATGGCCAAGAATTATGGTGCTACGGAGCTTGGAAAAGACATAACATTTATTTCCTGTAGCTGGCATACAATATCTTTACAATGACAGTATTACATAACAGCGGACCAGAATACAGGGTTCTCGACTTACAATGATTTGGTTAGTGACTGTTCAAAAGGCACTGAAAAAAGTAACTTATGACTGGTCCTTTATTAAGTTATTCACTTAAAATCATGGCAAAAAATTAGATGTGATTCAGTTAACATGGAAATTTTGAACCCAATTGTGGCTATAAGCCGACGACTGCCTGTATTAATTCCTCATGGTCCAAAGAGGAAGAAACTATTTAAAATGCTAATAGAGACAGGTTGTGGGAAAAGGCCATCTTTGTATCAAGGACCCCACTTGTTCTATAAACACTGTCTATATTTTTTATTATTGTCAAGCAGATCAATTCACTTCTTGGCTGTATTTGAAAATGTGCTAATCTTGGTAATCCTTTACACAGGCTCACTTGAGTTACATTACTGTTTCTTCTGGGTGCTAGATATTATCAGTGATGATACATGCAGCAGCTTACAAGTCCTCAAAAATAAAATAAAAGCAATTTCTGACAAACAATCTTGGCAAACTGATGACCATCAAGCCATAAGGAGCTGGCAGTATTTGAATGACTGAACAACAGCAACAATATTAAGTGACGGTGCCTGCTATCTAAAAAACCTGCTGACCTATAATATGTAGGAAATGTTTTTTAAAAAAACAGAATGGTACACGCAGTATCTGCCATTTGTCTTGCTAATCCAATAAAGTCAGCTGGATTTGATGAAGAATTCAAAATGGCTCTTGAATCATTCAGAAGCTTGCTTACTACCTAAGGACCCTCTAGAGTAGTCATCGCTGGTGGGCTGGGGACCACTGGTGGTCCACGAAAATTTTTTGATGGTCCACAGAGAAATGTCACCCCCAAAGCAATTAATCCAGGCTTTGTGGGAACACATGGCTGCACCGCCCACATGGCCCATGGGAACACAAGGCCTGTGTCGCTTGCATTGCAAACAACATGAGGTAGTGAGAAGGAGGGGGGGAAAGGGCCAAGGGGGGGAATTTGCTTGGTCACCGGGCTGCTTCTTTCTGCTTCTTTCTTCTTCTGCTTTTGGCTGCATGCAAGGAAAGCAGCAGAAGTCTTTCTTTCTCTCCCCCAAACTCCGCCAGAAATGAGTCTTTGGGATCCTGCAAGGTATCCTGCTCCAAGAGGCTGCGCTGGCAAAGACTCATTTCTGGCAGAGTTTGGGGGAGAGAAAGCAAGACTTCTGCTGCTTCTGCTGCTTTCCTTGCATGCAGCCAAAAGTCTCTCTCTCTCTCTCTCTCCCGAGAACGGAGCTGGAGCTGGTATCCTGCGATCCCAAATAAAGAATGATCGATCGGTAGGAAAACGGGATGGGGAATTTTCCTGCAGACTTTTTGGGGGATTTTCCCAGGGTCTCCGATCCGCATAATTAAAATTATGAGTTTGGTGGTCCCTGAGGTCCAAAAGCTTGGCGACCCCTGCTCTAGAGCAGGGGTTGGGAAAAAATAGCTCTTTCATGAATTGTGGACTTCAACTCCCAGAATTCCTGAGCTAGATGGTAGGCTCAGGAATTCTGGGAGTTGAAGTCTACACGTCATAAAGGAACATTGTTCTCCACCTCTGGCATGCGCACCGCTCGCCCACCAACTAATCGTCAGGTAGCTGCCGCATATGTGGAGGGGATGGGGCATGCGCAGATGTGTGCGCATGTGCAGAAACACACAGCGTGCCAGGGGGGGGTCGCACATGCATGCATAGAAATGTGCACCAAGCATGGGGGGGGTCATGCATGCATGCACAGGAGATGTGGCGGCCCCTGTGTGCATTGCCTTATGGGTGTTGGCACGCAAGAATGGAAAGGTTCACAATCACTACCATAGCTATTCATAAGTCCACTGGAGTTGGGTAGTGAATATCTTTAAATAAAAATAATAATCTTACAAATTACACAAGTGACTCTGGATGGCTTATAAGATTAAAATAGACAAATGTGGTGGACATATAACAATGTCCTCCCATGACACCATTCACCATCAAAACTCATCATGACCCTGTTAGGAATCTGTCCAACAATTAGTTGGGTTGGCAGTATATAAACCAACAACGTATTTCTGTAGCTTTAAGGCAAAATCACTGTGTTGATTCAGATTGGTTGATTGTTTTGTGAATTGCCATAAGAGGGAGCTAAAGATCATGGCTTGTTCTCTCTGACATTCTGTCTGTCTGACATTCTGTTACTATCTGAGGTTCTAAGCTGTGCTTATACTTTGATATCTTTGTTTACTGTAAATGGCAAAGGCAACCGGTAAGAAGACTTGGTAATTGGATATTCTTTGGACTGCAAAATGTATATGACCTGGATTATTTATAGGACTGTGCTGTTTTTTAAAGTAAACTAACTCAATTTAGTATAGCTGTGTGTGGCTGAATAATTATTCATAACTATTCTCATAAATGTTTCCATGTGCATATATATCCTTGTTACTCAAGGGTTATTCTGTACATATCATAATAGACCCATTTGTTGATATGCACTCTTTATACCCACATAATCGAGAACTTGTTCATATTATAATACACATCCAGAAAACAACTGCACAATACAGTTTAATGTACACTTTGGAATAAAGTACTATATTTAAATTCTGCCTGACACCATGGTGGACATTCCTATACTTCACCCTGTTTGACAATGAAAAGGATTTACTATGGTAATCCAAGCCATGATGCTCTTATTGCTGCTAACACATTAAAAAGAGAGTACACAACTTTCATGCACTCTGCCTATTTGTTCAGCCAAAATAAACATTATGATTGGCTGCAGATCCTATGCAAATCCGCTGACCTTTCTGGGATTTTGTCAGTGCCACAAACAAAGAAAGGAGTAAAGGAGAAGGAGGAAAAATCTATAACTACAATACCCTGGTAATATAGAGATGTTTCAGTGTAATTTTTTTTAAAGACAAAACTGTTAAGGAACAAAACTAAAAGGAAGCAAGTATGCTTATCCAGACCACAAATGCAATTTTAATGATTTCAAAAAATTCCAATGATTCAAACGAACAAAATAAGGTAAACAAAGGTAATTTATCCTTTTCATGAATTATTAACCTTTAGACCAGGGACTGCAGACCGCTATTGGTCTATGGCCTGTTAGGAATCGGGCTGCGCGAGCAACAGGCGAGCAAACAAAGCTTCATCTGCACATATGTGGAATCTAAGTTGCATGCAACACACGCACACACCCAGCTCATGGAAGAACTGTCTTCCATGAAACTGGTACCTGGTGCCAGAAAGATTGGGGACCGCTGCTTTAAACTACTTTTCCAGCTGATCTTTTAAAGGCAAACAGGGGCAATTGTAGCCCTTGGATAGTTTTGTGGATCTATACCCAGAATTCCTGAAGACCCAGATCACTGAAGTTTGCCTGCAAGTCTCTGAAAAACTGTATGATTTCTGCCGTCCTCCACCAAGGAATCTAAGGAAAGAAAAGCTCTCAGCATCTGAAAGGATCAATGCATCTCTTTGGAGTTTAAAAAATTCTAACTCCTCCCAAAACAGAAAAAAAAATATCAATCCTACCTCTGACATTCTTACAAAAATCAATACATCAGTGTTTGCCTTCTTCTTTCTAGGGATCCCAGATGCTGAAAATGTTGCAGGAAAAGAACAGCTTTTGCGTGCAAAAAGATTGTCCAACTGAGTGGTGGGATTCAAATTGTTTTACTACAGGTTCTGTGGGCGTAGTTTGGTGGGCATGGCAGGGGAAGGAGACTGTAAAATCTCCAGTCAGAGGTGATATTTGCTGGTTCTCTGAACTCCTCAAAATTTCCGCTACCGGTTCTGCAGAACTGGTCAGAACCTGCTGAAGACCACCTCTGGTCCAACCATCTCTAAAGTGGAAGCAGTATGCTCCGTCCCATAATTGGATAGACCAGGTTGCCCCGATAGACTGGTCTCACCAGAAAAAAACACTTAACCATCCCTAAAATTCACAACAGTTTGAAGACAGATGTTATTTCAGTTAAGTCAAATAATAATATTATTTTTATTGCTGCTGTGGTAGGAAAAGGCAACTTTCCGAGGCAGGAACCATTCCTCTTCCTTACTATCTCATCAGTTCCTGGAGCACCAGCAGAACATTGGTGGTGTTGCTCCTAAGATCAAGATGCTGTGTTGTTTTTCTTTCTGTTAAATTTATAAGAAGCAACATCAGTACTGGGTCAAATTCTTGTATCATTTTATTACAAGGGTTTTTTGTCTTCTCCTCCTTTTAATTTCAAAGTTTAACTGCAGTAATTACAAATAGTAATTGAAAAACAAAATTGGCTGAAATCTTCCTTGAAATACAGCCAATGGCACACCTCCCTGTGGATTCATGGGTAATTGGGTGTGGTGTTATCAGTATCCTTTTGTAATACTATATCAATTCCAGAAGGCTCCTTCTTTGCTCTCTTGCCTCAGGGCCCTTTCTATTAGCAGCCACATCAAATGGTAAGTTCATCAAAGCATCTACGTCTTTGCTACATCCTTCTTTCCTAAGCTGCGACGTGAGGCAATATGCCTGAATTTTGATGCTGCACATTTATGTACGGTTCAGGAAAATCTGCATTGTCCTATTAGTTTGTAATCAACTAGAAATGGGAAGCTAGATACCTCTGAAAAAACAGAACCAGACATCTCATGTCATTCTAATCTTTAAAAAGTCTGGCTTAATCAATCTCTTCCTGTGAGTGGAAGTGGATGAACCAATCATATTTCCAATTTTGGATTATAAGGCCAGAACAAAAATGGACCATAGTTAGGCTGCCACAATAAATAATAAATAGAGATGCTGTGGTTGGCTTATCTTCCCCTATGGCAGGGGAAAATAAGTAAAAGCAGTCAAGCAAATAAAGGTCAGAAATGGTGATCTTTTTTGATGAGCGCTAAAAATTCTGGCTGAAATGCAAATACAGGCTGGACCAACTATTTTTTTTTCAGGTGGGATTTTATGATCAACCACCTTGAATATGTAAACAAAACATGAAAAGGGGTAAAGTAATATAATACAACTAAATAAATCAGGGATTTTGAAGTGTCACAGATATTATAGCTTTTAAAAATATCATTATGAGGATACATATGTGTTATACATATTAAGGGTCTAAGAAACATTACTTGAATTTAAGCTAAAATGAGTCACAAAATCCATGGGCCACAGCAATATAAAGCACTGAATTGAACTTACACCTTAGTAACTTCAGCCCATATGATTAAAAAATCTATTCCGATTTAGATACTGTTGACCAACTACTCCAACTTTAGAAACAAAAGATATACTTAAGGGGACCACTCAGTGGTGGGATTCAAATAATTTAATAACTGGTTCTTTGCCCTAATGATTTCTTCCAACAAGCAGTTCAGCAAACTGCTGAGAAAGTTAACAACCATTCTCCTGAACTAGTGCAAACTGGCTGAATCTCACCACTGGTATCACTGCTGCATAAATATATAAACACTGCTTTCCAGGAGAAAACAGATTCAGGTCTTTGCCCCAAATTGTTTACAACCTATTATTTAATCAGCGATCAGCTACTATATAAGAAAAGTACAGGTACTTGACTCAATTGAGCCCAAAATTTATGTTGCTAGGTGAAACATTTGTTAAGTGAATTTTGCCCCATTTACCTTTCTTGCCACAGTTATTAAGTGAATCACTGCAATCATTAAGTCAGGAACACAGTTGTAAAGGGAACCTGGTTTCCCTAATGACAGACAATTACAAAAGATGATCACATGACCCCGGGACACTGCAACCATCATAAATATGAAGCAGTTGCCAAATGTCCTGAACTGGCAACTGGTTGGTGTGAAAAACAGCCATACGTTATTTTTTTTCAGTGTTTTGTAACCTTGAACAGTCATTAAATGAATGATTGTAAATCGAGGACCACTTATAATTTGGGTTGTATGCAGTAAGGGCATTTTTGTTTCCAAGGACGCTTGGCTGGACTGGGAGGTGGGAAAAAAACACTCCAGAAAGAGAGCACTGGAAAACCTTTTCTATATGAATGAATAGAGATAAATATATGGCTGTGCCCTGGTAATCTCCAAGTGTCAGAGATGACTCAGGATATCCTCCTTTTTTCATTTTTTTCTCCACAAAAATGAACCCAGATACATCTCAAGAGGAGAATAGAGGCATGGTCTATTCCTGTCTCTTCTCCTATCACAAACCTAATACATGTCTTTCTTCTGAAGAAGCATTGAAGCTCAAGAAGGCCAGCAAAGATTACCCCCCCCTCCCACTTCCCTCCTGCACGTGCGCACGCACGCGCACACACACACACACACAGTGACCATTTCCCCCTAGCCAGTGGCACTAAACACTATTTAAGTAGCTAATTAACTTTCTGGGCTAGAAAAGCTTCTGTAATTGCGTTCCTTTCACCTTTATAGCTCCCCTCCCTCAAGGGAACTAGAGCTGTCCTCTGGCATTTGTTCTGCTCCTTCCTACCACTCAGGCACAACTTCTACCTTGACAGCAACCTGCCAATCATGCGCCACAGAGGTCGCTGGGGACTAAATTAGGAAGACGCTTGTGATGGACAAATCCGCCTAGCTATGCACAAAGGCAGTGCAAAAAGAAAATATGCTTACAAGAAAATATGCTCTACCTTACATGAGAACGTGGCTTCAACAGTCCCCTTCAGGAGCCAAGCATTTCTCAATCGTTGACTCCTTTTTCTTTTCTAAAGTAGATGACAAGAGATGTTCAAAACTTAAGACCATTTATGTTTTGTTTGCACTGGCATCTGCTCATCAAACAGAAGGGGGAAGGGCATAGAAAATATGCACTTTGATATTCCAAGCCATGACAGTCATTTTTTTGTTTCCAAGGTGTTACATTAAGGTGTTACATCATTATAACCTTAATCACTTGATCCAAAACTGCATATGTACAAATGCTGGCACAGACAAGGAACCAGAAGGTTCTCCTTTCAGGGATGACATAAGTATTATGGCCCTGGGTATTCTGACCCCGGTTTAAGCTTTTCAAGATTCTTGCTTCAAGCACACCCACGCACATAATAACTGCAGCTCTACATTTTGGGTGGCACAGCCACACAGATCTTTCGTGACAGATTTTAAGAACATGATCAGAGTCTGGAATCTCTCTCTTATTTTATTAAAAGAAAGTACCTATTGCAACTCTGGTCAAGCATAATTACACAGTTGTTGCCAAAAAAAAAAAAAAGGAAAGGAAAGGGGAGGGAAGGGAAGGAGAGGCATCCTAATTTGTTGGGATGCCTGTTGTGGCATCCTAATTTCTCTCTAGATTGAAAGCAAGAGCAATTTTACAGGAAACAACTTAACTAGGGTGAAGGTTCCCCCCCCCCACATCTATTGGGTCATTCCAATGGTCAGACTACATAGAAATCTTCGGAACGTTCTCTGTCCTGACCACCTCCTTCCCAAGATTTTGGACTACATCACCTATCATCCACAGTCAAAAACCCCCCGATGATGCTGGTTTGATATAAGAGGCACTGTAGTCCAACACATTTGGCTGTCACCAAATTAAGGACACTCTTCAATATGGAAGAAATGGAATACAGCATTTGCCTCTATGAGGATATGTATCAGGTTACCAGTAAATAAAGTGAGGAGTCCTTATTATTGCTTTTTAAAAAATATGGACAATTTCTGCCAATACAACAAAATCCTGAAATGACATTGCACATTTTTTCCCTTATCTCCTTAAGATATCTTCTTGTGGTCCAGCAGAAACATTCACTCAAATGGAAGAAAAACAGTTACTTTGCTTAATTCATGCTATATATATTCCCCCCCCCTCTCTCTCTATATATATATACACACACACACGTGTGTGTGTGTGTGTGTGTGTGTGTGTGTGTGTTTAAGTTTTCGTGGGAACTTACATGTGTACTGTTCAGCTTCCTTTGGGTATTATCCCATGTCATTGTGGTGCTGTTAAAGTTGTAGCAACGTTTCAGCAGAATCTCATCTGCCATCATCAGGCATCCTCATAATAGAGACCTAGAAGACTAACAGACCTATGGAACAGCTGTCCTGCCCGACATAAGAGGTATTACAGATAAAATCAGAAAGATACTACAGAGGCATCACATCAAGACTGCCTTCAAAACAGACAAAAAAATAGCAGCCATCCTTAGAAACCCCAAAGACAATAGATAATAGCCATCCTTTTACGCAAAGCCAAGCTGCACTGAAAGCCTCCAATACAGAAACACAGTGTTGCCAGCCAATCAAAGTCACAAAACAGACAGAAGAAACCAGAAACACCAATCAAACAAACTCAAAGAACAATAAACACAGACCTAGACTCCCAACCAAACAGGATGTAAAAAAAAACCCTTCCTGGGACAGCAGTAGGCTAGCCTCAAATTTAAAACTAACGGCTGTGATAGCCTGACCCACATACGAACCCAATACAGAGCCTGATGATGGCAGATGAGATTATGCTGAAACATTGCTACAACTTTGTCTGCTGGGAGTATTATTATGCTGTTATCATTTTTCAGGGTTTGTAGTGCTCTGAATTCATCTTTTTGCAAATGACTTTTTGGTGGTTTCGTTGTGCATAAGATGTGA
>BLBF01000033.1:13526786-13631623 GCA_015471245.1 Laticauda colubrina
TATGTATGTATGTATGTATGTATGTATGTATGTATGTATGTATGTATGTATCAGTAATTCTTAAATTCCTCTAAATTGAAACATCACAATCCTAAACCTAATATCCAGGTTCCATAATGTACTCAATGAAAAGAATATGCTTGCTACAAAAGATGGTAGAAGCTAAGACAGAAAGTATTAATCTGTTAAGAAATGATCATTTAATCTGCTTTATTCAGTCAAATGCACACACAAACACACACACAAACACACACACAAACACACATCTCCGAATATAGGTGCTGCTTTGTGTTAGTGGAAGAGAGAGAAATGGAGGGGGGTGGGAGGGTTTGAAAATAAAAAATATTACCGAAACAGGTAAGGTATATTTTGGTAAATCCACAGGTAACCATTGAGGAACCTGGGCATGGTGAACCTGGCCTTCCTTTTAAAACAAGACAAGTATTGCAAAAGCCCAATGATATTTCTTTATGTTCAGGAGAGAAGAAAAAGTGGTTTTTACATTTGTTAATCAATCAGTGGATGGTATAAATTCTCCCCTTGCCCCAATCCTAGAGATGGAAAATGTGATTTCTTCGTGAGCAGGAAGACAAATGTTTACCTTCCAGCTGGACAAGTCTGGAAAAGGAGAGCTTTCTTAGTCGTGTTTATTTTTATTTTTTTAAAAAGAATCAATGGGTCATTTTGCTAGGCTTTCCCTGCTACCCTTCTCCCCATCCCTCCATGCAAAAGTAAAAGTCAACGCTCATTATGCTAATTACAATCAAGCCATCAGAAACCCAAGTCACTGGAAATCCCTGAAGATCCATTTCATTTGGAGATGCTTGGCATTTAGCAGCGAATCTCTCAAAAGGTCTTTTGCCTGGCAAATTAAAGCAACGGCACTAAGGCCAATTCTGCAGAGACTTCCCTCATTTTCCTCCACCAATGCCATCCAAAGCGATTGGCATTCCTGTTCAAGCCTACTAGAATAAGACACACAGTGTTTCCCAAGCAGAAAGAGGAATAAAAATGAGGGACGCAGAATGCTGGTGGTATTTCAAAATCTGGATGCATGGAACACATCAGTTTTTGCTTACAGTACAAGCACCACCAAACCGAGGCTCTCTTCTTAACCTCTGAATGTGGATTAAACTTTCTACACCACCAGTAATTCTCCACCCGGTGCTTTCCAAACACCCCAGATTAGGTCAGCCTTGCCCAAAGCACTGTGTGTCCCCCCCAATATATATTGCTTACATTTCCCATCATCCTTAATCGCATCTGGAGGATGGCTTAGTCCATCTAAAGATATTGTGGCAATTGGGCATGAGTGGAGATTTTGAGTCAAACATCCCTTTGGGAATAAGGCAGCAGAGAAATTGAAGGAGATAAATAAGTAAGTAGATTTTGCATTGTGAAAGGAGTATTTAAAAAAAATATGAACTGAAGTAGCACAGGAAATTACAGTTCAATTGAAGGCTTGGAAAACAGCCATCCGTCCTGAAAACAGGAATTGAGTCTGGATGATCTGCCAGGATATTTTGTAAGTCTAATTATTTATTAATTAAAAGGGCCAAATTATGCATAAGGATACATAAAGCAAGGGCACTGATAAATATTGCTCTTGGTCAATACAAGTAAGTCCTTGACTTACAACGACAACAGGGATCAGAAAATTCATTGTTACGTGGTTGTTAGGTGAGATATCGTGTGACTGCACCTGATTTTTTTGCCATGGTTAAGTGCTTGTCAGAAGCCAATTGGAAAGGTCACATGTGCCTGCAGAATGCTGCAACAGTCACAAGTGTAAGTTGCCAGGTGCCTGGATCACAATCATGTGACTATGGACATGTTGTGACAGTTGTAAGTGTGAGAGCCATTTGTAACTAGCTTTTTCAGTGATGTTATAACTTTGAACAGTCATACAGTGAATAGTTGTTAAACAAGGACTAGTATTTTTTTGTTCCATAAGGTCACATTAATCGGAAGATCAGAGAAACTACAAGAGGCAACAATCTATTGGTCGTAGTTTAGCCATTACAAAGTCGCAGCAAATGAATTTCATGAGCAGTTGTTATTCAGTTGGTAAGCCATCTCTGATTCTTCATGACCCCATGGACCGCAGCACGCCAGGCTCCCCTGTCCTCCACTATTTTCCAGAGTTTGCCTAACCATCTCATCCTCTGATATTGCCTTCTCCTTCTTCCTTCAATCATTCCCAGCATCCGGACCTTTTCCAATGAGCTCTCTTCTCATTAGGTGGCCATAGTGTTTCAGCTTCAAAGTATCTGCTCTTCAAAGAATTCATGAACAGAGGCAAGGGTAAAGAAGAACAAGAAATGCCATCGAAAGAACACAAGAAAATTCCAAGATTATGAGGGAATCATATCATTCAAAGAGAGGAGGCTGATTGAATGAATTTGAGAAGCCACGCAGCTGAGATAAAGGAAGAGATGCTTCCATCCCCATTAGAGGCTTAAATTCATAATGGAGACAATTTCTTCACCCCACAGATTCCTGCCAATATACCAGATGATAGTTTAACCAAATTCCTGTTTGAACTGTTATTCCAATTTATACAGGGCAACTTTAGAGCAATTTTATATTTCCCACTGTGAAACAGTCCTGCCTGATCTAAAGCTGTTGGGGTTCCTGGCCTGGGCTGATTTTCTTGATGTGTACATAATCCAGATTCTTCTTTATACTTATCTTTTCCTCCACCCTTAAGGTGGAATCCTCTGTTGGTTTATCCAGGCCTCTTATTGATTTCCTCTGTTAACTGCAGCCCAGCAGGAAAAGGAATAGGAAATACTTTCAGTTTCCCTGTTGTTCAACCAAGGTCAGATATCCTACGAGGAAGAAGCAGGAGCAAAGGAAAGACAGAGAATAAACTTAATAGGTAAATAAATAAAACCCCTGTCTTCTAACCGCTTCCAAATCCTGATGATAGGCACTAATTCTTAAATGCTCAAGATGCTGTTAAATATAATAGTAATTTATTTATTTTTTTGTCCTGATTCCCTCAAAGGCCAAGCCTCTTGTGCATCCATCAGGACAACTGTATGAAAAATCAGGCTAATATCCTAGAGAAAGAGAGAGAGAGAGAAAAAGTGAGATAGACAGACAGACACAGAGAGAAACAAAGAGGCAGAGAGAGAGGGGGGGAGGGAAACAGAGAGAAAGAGAGACAGGGAGGGAAAGAGAAACAGAAATAGGGAAGGAGAGAGAGAGAGAGAAAGAGAAAGTTTTTATTTTTGTATTAAACGTAATATTTCAAATGCAGAAAAAAAATAAAGGGCATAAAAGCGCATTTATCACATCTTTCTTAGAACAATTAGCTGAACTCTGCTTTGTTTATCATTATTTTAGGTAGTAAAACCTCAGTGTTCAAGTTAAATTGCCATGTTGGCACTTTGCGATAAATAAGTGGGTTTGGGGTTGTAGTTTGGGCACTTGGTCTCTAAAATGTTTGCCATCTCTCTCCTAGAGCAGGGGTCACCAACCTTTTGGACCTCAGGGACCACCAAACTCATAATTTTAAATCCTGCAGACCAGAGACCCTGGGAAAATCCCAAAAAGAGTCTGTAGGAGAATTCCCCAACCCGTTTTCCTACCGATCGATCTTTCTTTATTTGGGAACGCAGGATAGCATCTCCAGCTCCATTCTCAGGGGGACAGAGAGAGAGAGAGAGAGAGACTTTTGGCTTCACGCAAGGAAAGCAGCAGAAGCAGCAGAAGTCTTTCTTTCTATCCCCCAAACTCCACCAGAAATGAGTCTTTGTGAGACTTGTCATGCTAGCGCAGCCTCTTGGAGCAGGATGCCTTTCAGGATCCCAAAGATTAATTTCTGGCAGAGTTTGGGGGAGAGAAAGAAAGACTTTTGCTGCTTTCCTTGTGTGCATCCAAAAGCAGAAGACAAAAGCGGAAAGGAGCAATCCGGTGGCCAAGCCAGGAGCGTGGGGCCAGTGGGGCAAGGTCCCCCGTTCGCCCTTTCCCCCATCCCCTCACTACTTCATGTTGTTTGCAAGGTAAGCAAGGCAAGTGTTGTGTTCCCGCGGGCCATGTGGATGGAGCAGCCTTGTGTTCCCACACAGCCTAGATTAATTGTTTTGGGGGTTGCTTTGGGGGTGACATTTCTCTGTCACAAATTCTCTGCCACAATTTTTGGACCACCAAAATTTTCTCCCAGACCACCAGTGGACCCTGGCCCACTGGTTGGCAACCACTGTCCTAGAGCTAATAGCACCAATCACTGCCCCTCAAGCCATCAAAAGATTCACCATGCAGTCTCATTCTTTCTGTGGATGCAACGATGGTCCATAAATCATGTCAGATATCAAGAAGGAGGAACAAATATTTAACACATGGTTACATTACATCAACAAACACATTTTTTTGCTTTTTTCATGTCTTCTCTTTTAAGTGCACTTAGTTACTCACGTGGTTATTTAATCTTCAGCGAGCTTCCCTGGCTGATCAGTAAAATACTCAGGTAACTGTTTCCTAAGTGATCTCTGACCACAGCATTTGTAGGTAACCACTAACTAAGCTAGCTGTCTTCAGTCATCACCCTCATTAGGCCTGCACAGCAGAGACTGGGACCACTCAGAGGCTTCCTGAAGCTTTGGATAAGATGCAGAGAGAGGATATGGGATCTCCATCAGCGGCAAAATTAGTAGACCCACTCAAGTTCTTTGCTGCTGTTTCAAAGCAAGTTATTCATAATAGCTCTCTCTATTACTGTACCTTATATTTTCTGGGTTTTTGAAATAATTGTTAGGCTTATAAAAGGAGTAGGGCCTATTTTGAGAAAGACATCCAGAGCTAGAGGTTCAAAGGGAACGAGGAAAAAAATCCCAGATGGCAGACCAGAATCTGGAAGAATCTGCCTAATTGCTTACATATAGCATTTGTGAATTAAATTAAAGGGTGTGTGATTGGACTCGAGTTATATGTCAAAGCCAACTTGACTTGTGAATTTATCTAGCTGTGTTTCCACTTGGAAACCACTTCTGGATGTTGTACTCAAAAACTGGGAAAAAATGAAAATTTCATTTTATAACTTTGATGATTAGAATTTTGATGTTTTAGAAATGGCTTGAAACATTTAGAAATGTAAATCAAAAGATTGAGGAACATTTTTTTTTTTATTCCACTGCCCTGAAAATTGTCATAAGTCACTTCTTTCTTCTTTTTGCTCTTTTCTTTTTTTCTTTCTAATCTTCTTAATTTTTGTTTGTATTTGTATTTGATCCTAGGGCAATAACTTTGAGTAAGAGCAGAATGACCTTATTTAATTCCATTGTCACAAAATATATATGAAGAAATGCCTTGAATAGTCTTTAAAATACAGTATATGCCCCCATTTAATAGAAACTAAATCAAAACTAATATAGACAAAGAAAGAATTGGCTGTTCTGAAAGAAAATAATGAGAGTCAGAACTGCCAAATAGGGAGGACAGATAGCTAATATATTTAGATTTTGTTACAAAGCCAAGTGTAATAAACTGAATAACTGAATGACAAAACAAAAAAAAAAGAACAGTTGCCCTGGCACCATCAAATACTTCTATTAAATAATTAATAGCCTACACCATTCTCTTTTTCTTCAGGTATAGATCCATAACTTTCTTACCAGATTTTACATTCCAGCCTGTGGCAGACTATGAGACAAATTGGCAATACTGATAGGAACAAACACAGAAAAAGGATTTTTAATCACCTTGTCCCTCATCTCCCAAATGCTGAATTCATTTCCTTTCAATGATATTAGTAATTAGATGAACTGGGTTATTTATCACCTAAATAAGGGTTGTCGAAATCCCAGCTCTCGGGTCAGCTGTGTCATGTGCTGGCCACACCCATGGCCAGTTTAGCAAAAGGGGAGGAAAGTCCTGATACGTCATATGATGCCGCTGTGACGCCATGAGTTTGACACCCCAATCTAAATTCTTGCATGTCAGTTTTCTACACAGAGATATTCCTGCCAAGCGAGGCATTCTAGGTCCTCTTACAAACATTGCCCTATCTCTCACTCAACTATATCAAGAGTTGTCAACCTGTAGGCCACATACAACCAGCAAACCCTCAGGAACACATTCTTTAGATTTGGTATCAAATGGGAGGGGCATGTGGTTTCCACTAATTTTCTTCAGGAAACCAAAGAAATTAAACTTTCACATATGCAAAATTCATCTAGAACACTTTTTTTTGGAGAAATCATCCCCACTCAGTTGTATGACATTATGCTATCAAAACCCCTCTGCATAATTTTCTAATGGTCAGCACCCTGCCAGTCTAAAATAGTGTAGTTCAAGAATAATGGGGTCCCATACAATCTGCATGCACTCCCAACAAGATCCCATATCCTCTCACAGAAATTATAAATGCTTCCTATTTACTTTAAAATAAAGCAATTGCCTCAACCCCAAGGGCTAGAAACTTGTGTCTTTTAGATGCACAAACAGTGAAAGCAGCAAAGGAATCTGATGCAGCCGTCCAATTCTGTGCTGTGCAAATTGATGACATGCAAATTTCTAGACCCCCTGCAATGAGTCTCCATTAAAATGCACATACATCATGCTTTGAAAGCTTTCATGTTTAGACCATCTATTATCCAAGCTTCTATGGTATCCTATGGGAGAAAAGGGAACCAAGGGATTTTGCATTGTTCTCTGTTTGAAGGCACAGACACACTCCGGCTCTCTCAATCATCCTTTCTCCTAGGACAGGAGGTCAAAGGCCATGTCCCGAGAGAAGAATATTTTAGCCAACCACAGCACTGCACAGGGCTCTTGGATCAGCAAATTTGTTTAAGCATCAGAAGCCAGTTTTATCTTATAGTCTTCCTGCAGAAAGTAGGAGGTACAGATATTGAGACTGGCTACTTATGAGGAGAGACACAATAATGTGCACAGAGAGAGAAAGAATGGCCATCAGCAACTGGACCTTCCAAACTGGAAAAAGCATCATGGATCAAGAATGAGGTCTGAAGGATTATCCATCCATCTCTCTCTCTCTCTCTCTCTCTCTCTCTGTCTCTCTCTCTCTCTGCTTCTAGATTCTTTTGAAGCAAAGCAACCCCCATATATTTGTCATTTTAATGTAGATACCAGCTTCTCTCGCCATTCATAACTGTGCTAAGAAAAGTGTGCCATCTACTGGATTGACGAACAAGTTACCTCTTCCAAGAGCCTGGCAAAATTTAACACATGATGTGTGAGAAGGTAGGAAAGAACATCATCACCCTTTTAATAAGAGGTCGAGGGAAATCGTGGAAAACAACTTAAGTTCATCAACATTCTAAAAACATCATGGAGCAAAATGACAATAATAACATTTTTCCTCCTTTAATTGCACTTTGAGAAAACAGGATATTCCCAGATCTACACAAAGATATCCAGAGGAAATCTTTTTGAGGAAAGGGGATATTCTGAGGTTAAATAAAGCCTCAAATAAATTATATACTTCGTGCAAATTCACAATGGATCTAAGTCATGAGTATAGAAAAATTCAGGCTGGCAAATTAAGAAAGGACAAAGCAAACTCACAGGGGCTAAAATAATAGATTCAAGAAATTTCCACACTTTTAAAAGAATTTTAAGAAAGACAGTTGTATTTACAAGTTGTGTCTACAAGAAGGCCCTGTAAGATCACCGTATGGCAAATTATGACTTGCTATCCTGTCAAGAGTGCTGTCTATGAAGGGACTCCAAATGTTTGGGATTAATTGCCATAATCTTCAGCCAGAATGGCAAAAGGAGACACTGGACTGGGAAATTGTTCGAGAGAAAGGAATGGTCAGGTTTTAAAACTGTACTGTGTTGGTAACTGAGTTAATTTGTTCTAAAATCATTGTCTATTATTTTATCTTTTTAAAAAACTTGCTAGCCAATGAAGAAGATGGAAAACTCACAGCCCAACAAATGTGGCTAAACTACAATTCCCATAAGCCGCAGCACCCTAGCCAATTGTGAAGATCATGCAATTCAATATCTGGAGAGTTAGGGATTATTTATGCTTGTTACAGAATACTGAAAAAAATAGTTGTAAATCGAATTCAAAATTAGTAGCTGAAATGAAGAGAATATATAAATAAACTTGCCTTGATCGTATTATTTTTGACCTTTTTATGCAAATTATTTTGCTTCTTCTTGAGATGCTGGTAATTAGCCTAGATAAATTTCCTTATCCTATGGTAAAGAAAACCTGAAATTTGTATTGCTCTGAAGAGTGAAAATGTTGGTCTCTATCTTTCCTTGTCTTCTGAACTTCCTAAGTTAAGACAGTAACTTTTTCTATCTGGCACCTATATTTGGTTTTTATGTTCCATTTTGGCACTAAGAGACACAGCAACCGATGTAACGATGATACTGAGATAAACAAGAATTCTGAGGAGATCTTAAAAAATAACTTTGCTTCTTCTTTTTATTCTAGCATGTCCAATCCACAGGCCTGGACAGCTAGTAGTATGGCCCCACAAGATAATAAAAATATTAAACAATAAAGGAAGTTTATATACATTAACTATATATTTTATATACAACCCCAAACAATTCCTCTTCATTTAATGTGTCCCAAGCAAGCCAAAAGGTTGGACAACCATGCTCTAGAACAGGAATTCCCAACCCCTGGTCCGTGGACCAATACTGGGCTGTAGCATGCCAGAAATTGGCCCCACAAACAAGCAAAGTCCCATCCAGGGGATGCAGGCAGCACATGAAATCACGCCGCCTCTGGTCTGTGGAAAAACCCCTCTTCATTGAACTGGTCCCTGGTGCCCAAAAGGTTAAAGCAACCACTGCATCAGGTTATATTTATAAACTAATAAATTATTGCACAAAACCAGGCCCCAAACCACTGACCTTGCCCATTCAGAAGGACTCTGGGATCACAAATGGAGTACTACATCTTGTCACAGCCACAGCTTGCCAATTTGTGCCTCAAGCACAAATTGCATTTGTACTGCGATATACACTTTAATCCTCAGATGACAAAAGATATGCAGACAATGAAAAGCTTACACAATATTACATTGCAAAAAGAGGGTATAGCCAGAAAAAAAGCCAAATTTAAGAACAATTTGAACAAATACCCTCCTCTTCAGTCATATTCAAAATGACAATTTCAGAAGCAATTTTTGAAGGGACAATTGGAGGGCCACACACAAGGCCCTTAAAGAGAGTTGCAATTCATGTGCCACATGCATATCAGATTAGGACACTGAATCCTGTCATACGTATCTATAATTCTGATGGAAGAATGCTGTCACCAGGTCCCTCAGGTTATTTCTGCAGAAAGTCCCACAATATTTGCCCTTCTCCTATATAGCAAAAGCAACAGCAACTGAAGAGAGTTGACATAAGCACTCCTCATTTTATGATAGATTGAAGTATTCACACATTACCATAATGGATTTATAAAGCAAGGATAGGCTTAATGTACCCTCTATATGTATGTTCATTCCTTCGTGTCCCGATTTCCTTTCTTTAGTAAGCATGTCTATTAAGGAAAGGCTATAAATTGTACTGGCTTATTCAGGAAAAGAGGCAGGGAATAGGAAGAGCTTAGAAACAAGAGGAGGAAGAACAACCTCCCGTTTTGTGATCTATATTCAAAGTGTATATTTTATTGTGTTTTATTGTAAACTGCCTAGTGAACTTTGGCTTTTGGGTGACTTAAAACAATAAATGAATATATCTGGAGTGCAACTATCACTTGACTACAGTCAGCTGGACTTAAGAGATCATGTGGGAGAAGACTGAACAAAGTCAAAAGACCAAAGATAACAGAGAAGGGATGCCATAGATGGAACAAAATAGAGAAGCTAGTTCACTGTTCTATTAACGTCCAGAAATCCGGGTCACATTGGTGACCTCCCATGACTTAAGATTAATTTTTGTACTAGTTTGCTATTAATAAAATGAGAAATCAACCACAATTATCATCTATACTTTAGCTAACAATCCACTGAAAACTGTCACAGCTTCCTTGTTATGGGAACTCAGGTATATACTGCATGAAGAGAAGTCATATGAAAAAGAGCCCAGCTAAAATAATCCTCCTGTCATTTAAATGTTTATCCTATCCCCTTTACATTCCTCTGACATTTCCTGGTTTTGATCCCAGTTTCTTGAAGTGGTTGCTAAGGGCATCAGTGACTCTCTTCTACTCCTTTTTTTCTTCTTCCCCTGATAGACAAATATCAGCCCCGGCAAAGCCACAAACAGCTGCTCAACATATAAAAGAGACAATATTTAAAACATGAATCAAAATGGGTAGACATTTAAAATCAAGATTACACTTCTCAAAGATTCAAGAGTTCATAGCATCACTCATATTAGAGGTGGAATAGGGGATAAAATGATGGAGATGGATTACATTTTTACAAAGTATAATTAAAAAACAGAAAGATTGGAAAAGATGCATTTGCTGATTGAACTACTGATACCAGAACAAAATTCCTTTCAACAACAATAAAATGCTTCACTTACTGAATCTATTATTTGTCCTGCAAGTACTGTAACATTATTTATCTGTTTATTTTATACCACCATATTTTTGCTTTCTGATACTGATACTGATTTCTGGCTGAAAGGTGCCATGAGAGTGGATTACAAAATCCATATGTCTTTAGCTTATAGACAAGTTAAAGACACAAAAAATTCCACAGCTAAGGCTGTGAAATGGTCTAGCTGGCTCATCTGCAAGCCAATTGGAATTCATAAAGCAAAACAAGGCCTTAATTTTAAACAAAATTTAATGAAGTAAGTACCATATTATCTGCATGTCCGCGCCACTTTTTCCCCAATTGCTCTGCCAGTAATTCTGTCTCCTGCTTATTCTGCAGGGAGACGAGCCACGCCAACCTCTCAAGTGGATTGGCATAACAATATGACGCAAGGCCACAAGCACTCTTGCTACAAAGGAAGCAGCCAGTGGGAACCCCTCAGACGCTTGTCTATTCCCTTCCCAATACAGGCCCTGAACAGGAAAGCAATTTATTAATGAGAAAGGCGGCAAAAAAAAAAAAAAGCAAGGATCATGCAAGGATTGCTTCAAGCTCAAACTCAAGAGGGGCTGCTTCTGCAGGATAGCATTTTCTAGGCCTACATCAATTCCTGTTCTCTGTATTGATGCTAATGGTTCTGCTAGAAACTACCAATGTAACACTACTGCAGGACTGCCATTGGCTGATCCAGTCCAATCAACTGAATACCTATGAGTCTAAATACAATAACTCCTTAGCATATTTTTTAAAAAGCAGCCTACCTTTCTTCTATGTGGCATATGCACAGATTGTGGTAGTCTCTAAAATACCATCTGCCACCTAGCTTTCCATTCAAAAGTGATTTTGAAACAAGCTATAGAATTACCTACTGAAAACACATCTCTTTCTCTCTTTCTCTTTTTTTTGCTGAATAGTGCCTCATTTTTTCTCTAAGTTACTTGCATGCAGCAACCCTACTTGCTAAAAAAGCACCTTTAGCTACTTAATTTGCTATTTGCTTTTGTCCAATTTTGCAATCCACAAAAGAAAAGAAATAAATAAAATTAGAGGATGTGCTCACAACCTCACATAAGAAAAACACCCCATATTCATATACCCTTACTAATTGGGTTTGGTGCAAAGAATGGGTCTTCACCCACTTCCGGATGAGCCATCTGCATGTGCAGGTAGTCCTCGATTTATGACCACAATTTGTTCTGACCCACGCCCTTTTTCAAAAAATCAAACACAATCCAAAAGGAACAAAAAACTTGTAATGATTTACAAAATAATTAGCTGTGATAAGCACAAGTCTTGCCAAATTGTGCAAGACTTGCCAAAAGATAACAGACAAGAAATAATTTGCAAAATAAGAGTCTTCAAATACAAACTCAGGATACTGGAATGTCCACGAGGCAGGAGTTTCAAAACGTCTTTGCCTTCTGCAAAGAAAGATAGTTTCACAGCTGGCTTTTATCTTCTTGAAGGAGGAGGGACCATTACCTTGCAGCCTTACTCCCAAGTCACCCATGCTGTTGTAACTTCTCTTTCCTCCGAGCAATCCTGCATGCACGCATACTTGGCACAGGCTCCTCGGAAACTTCCTCATCACCGCTGCCAGCCCCCACAATCTCTGAAGGCAACAGTCACTCCCTAACGGTCCTGGCTGCTCATCTGAGTCCTCGCTCTCCTCAGCCATTCGCACCTCCTGCCGGTTTACCACAACACAATTGACCCCAAAATTTATGTTGCTAAGTGAAACATTTGTTAAATGGGTTTTCTCCATTTTATGACTTTTCTTGCCACAGTTGTTAAGTGAATCATTGCTGTTAATAGTTAGTAACACGATTGCTAAGTGAGTCTGGCTTCCCCACTGGCTTTGTCAGAAGGTTGCAACATGACCCCAGGACTCTGTAAACCATCATAAATATGATACATGTATAGGAAAAAAAACATCTTGGCTTATAAAATTAAAAGATTATATTCAGAATGAGATGATTATTTGAAATTTTACTGTAACGTGATCAGCCACAACAGGGGTTGTTTGCTGAAAAACAAAAGGAGGAAAGGGGACAAGCTAAAATTAAGGTTTATTTGTAGAGAACTGGCCACTCTAACAATGCTAAAGAGAAACACAGATTGGGGTGGGGGTGGGGAACAGGGAGGAACAATAACACTCACTCCCCTTTCAGCCAAGATAAACCAATACATAAAGTGTCTCCATGAAAGAGACCACCTGGGTTTGGGATGGTGGGAGTTACAAGATGAACAAGATATATCTGAAACTTGAATGATGCAAATGCCGTGCTGGGTAAACACTTCAGGAATAAATAACCAATGGACAAGTAAATTATTATCATTATTATAGAATTAATATTATTGTGATAAATACCATTGTAAACATTTTGTAATTATAATTGTACTCAGACAACACAGTTTGATTGAAATTGAGTTTTTACATGTTACATAAATAAAACAAATAAAAATAAAAAATAAAACTAAATAACCAATGGAAGTAGATAATTTACAAAAGCAAAGTTCTAAAGAAAAATATAAACACTGCTACTGTATATCAAACCAAAAGCTAAGTTGTTTCTAATTCTAAAATGAAAGAAATTTAGGTGTAATCAGTGATAGGTATAACTTATTCCTAGAACAGAGGAACTTTTAATATGATCTCAAGCTCCCCAAATTCATAAATTCTGGGTTTAAGGAAAACCCTCAAGATCAAGGATATGAAACTCAAGAGTGGGGCGGCCCTGGAAACAACGAAGGATCGGCCCACAGTGCCTCTACCAATACAGGCTTCATTTTCACTGACAAAGGTTGCAGGAAACCATCATAGCTGAAAATAGAGCTTGGGAGCCTGTTTTCACTGGGAGAGTGCTCAGGCCACCATAGATGCCCCTCACACAGGAGATGTTGAGCTGGCCACGTCTACCCTGGCCACACCCACACCAGACCCCAGAGGTCAAACACAAGCCTGATGCAGCCCTCAATGAAATCGAATTTGACACCCCTGCTCAAGATAAAAAGTAGCAATCAGACGGAAGTATGCAGGTTGTCCTTATCTTACACAATTTGTTTAGTGACCATTGGAGCTTACAGTGACACTGAAAAAAGTGACTTATAAATGTTTTCACATTTACAACATTCTTATAGTTTGTGTTTTCACACACCATTTTAGATTTTGCATTTGGATGACCTACTTGACCAGTGCCAATGTACAAGCCTGATTTGGAAACCTAACATCTTTTGGACAAAGGCAAAGAAGCATGTGGCAGTCTCAGGGCATCAGTGCAGTGGGTATGCCTCTTAAACTCATAATTAATCATTAAACTCATGATTACCAGTGCCATCATTTTAAATCTAACCTTGAATGTAATCACTGAATACATACAGTGCATTTAATAGATCATCTAGTTCAGGGGTCCCCAACCACTGGGTCCTGGACTGTGGATCATTTTAATCCACGTGGATCATTTTGTACCGGGCCGCAAAGAATGAATAATCATGATTAAAATATATATAAAAATATGTTTTTAGTAAAGAAATAGTAAAGAAGCCCTATTGGGGAAGAATTGGTTTTGCCGGTCCTTGAAAAAGTGTTTCTGCGTGAAACTGGTCCCTGGTACAAAAAAGGTTGGGGACCATTGATCTAGTTCATTCATCTTTATAGGGATTAAAAAAAAATTCTTATACTGCAAAGACTGAAGACTAGGATTTTGGTTTGTTCCAACACAAAACTTTTTACAGTCAGTTTGAATGCTTAGGAGAAGCACAGGAAAAATAATCCCCTAATTAACAAGATTTCATCTACTCAATGCTATTTCCAACCCACCCCCACCCCCCTTAAAACTCACCTATTAGGAAGCATGGTGATTGTTTTCATTCTTTTCAAAAGAGCTGAAACAGCCACATTGGCCAGGAAAAAAAATACCACACAGTATTAAATATATTCCATTTTTCACAGTCCATCTTTCATTCATAAGTTCAGGGCAACCTATAAAGCACTTTCTTCTGTTTCCACACCACACCACCCCTAACAATTTAATCCTGGAGGAAAGGATGAGCTGAGAGAGTGATTGGCCCATCAGCTAGTCAATAAGTCAGCTTCCAGCTTTGAATGTGGATTAGAATATGGGTATCCCGAGTCTCAGTCAACGACACCAACAATATATTTATTCACCCAACTGAAGTTTAAAAATAGTACACAACCACATTTACAACCTCGATTTACAACCACAATTAAGCCCAAAATTTCTGTTGTTAAGTGAAACATTTGTGAAATGAGTTTTGCCCCATTTTATGACAGTTGTTAAGTGAATCACTGCAGCCGATAAGTTGGTAACCTGGTTGTGAGTGAATCTGGCTTCCCCACTGCCCTTGCTTGTGAGAAAAGCTGATCACATGACCTTGGGACACAGCAATGGTCATAAATTGAACCATAAATATGAGCCAAACATCTGAATTTTGATGACATGATTATGGGGATGATGCAAAAGTTGTAATTTTGATAAATGGTCATAAGTCACATTTTTCAGTGCCATTGTAACTTTAAATGGTCATTAAATGAACAATAAGTCAGGACTACTTCTGTAAGTTTTTCAGATGATCAAGAGTACTTATTTGGTGAAAAAATATAACTTGAAGAAAATGGATGATAGAATGGAAAGAAGACAACATCCAAGTCACACCTAATGTAGGTTATAGTCCAAGATTGTGGGAATCCTCTTTATGGACTGTTAATCAGCTACATTCTTGGCTTAACATGGATTTTCATTCTTTTCAAATAAGCAGGTTTTGCATTCTGCCTTGGCCTTTCAAAGGCTATTATCAGATAAACCAAGACAGTCTGCTGCCAAATAAATGTCAAGAAGGTCTTAGAGCAAGTGATTTGGGAGGGAAAACTATAACCTGCATCAAAAAACCCATTTCCAATTAGCCATTTTGCAATATAACTGGTAGGCCGCATGAGGGCACTCGCCTCTTACACCGAACGTGAACAAACTCTCAAGTAGGCAAATGTATGACCCGGCACTAAATTGAAGCATTGCGGCTTCAGTCACATTCTACAGATAAAATATACATCTTCACCTTGGAACAGCAGATGCTCAGTTCACCCCAGTCAAATTGTATTAGAAGGAGATCACAGCATTGAAACAATAATATGCCAAGCCACAGCATTGTAGCTCTGGAGGAAAGCAGAGAGAAATCAGCTAAGTCATTTTTATTCACCCTGGCTGTCTAGACTACATGGTTGTGTAGTATTTAAACAACCAAAATAGTTCGGAACAGTGTGCAAATAAAAACAATCTTCAAAATTCTTGCTTAGACAAGAAGTTACAAAATGCAACACAAAGGGAAGAAACAAGACGGCCTACAGAATAGGCAAAATGCTTCATGATCCAAAGTCATACAACTCTTTTTAAAGTCACGTAGGTAACAGCAAAATGAATCATAAAAATATATGCAGGGCAATGAACTATAGTGGTTATATTTTATTCATAAAAGTTAGGTTGTACCATAGAACAGAAATTTCTCCAACCTGAAATAATTGTTGCTTATAGTCACAAAGGAATCCAGAGAGCATATAGAAGCTAATAATTATAATGGGAGGACCATAAAATATAGAAAGTAATAGAAAATGAAAAATCTTAAATGCTCTGGGACTTTCAAATTCAACAGACAAGCACCTGTCCCATACATTCCAGACTTAACAATTATTGATAACAAAGACAAAAAAAGTCTGGATAGTGGACATAGCAATACCCGAAGACAGCAGAATAGAAAGAGAAAGCACTGGGGGAAAAAAACACAAAATACAAAGTCCTGCAAATAGTAGTAGAACAAGTGTGACAAAACAAAGCAAAGATAGTGCCAATCGATGCTTTGGGTACAATCCCTAAACAACTGGAGCATCATTTCAATATTATCACCGTTAACAAAATCACCATTAGTCAACTGCAAAAGTCAGCTTCTGCAACCGTGCCCTTAATGCCATCAAACAACGCCAACTGCTTAATCCCAGGTCCATGGGAAGGATTCAGTAGGTGGATCAAAATGCAAAATCCAGTCTAAATAACTGGCTAACTGTGCAATGAACCATAATAACTTAAGCCCCAATGAAAGGGTCAACACCAGGAAACTCTAGGCCAATAACATGCTAACCTCCCAGGTTTACTTTACTCAAAGGTATAATAGCAAGTAATATTACTGCAGTACTGCTATTATTTACAGTAAATAATATTCAAGATTATTTAGAGAAAAAAAAGAACATCCTTCTCGTGGAACAGAAGGAAATAAAAGGAAGAGCAGTGGAATAAAGTATCACTTTCTGATTGATAAATTGGTTTTGGAGAATTGTTAAAAGGCAAAAAACCAATTTACACATAGTCTGGTTTGCTTATAAAAAGGTATTTTATTCATTACCACATAGTTAGACCACCAAATATTTGGAAACAACTAGTATTAGTAAAAACATTAGAATATTTATAGAAAAATAATGAAGCGGTGGAAGATGAATTTGTGGGTTGAAAATGAAAAATGTGGGCTTTTCAACATTAGGAGAGGCATCTTCCAGGGTTACTCATTATCAGCACAGTCATTACTATGTTCCCACTTTCAATGATTTTAAAGAAAACAAACCTGGGCTACCAAACAGCAAAAAAAAAATGGTAATAGAATCTCACATTGGCTATATATTGTATGGATACACTGAAGCTTTATGGAAAATCAGAAATCCAGTCATTGACAAATATCACAAGGATTTTTAGCAGAGGTATCGCGATGGAATTTTGCCTAGAGAAATATGCTACACTAGGAATAAACTGGGTAAAATCATGAACAATAAATGAATTGAAATGCCAAATGGCCAAACCATTAGGATGAAGCCTATGAGTATTTGAGCATATCAAATATGAGTATTTGAGCATAATATCAAGCATAGACAAGTTAAAAATGTGGTTAGTAAGAAATGTATCCACAAAAGGAACTTCTTCACAAGGGACCTTCTATGGCTGGGTACAGAAACAAACTTCCAATCTTAAGGGTCCAAGCTTCATATTCTGCAGCCCACCTTAGGATTTCCCCTCAGCTCCATGCACAGCAGGGAACTCCTACAGTGGACTAGTGAAATGAAGCTTGGATCATGAAGATTTGAGCTTCCTTTCTGCAGCTGCCAGAGGAGTTTGTCTCCCCTCGGTGTGGGGAAGAGAACTACTCTGGCAAGCTGCAGGAACAGAGCTGGGATCTTCAGAATCTGAAACCCTTCGGAGTCCCTGTCCTCTCCAGGTGCGAGGAGCTGCGGAAGTGGGGCTCATCCAAGCTTCCTTTCTGCAGCCTGATGCAGAAGCCCCCCTTTCCTCTGGAAGCAGCTGTTTTGGTTGCTTGTGGGGTTGGGGGATAACAAATCACAGCTCCACACACAGCTGAGATTTCCTCCTGACAGGGACCATTTCATTCTCCAAGAAGTGCCTGCCAGGAGGGAATCTCAGCTCTATGGCAGGTGGCAGCAGCTTGCAACTTTCTCTACTGGTTTCTCCATGACTTTACGGGGAACATCGCGATATCAAAGGGGTGCTTGGCAACTGTTTGTAAGTTCATATAGGTTGCCAAGCAACCAGATTGCAATCATGTGGTTGCGGGGTAGCTCAACATTTTAGGACATATCTAAAATGCTTTATGGATCATAAAGCATCCTTTCCAAGGCCATTGTACTTCTGAACAGTAATTAAAAAATCAGTCATAAATTGAGGACTATCTATCTGTTCATGGTGAAGATGGATCAGGAAGAAGATGGATAAAGATAAAACCTGGCAATAGCTAACAAACTGGAACACTGAAAAATAAATTGAAGGCTTGATTTTGGCTGCTCAAGAGCAAGTTATTCAATTTAATACAATCAGAGCCAGAATTGAAAAATCATCAAATGATTCAAAATGCAGATTATGCAAACAGGCGGAAGAAATAGTGCAGCTTAGCTCATACAAGAATATCACATAAACTATGTATAAACAATGACATAACAGTCACCAAAATATTTCACTGGAACATCTGTAAAATTATCATGTGCCAATAATGAAAAATTGGTGGGAACATAGATTTGAAAAAAAAATAGCTGAAAATAAATAGGTTAAATTTCCAAACTTAAGGTCTTGGTTTATAACGCACCAGATTTAACCATGATCAAAAAGAAGGAAGTATGGATAATTGATGTGGCAATATAGAGCAGAAGATAAAGATTTGGAGAAGATCAGAAAATATCAAGACCTGAAAATTGAAATGAAAGATTATGGCAAAAACCAGGCTGATAGCCTCAATTGTAATCGGCATACAATAAGATCTTGGACAGCACTTAAATGAAATTGATGTGAGTTGATGAAAATTCTGTCAATTACAAAAAACCACACTGCAAAGATTCATGCATATACTACACTGATACTACATTCTAGGTTCTTGGGAATGATGATGCATATGAAGGCCAAAACTAACTGCAAATTCATTTTTCTATGTACACAATAATAATTTATTAAATCTGTATGCCACTGAACATCAACAGTTCTGGGTGATTCACAAAAATCATAGAAATTCCAATAAAATCACCAAACATAAAAGATAGATAAAAGATGGCAAATATGAAGCAAAAAAGTCTCACTTTCCCTTGCCAAAGTTTTGGGCGAAAAGCAAGGTCTTCTAGCTCAATTGAGTATATTTGCTATGAAAATATATGAAATACATATTTAAATAATAATTGTTGTGGTAAGTAAGCAGAGCACCTTCAGACAATATCTGGAATTGTATTTTCATTGAAACAGACATCACAAAACAAGTAAGTTGACAAAACCCCTGACAGTATTTGATCTTCTGTCTACTGCATTAAAGGAATCACTAAGTTGAATGACAAGTTGATTCAGTCCTTTGATCTCTCTGTAGAATTCTTAAGACAGATTTCCATGGCAATCTTATAATCCTTTCATGAAGTAAATCTCAATGAGCTCAACAGAATTTACATCTGGGTAAGCATGCTGTACTTGCTCTAATGAAAGCCACTGTTGATACCTCTCTGCATGTAACACAGAGCAAATGATTCTAGAATTGGGTGACTTACATTTGTGGGGCTGACCCATTTTGTTTTGAATTGGGCTCTGTTTGAGTAGCACATGAATGTCAACTCACCGGTTTTCATTAACCAGGAACATAGAGCTAACATTTTCCACAAGTGCTTCACTTATGGGTGAGAGGCAGAATGGAGAAGAGAAGGCATCTGAATCCGAGTCAAACGTACTATCTTTGCTAACATCATCGGCGGACAACTCCAAAGAGCCTTCATCTTCTCCTGTCTCCAAATGGCCCTCCAGCCCTTCCTCTATGGACTCCTCTAATCGGTTCTGTTCATCCTGAGAACTGATTGTCGATAAAATTCCTGAGTCACTGTGAACAGGCTGAGTGGAGCTATGGATGTTGCATGTGGCCGAGCAGCTGTGGGACAATTTGTTCCCTTCTTCCGAAGGGGGGCTGACATGAGCCACATCCCTCACCAGCTGTGACACAGTCAAAATGTCCTCCTCATCTTTTGGGGTCTCAGATTGCTTCTGTTCAACAGAAGAAGCCTGCATAGGGATGCCAAAACCCTGAGTGTGTCGGTTGCGCTTGCGAGGAGCCTTGCGGACAGGGGAGCTCTCGGGCGTGATGTAACGAAGAGCCTCTTCATCCTGCCTCTGAATACGGGAGTTGGGGACCCAGGCCAGGATAAGCGTGGTTCCAAGCAGCTCATCCTTCTCCATGTACAAGCACAAGTAGCCTGCAAAAGAAGACAGGGACTTAGACTTAAAGTCAATTCTCAGCTTTCTGAACTTCACATGATGTGGAAACATGGCTATTCCTTTCCTTTTTAGCAAGTGACTGGCCTCTTCTCAATGCTACAAGTTTTCCCTCCTCATATAAGAGTATCCCTGAAGATGTCCTACATCAATATTTTGAGTGACAGATTCCTCATGATGTGTTTCTTATTATCCAAATAAACACAAAACTGTTGTTTCTCCTGCTGCTTTAAATTGTTGTACACCTGATTCTTAGGCTGTTGGCTACTTTGAGCAACTCTTTTGCGATCAAGTGCAACCTAAATATTTAGGATGCAAATACCATGTATTAATTCACAACTTCTCTCTCTCTTATCTCTGTGCAACTAGAACTTTTATTGAATTTTTTCCCCTTCTGTTCACTAGTTGAAAATTAGCCCTGTCAAAAACAAGTAATGTGTTTCTTCTATAAAATGAAAAATCACAGCAATTTTGTTAAAATCAATGAAATAGTTAATATTGTTGGGAATAAGGATGACACTGTGTGCTTTCTCAAGCTGTTCTAATTGCTGCAATGGAGCTGTTTTATCCCATTTCTGAGTTGTTCCATTTCTAAAGACTGACTCTTTCTTATTTTGAGGGTCGACCTCTTGCTCCACAGAGGTAGAGAAGAGTCTTTTCCTTGAAATCCACAGGGTATCTCTGGCAATATAAAACAATTTCTTGCTTGCAGTTCTTACTGAAATATACATAATATATTTAAGCCTTCTTTCTAATAAATACAGATAATCCTTGACTTACAGCCATTTGTTTATATCCGTTCAAAGTTACAACAGCACTGAAAAAAGTGAACTATGACCATTCTTCACACTTATGACCACTGCAGCATTCCCATGGTCACATGATCAAAATTTAGATGTTTGGTAACTGGCTCATATTTAAGTTATGTCCCAAGATTATGTGATCACCTTTTGTGACTTTCGGATATGCAAAGTCAATGGGAAAGCCAGATTCACTTAACAACCATTTTACTAATTTAACAACTGCAGTGATTCACTTACCAACTATGGCAAGGAAGGTTGTAAAATGGGACAAAACTCACTTAACAAATATCTTGCTGAGCAGCAGAAAGTTTGGGCTCAATTGTGGTTATAAGTCGACTACCTGTAATATTCTTTTTGAGAGTTTTAAAAAGAAAGTAAGAACTAAAATAAAAATCTAATATGCTGCCATACACCCTAATGTTTTTTCTTAAAATTCAGTCTGTCCCAACACTATACACACTTAACCACTATGACTTCAAAGTGAAATGTGCATTCTGATGTCATGACTCAACCTTTGCCCCTTTATATTTATATCATTTGCAAGGATATTGAAGTCTATAGACAGCGCAGAGAATGGCCAGTAGAGAGACCTGCTACCAAGGCAATGGTCAGATAAGCCAGTTTTGAGCCCAAGCCAAGGAAATAACTCGAGGAAACAAGCTTAGTTCACGGAAAGGGAGGGAGAAGCACATTTCAAACTTCTGTTAACTAGAGCTATTACAATAAAAGACCTATATAAGTATATAATTATTGACCTATATAATCATTGGTTTCTTGGTCTGGTCTTCCTTGTTGGGCTGTCAAAGGCAGTCTGATTTGCAATGCAAGTTTCATCACTTGCGTACTTGTTAGTGACTTAGGCCAAAGAAGGCCTAAATGTTGGCTTCTGTGGATGAGGTTGTCCTGTCCAGCAACACTCAGAAACTGGTTAATAATAATAGAGAATGGCCTCTGAACACAAAAAGCTGCTTGCATTCGCTTTGAAGCAAAGCCAAATGCTATAAAGGTAATCAAAATCTAAAAAAAATACAGTCCTCAAACTATTTTACTTATTGCTAAGTAAAACGCTCATAAAATGCAACATCAAGTGACCATATCACTTAACAAAAAGAATCAAGGCAGTCCAAGTTGTTCCAAGATATATAGGTCATTAAGCAGGAAATGGAGGGCGTCCCCCAGTCAGGAGCACAGGGGGCTGTCATGGGAGGGGAGGCTATCATGAAAGAGGAAGGCCCTGGGTAGTCTGGAACAAATTATGTGCAAGTTGTAGGACAATGCACTGCACCATGAACCCAGGAAGGCTGGGAAAGAAGGCACTGGGTGCATACATGTATGTGTGTGAGCAGAGGGAGGCCTGGGGAAAAAGAACGTGGGGTACATAAGTGTGTGCAAGTGCAGGGAGAACAGAGGAAAAGGTCACAATATGTGTCTGTGCAAGCACAGGGAAGCTGAGAAAAGAAGGTGTGAAGTGCATGTGTGTGGATGCAGAGAAGCTGGGGAAAGATGGGAGGGGTTCATGTGTGCAAGAACAGGGAGGCCAAGAAAAGAGGATATGGAGTGTGTATGTGCATAGTCAGAACAACGGAGCTGGGAGAAGACTTATCTAATGATTTGCAACCTTCTGTGCTGGCTTTTCCATTAATTTTGTTTCTATGAAGCTGGCAGGAGCTGGCAGTAATAGTGATCATGTGACTGCAGGATGCTACAACTGGCCGGAAGTGTGAGCTGATTGCCAAGCGCCTGAATCTGTTCACATCACTGTAAGGAGCATTGCAGCAGCCAGAACTTTGTTGAGATGGGTGGCTACCGAAATCAATAAATCAGTCAAATAAATAAATAACTCTGAGGACCACTCTTAAATCCCTTCAGCTCTAATAGTCGCTAAACTCAACTAACTTGTGAACTACTTATATGTCATATTCAAAGGGAGACATGAAAAATGTGAATTTGTTTCAAATTCTACCTACTTTCTACACAAAACTAGGCACAAGTGATAGGGGAACCAATATAAAACACTAATATTTTACTAATACAAGACTTTTCATAAATGAAACGAGACCTTAGAGTAGATGCTTCTATTGCTGCTGATCTGTATCATAGGGATAGCGCCATTAAACTATATGTAATAGGAATAATCATCATGTTTTGAATTTATATGCCTGCTAAAAAAGGCAGCCACTGACATGGAAACAAATGGGGTGAATATTAAATGTCACACATGCACTGGGTTAGAATGCAAGAGACTGTGAGTTCAAATCCCACATTATTTTTTTACTTATTCAATTAAAAACATTTAATTAATTTTAAATTATGTTTTTAATTATAAAAACTAATGCCTTTCCCCCCCTTCCATTTGCATAATATTGCAAAGTAAACAGTGCAATGCAGGCATAAATTTTATTGTACACCATCCCGAGTCCCTCTGTAAAGGACACGGTTGGTTCTTAGATATATATGAATGAGTCAAAATAAATTAAAATTTCATTTGTATTTTTCTGATATTTGCAAAATCACATAATGCTGCTTGCTGGCTGAAAAGATTTTTCTGTGTGTTAAAGCTTATAAAAGCAAAACAAACATTTCAAAATCTAATTCTGGATCTACATAATATACTTTAAAACGAGGTTCCCATTTTAGAAGTTCTAACATAGCACATGCCACATGCTCAAGCTAAAAAAAAAAACCAAGGGAAGGAAATATTTTACACTGTAAATTCAGACAAGGATTAGTTGAGACACACTATCTTGCTGGCAAGATTTAGCCACTCCCCCTGGATCCATAAACAAAGAAGATACCAACTGAAGGTATACAGGGTGAGAGGTGAAAAAGGTAGTAAGGGAAACTTAGGGAAATAGCTAAAGCTCTCTTCAAGAATTTTAAGTACGGAGGGAAGGGATGTTACATTTCATTCTTAACAGTCCATGCTGACAGGGAAGACTTGAAAAGGAGTCGCAACCCTACTGACCTAGGTACAGTACCCCAATCCCTAAGAGAACATCAACATATTTAGTGTTATACATTAACACCAGTCTTGAATATTGCTGATAACAAAGGGAGATCAGAGAGGAGCAGGGTAGGACTGAAGTGCATGTCTCAGTTCTCTCTATAAGCATTAGATGCCTGAAGAGGGCTTCAGAGATTCTGCTACACACACAGTCCTAAAGAGACTTGTTGATGTTTGCTGGCCATTCTCACCTGGATGATGTTCCACAACACCTTGCAGCATCTCAGGGGGGTGGACACAAACATTGTTCTTGGAATAGATAATCTCTCCATCCAAGATGGAAGACGAACCACCACAGCTGCTGCTGGCATTTAAGGTCAGGAGATCAGATGCTTTGGAAGAGGCACGACGGAGGAGTCTTCCCAGAGACATTGCCAAGAAAATGTTTCCATTCTCTATCAGCTTCAGTCAAGCACCTAATTCAGAGAGTAAGGTCTGCCCAGGAAAAACAAAAAGCAAAATCACACACATACACAAATTAGAATAGATGCAATGAATAGGTAACAACAGAAAAACACATCACTCCCCTCTCTTCATTCAAATGAAATACTTTGGTTGGGATGATCTAAGAAGCTATCTGACCTTTATGGTCACTCACCCTACTAAAAGTTGGTAAAAAAAAACCTCAACATTAAAATCAAGTCTCCATAACAAAATTCCTATTTACAACTTTAGGTAACCTCTTGTACCTGACAAGTGCTCACCAAGGCTTATGACTTTTCTGAATTAGCTGCATGTTTTACTGATTTTCCTTCAAGATATTAAACCTGCCATTGATTTGGATTGTACAATATTAACCCCCATTTTTCTCATACAAGTACTGGTAAACAAAATACTGTTTCACTTCTCAATGAATGGCTTCAACCTCAGGTTTTTAGTGCTACGTTTGACACTTGACTTACTTTATCCTGCAGCTGAGCTGAGATGCAAAGATGCAAACTAATTTAGGAAATGTATGAAACCCACTCATGAGCTAGTCATATAAGAAATAAATAAAAAGCAGATATTATGCAAAAAAAAAATTCCTTGGATGCTGCAATAAGTCTCTGAAACAAGTATCACCAGTGAAGAGTTAATTTTAGCTTAGAACGATGTTGACAGTAAACACATTTGCATCTGTTATTTATTTGCTCTAGTTCTTTATTGGATGAATTTGGGGAAGTGTCTTCAGACAGAATACCTTAAATTAGGGGTGTCAAATTAGGTGTGGCCCGAGTGCTCTGCCAGTAAAAACGGGCTCCCAAGCTCCGTTTCCAGCTGCAATGACCTCCTGCAATCCTCTGTCAGGGAAAACGGAGCCCGGGACAGCTGCAGAGGCATCGTAGGCTGGTCCTTCACTGTTTCCAAGAGATCCCACTGGCCAGATCTAAGCATCCCAGGGGCCGCATTCGGGGATGAAGCCTGAACCCTACTACTGTCACTGCTCCAGCACAGCAACAAAGCTTTGTGAGCATTACCTTTGAGTCCTGTTGAATAGAGGCCTGAAATAGCTCACGCCTGCCATTACCTGCACAATATATGAATTGACAAGTGGAAGGAAGGGTTGCCCCTTGAAGGCACACACAATCTTCCCCTTGTGCTCTTCTAATTTCCATGGCCATAAAAGCAACTGTAACATTTTGAAATACCAACCAAGGCACTGCAGAGCAGCAAGAGTTTTTTGGTTTCAGGATGGCAACCAAACAAAGCAAGAAAAAGACAAATGGGAGAAAAATACTGGCTTTAATTAAACCATACTGTGTGTCTGACTTGTAAAATAATTCACAAGAAAGCAAGCTAAAGAGAGTGGAGCTATAACTAACAGATACAAAGAATACAGTGTCTTGCCTGTGAGATGAGCAGCTATAATAACTAACTAACTATACTGTACTTTGTACAGGAGTGAAAAGAGGAGGCATATAGAGGCAAAAGGAGAAGTATGTGGGTACAAAGAAAGAGGCATTCCCAGCAACACTCCCCTTCAAATCAACAAAGCAATAAAGGAGGTGGTCCTTGTTTAATGACACTTGTTCTACACTGAATGAGTGGCAGCTACAATTGAGTACATATGCTTATTTTCTCATGAGGCCTACACTTGAAAACCCATGCAGCCAGAGGTGCAATTCAGCAGGTTCTGACCAGTTCTGGAAAAGCGGTAGCAGAAATTTTGAGTTCAGAGACTCAGAACTGGCAAATACCACCTCCGACTGCAGATTTTACAGTATCCTTCCCCTGCCACGCCTACCAAGCCACGCCTACAGAACCAGTAGTAAAAAAAAATTGAATTCCACCACTGCATGCAATCTTCGCTTAATGATAGCAACTGCCATCACTAAGTGGAGCAGTTACATGTTTTGACTTATGACCATGTCACTTAACAATGGACTTTCCATCCTGAATTAGCATCTTTAAGTGTGGTCTATCTATAGTGAAGGTGTACCCCAATAAATAAATATTTCCTGCCCATTATTTAAGCTATGACCTATTTTTTTCTTGTTCCAGGCAGAGCTTATCACCTAGTTCAGTTAATACAGTATATGCAAAACCAGAGATGAAGCAGCAGGATGTATCTTTTCTTCAGTATCCTTTCTGACTGTGTCTGCCAACTTGCTTAACTTGGTTTGATTTGATTGCTTATTGTACCCTATGAGTATCATTAAGTGTTGTACCTTACGATTCTTGACTCTTAACGTATGTATCTTTTATGTACACTGAGAGCATTTGCACCAAGACAAATTCTTTGTGTGTCCAATCACATTTGGCCAATAAAGAATTCTACTCTACTCTACTCTACTTTACTCTACTGGTTACTGAATTAACCCTTTTTCTTCAAGGTGTAGAAAGTTAGCACCCATCCCTTTCCAAGAAGAATGAAATATTTTGAAATATATTAAAAAGGCAGAATATTATATTTCCCTAGATGAGAAATAGAGAAACACTCTTGGAAAGCAGCCCCCACCTTTCTTAATAGCCCTCAGCAGGTGCCAGCACTTAAGATATAAAGAGATAGCTAGCTATATTCATAAGCAAATACCCTCAATTAACCCTCAGCCACAATAGGAATTGTCCAAAGCCCCTTCACTGCATCATCTCAGTTGCACCACCCCCAGCAGTTCAAACTTTAATCAAATTTACATTAGAGAAATTCCTAGGATTTGTACATGGCTCCATGGGAGTCTGACAACAGCCAACAGAATACGGGTCCCAGTGCAAAACCCAAGAGAAAGTATAAATACCCCCTCCCTTCTCAACTGCATGTGGTCAGCTGCCCAGAATCACATGGGCTTGATGGTTCTGCTTCATCAACAGCCTCCAGCCTCCATTTTGTCTCCGGTGCCTTTCTCTTGGTTTGGAGTTGAACTAGATGGATATTTCTTCCAACACACGTTTATGGATTATTACAATGAATTATCAAGTAAGATGGGTTTGCAAAAGGCACCAAGTTGTGAAAGAGCAAACCAAGGTTAAAATTAGCTTAATGTCCAAATGCAGCCATCAGGTCTTTAGTAGACCTGGTTAAATGCATGGTGGGTATGCACTGACCACAGCATCTCAATCATCACTATGAAAACGAAGAAAAAAAGCTGCACAGGTTTGAGTGCAAATTCTTAAAGATGTATTCTGATTTTCAGAACTTAGGACTTTGTAATGAACTTTCAAAATTCTCCATCAAATATATGGGAAGAGAAATTGAATGGAAGCAATGGCATATTGTAGTCTAGTCGACGTAAAGACCACTACAGGTACATTCTGGAAAATATAATGAAATAAAAAAGTCCTAAGCAAACTTCACAAACCATGAGATGATAGGATGAGTAATTCCTCACTAACAACTAACTATGCATTGCATAAATTTTCCCTGACACCTTGTGTCTGTTGAAGCCATCTTCACCTCCTTATCCATAGCGCACCTAAGACAGGTTTAAGGTATTCTTAGCTGCTCTTAAAGCACTCTTTCCCTCTTAGCACAACAGCTTCCAAAAGTACAGGGAGTCCTTGACTTACAACCACAGGTAACAACCAAAATTTCCATTGCTAAGCCAGGCAGTTAAGAAAGCTGCACCTCATTTTATGACCTTTTTTGCCAGTTGTTAAGCAAATCACTGCAGTCGTGAATTGTGCAGTTTAGCAAATCTGGCTTCTCCCACTGACTTTGCTTGTCAAAAGCCAGCTGGGAAGGTTACAAATGGTGATCACATGTTTGGGAAGGCTGCAACCGCTTTGGTAAGTACATGATCCAAATTTTGATCATGTGACCATGGGGATGGCAACAGTTTTAAGCATGAAAGCCAGTCACTTCATACTAATACCGTTTTTTTTGCCAGCTCAAGGACAGGGACATTGTACCCTAGTTTAATAGTGGAGAAAAACAACCTTTCCCCAGAATTCAACAGAATGACCAAGTCTCTACAGACCTTCTGAAAGTCTTTTCAAAATAATAAAAGCAAAAAAAAAAAAATCTTATCCAGACTGGATAAATGAACCTTAAAATGGTAAAGGGAAACCAGAAAGTATTAACAATAAAACTCACGTTTCTCATATAAATTTAAATAAATGGCATCTAAGCTGGCTATGAGCAATCAGGAAAGGATATTGGATAAAATTGGACGTTAAATGTTCCTTTAATGCAGTGTTTCTCAACCTTTGTCAACTAGGAAGATCTGTGAACTTCAACTCTCAGAATTGTGGGAGTTGAAGTTCACATATGTTAAAGTTGCTAGGGTTGAGAAACACTGTGTATGATTCTTGTAAGACAAATGTTAAAAATTATTAGGAATAGAATAAAACTGAAAGAACTTGCAATACATTATAAATCCACAATATGACCATACTGTACCTGGAGTATACATCAAGAGATATTGCTCAATAGGTCTCTTACAACAAAAGACTTAATTGTAGTTGAATGTTTACAATAGAACAAAGGAAGTTATGGAGAGCTATTACAATTTAAGCTGGATGCAAATAAAAAGAATTTTCTTTACCAAAGTACAGCCAAAAAAGTGTTTTGAGAGAGAGAAAAAAAGATTACCAATCCAGCTTGGCAGGAAGCACTCTACATTCCTCACATTTTTCTTGCCTGAAATCTTGATCAGTAAAAACAGGAAAGGCTAATAAAATATAGTACGTTAAACCTCTTAGGTACTTCATGCATTCTTTAGCTATCCTGATCTTGAAGGAAAATGATAGTTCCTTATGTTGGAAGAAATGTCCATTTGGGTTCAGTTCCAAGTGGGAAGAAAGACACTGGAAACATGGAAACTGCTTGGAAAGATGGGTTAATGGTGGACAGAACCACATTGAGGTCCTGGGCAAAAGGAGCACATGGGTGAGAGAGGTAGATATTTATAACCTCTGTTGGGCTTTGAACTTGCTTTCTGTTCCTGTGGCAAGAAATGTATCCTGATTGGTTATCAGACTCCTATGGGGCCATGCAGGAGTAACTTTGTAGATTGTCTTGAGACCCAAGCTTGGTTGAATCTTGCTGGGTGATGTAATCTTCCCAGGTGCCATGTGGTGAGATGGGTAGAGGGCTAATCCACTTTCACTGGCAGAGGCATTGCAGGCCGGTACTTTGCTGTTTCCAGGCCAGTCCCATGGGCCAGATCTAAGCACCCCACAGGCTGGATCTGGCCTCTGGGCCTTAAGTTTGACACCCCTGTTTTAGATTAATCTATTCTTTAATTTGGGTCAAACATGAGACAGGAATTAGCAAGTAAACAAATTATTTTTTTTAAAAAAGATTAAAGATAAAACAGAGCAGGGCTGTCAAACTCCTGGCCCATGTGCTGCATGCATCACCCACTGGACATGCCCATGCCTGGTTTAGCGAAGGGGGAAAAAGTCCCAATATGTCATGTGATGCCGACGTGACGTGAATTTGATACCCCTGTAGTAGAGGATCATGTCATTGAAATTCTCCAACAGAAGGAGGAAAGTTCTGTTTTCCTATTTACCATGCCTGGGGCGCAGTGATTAGAATGCGGTATTGTAGGCTAATTCTGCCTACTGCCATCAGTTCAATTCTGACCAGCTCAAGATTGACTCACCAGCCTTCTATCCTTCCGGGGTCGGTAAAATGAGGACCCAGATTGTTGGGGGCAATAGGCTGATTCTGTAAACTGCTTAGAGAATGCTGTAAAACACTGTGGGGCAATATATATTTCTAAGTGCTATTGCGATTGTGTCTAGGTAGTCTTTTATAACCACTCACTTTATAACCACAGTTGGGCCCAGAATTTTAATTATAAGTTACTGCAGTCATTAAACAGATCATGAAGTCACCTGTTGTTTTTATTGGTCAAAAAGCAAATACTATAGTAATTAAATCAATCACATGGCTATTAAGTGAACCTACAGTCATTAAGCAAATCCAACATATCCAGTGGGTGGGTTTTGCCATTTTCTGCTGGAAAATGGCAAAAAAGTTGCAAAGCATAGTCAGGTGACTACAAGATGCTGTAACTGGTCATAAATGAGTCAACCGCCAAGCACCCAAAATGCAATTATGTGACCATGGTATCTCTCTCTCTCTCTCTCTCCCCCTCCCTCTCTCTCTCTGTGTAGCAGTTGTAATTTTAAGGATGAGTCACATCTTTTTTTGAATCTGTCATATCTTTGAATTGTCTTTACTTAATGGTCACTAAGTAAAGACTTCTTTGCAATAAGTCTCTTCATAGACCTTGATGTAAAATGTGTCATTGACAAGACTATATCCTCATGTTCAACTATCTAATATTTTGCTATGAGTAAAACATAGAATATAACAGATTTCAGCTTTAATATACAGACATATTCTGTGCCTGAATCTCGTAGAACATCTTTCTTGAGGTATGAGTAAAGCAGTCCAAATATTATAAAGTCCAGATAATAAGTGTGATTGTGTACCCCCTTATCTCAATCCACAAGGATCACTTAAGTAAACATGGTGACAAGGTAGCCAAAGTTTAAGGAACACTGAGGGAAACCAACTTCTGCTTTACAATCTAAATTATCTATTTCTCTCAATCTGGATTTGGAATTCAGACCTTCCAAAATAGAAGCAGCTCCTTCCAGGGGTGGGAAGGCCCATTTTGGATGTGAGGTAAGTGCAGGGCCAGTGTGGAGATTGGGGGAAGGTGAAAAATAGGCCTTGGGAAAGGCCTTTTTTGACCTCCCAAAGGCTCGAGGAAAGCCTCCACAGTCTGGGGAAGGAAAAAACACCCCCCCCCCCCCCCGCCGTGGTGCAGGAGGCTGACTAGGTCACACCCACCATGGCCACGCCCACCCAGAAACCCGGCAGAGAATCCATTGTTAAAATGTTTGAAGCCCACTCCTGGCTCATTGTGAACATTAACTTGAGCGGCACAAACTACACCCTCTACAAAAAAGAGTGTGGGAGGGAAGATACGGCTATCTGATCCGAAATGTTCCAGCTGCTATTTTAACAAATATTATGCAGCCTTTATTCAGACTTTTTCCGCATGACAACTTTTGTCACCAAACAGCTCAACGCTGTGAAGTTTTTAATCCATCCATCAGCTGTTTTGTGGACAAATCCCAAGACTGCTCAGCACCCAGACCAAATCACCAGCTGATTTGATCACATTCTCATTAAGTATTCACACACTCTCTCCCCCCCACCAACAGCCCAAGCCCTTCCCTCTAGAACAAAATCTCCAAAAGCCCAAGCCCTTCCTTCCAGAACAAAAGGCCATAGGGCAACATCCCACTGGCAGGTTTTCTGCCATAATCTCCGCTTGTTCCAATTGTGCCCTTTCTCTTTATCAATGGGAACAATGGAGGAAAGCCTTTTGATAATGACTTGGCTGAAAGCATGAGTTTTTACTGACAGCTTGGCACCACTGCAATGACCCAACCAGGACAGGCAGAAACTAGTTCTTTACAGAAAAACACTAAAGATTTGCACAATTTGCTGAAAGGGATTAAAGATGCAGGGCTGGAGAAGGGGAAGAACTATATGCACTCTTGAGAAAATATGCAAAACTCTTTCCTAGAACCATAATCTCAAGTAAAGAAAAAGTGGAAATTAAAAAATGGGATAGCGAAAGAATAAAAGGGTTAAAACATTGGACAGTGGCTCTTACCAAATTTTAAGGCATAAACTTATTTTGCATGTTTCTTGGACAACTATATATAATCTATAATATATATAATCTCCATGAAAGAGAATGGAACACGTCTCCATTTTTCTTCACAGATTTGTGAGTTAAGCTGAGAGACAAATCAGAGGTTAGGTATATCATGAGAGCTCTTTAACAGGAACTGCCATAGTAGGTTAGAGGTTTTAGGAATATATTCCATGAAAGGAAGCCATGACAGTGCTTAACTACAGTATCTGGGAACTGTAATGGGGATAATGTTCAGCAATAAACATGGATCAAGCAGCAAATCCCTAGCAAGTGTGTGGGATTTCTGAGTTCCCACATCACTTTATATCATAATGAATTTAAGCTTAAGCAAGCTTGATGAATTTAGGTCAATGGGCTTCATTAAAAATCTGTTCAAATTGCAACAATCTAAACACCAATTATTATAGCATTTTAAGATTTCCATAATAAAAACAAAAGTCTTAAACAGGACTATTATCTGCAATCTTTATTTAAAATGTACCTTTTCAAAAGAAGGCCTTAAGGGCTTCTTGCAGCTGCCATTTAGACCTCAACTTACAACAGTTCATTTAGAGACTGTTCAAATTCACAATGGCACTGAAAAAAGGGATTTATAATCCCTTTTCACATTTATATACAATTGCAGCATCCCCATGGGCACGTGATCAAAATTCAGATGCTTGGCATCTGACTTGTATTTATGGTGGTTGCAGTGTCCCAGAAAATGTGATCACCTTTTGACTCTGACCAGCAAAATCAATGGGGAATCCAGATCCACTTTACAACCATGTTAGTAATTTAACCATAGTGATTCACTTAAAACTGCAGCAAGAAATATCATAAGATGGGGAAAAACTCACTGAACAAATGTTTCACTTAGCAACATAACTTTTGGGCTCAGTTGTGGTCATAAGCTGAGGAAGACCTGTAATATAAAACAGCTATTATAAAAATAAAAATTCTCTTGAAGTGACCGCATGGAAGTCAATATAATTTTTTACAAAGGCTACAGAGAATGAGCCAGTGAAGTAGGCAACAAGTAAAATTATAGTAGGAAAATCAAAATACACCTGCCACAATTCTAACAAAAACAAACACTTGAACCTGTCTGGAGATATTTTTATTATAGCAGATATCCATGAGAGCTTGGAAGACATTGATAGACTGCTGAGATGTTTCCGAAGCCACATAACTACACACTCCAGATTTAGCAGCTGTTATGTGACAAATAACTTTAAAAGTACTTTCATAAACGGATTCTGGAAAAAGACCTGCAGAAGATGTATATTACATATACATTATCAACCATTTATACAAAAAATGATTATTCTGGAAAAGCCTGAGGATTTCATAACTGAAAATCTTATATAGGCAGTCCTCAAGTTACAACCATTCATTTAGTCACCATTTAAATTTATAAAAACCCAGGAAAAAGTGACTTATGACCATTTTTCACACTGATGACTGTTGCAGCATCCCCCTGATCACGTGATCAAAATTCAAATATTTGGCAATTGGCATGTACTTAAGATTACCTTTACTCCAACTAACATAATAATAATGAAACCTTCAAGAAAGAAACTAAGTTCTTTGGAACAATTTCTCTTAAGTCTACACAATTCTACTTCAGAAGAGAATTTATCAATATTTGTTCTACAATGCAAACTTCCTGCTATGGGCAGTCTTCTCTTCTACGCATATTCCACTTCTCTTTAAGGCTAAGTCCCACTGGTCGACGGATGCAAAACGTATGCATAAAGGACACAGCGGACGAGCAAAATTTTGGGGGTGGCTCCATCCGTTGTCATCCACTCCAAAAAGTGGTGAAAATTTGCACAAACAGGACGGAAAAGAACGGATGGGGGTAGTACATAGCGGGGATGTTAAGCGGATGTTCATAGGAAGCCTAGCGGATGACAGCGGATGGAAGCGGATGACACATCCGAAGGGCTTCCGGGGGAGAATTGCGAAGCGGACGCATAGCGGATGAAGCGGATGCATCACGGATGCCTAGAGGAAACAAAGCGGATGCCGAGCGATGTATATTGGATGCAAAGCGTTCACTGAGCATGCAGGGAGTATGAATTGCGTCAGCTCCGCGGATATAAAAGGATGCAGCTCGCACGCAGTCAGCATTCAGAGGAAAGACGTGCTGCCACATACATCTTCAAAGAACACTATGGTTTGTCAGTCAGGGAAGAAGAGGAAGCTGGTGCCTACTCGTTCCAGCCCTGGCAAGAAGGACAGAACTAGCATCCCACCCCTTGGCACTGACTCTGAAGCTGCTGGTGCTGCTGGTGTTGCTGCTGGTGCTACTGCTGCTGGTGCTGTTGCTGCTGCTGCTGTGGTGGACCAGCCCCAAGACCCTCAAAGCCCTGCTGCTAAAGGTCCTGCTGCTCAAGCCCCTGAAGGCCCTGCTCAAGACCCTGCCAGAGGGAGGAAAAGGAAAGGAAAGGAAAGGAGAAGGGAGAGAGGAAACAGTACACTGTTTCCGAGGAGCAAGTGGAGGAGGTGCTGGAATGGCTGAGGGAGAACGAGTACCTCTGGAGAAAGGGCCACAGACTCTATCGCGACACCAAGAAGAAGCAGGCAGCTTGGAGGAACAAGGCAGAGACCCTGGGCTACACTGCTGATGTCCTCCTGGGATGGTGGAAGCACATGCACACCTGGTATGGCAAGCTACACCTCAAAAAATCTGGGCAGGGCCGCTGTCAAGCTCACTGACTGGGAGATGTACGTCATGGCCAAGTGCAGTTTCCTGGGGGGTGAGGTCTGCCACCGAGGAGCAGCCCCTCTGACACCCCTCTCCCTCAGACAGCCCACAGACAGCCAGTCCTCTTCCAGCCAGGAGCCAGCTACCCTGTCCAGGCAGGTGTGTTCAGAGAGCCCCACATCAGAGATCCCCCCGACAGCTACACACCCCATGCCGGAGGACTTGGAGGATCCCCTGTCACAAATGGAGGAAGAAGCGGCAGCCACCAGAGACCAACATACTCCCACCCCCAGCTCCACAGGATGCAGGTAGAGAGGCAGACTGGAGGGCCATAGCCACACTGTCCTGTTGGAGAGCAGGGACACAGTGAAGACCAGCACAGAACTTCTCTCTCAGCTGGTCCACTTGGACAGAGGATACTCGAGCTACCATACCTTCATCACCTACATGAGCCACACCAGGTGATGAAGGAGAAGATCCAGGCCCAAGTTCACCGCACGCCACAGACGCCACACCTCACCCAGCTGCAGACCAGACAGCCCCACTACACATCTCCTTCCTCCACCCCACAGCCAAGCCCCTCAACAATCTGTCATCAGTCTTGGGCCTGACATTCCAGGTACTTGATGAAGGGCCTCTCAACCTCACGGGACTGAGTCAGCTCTCTGAGAGCTTCCTGAACATACCATCCCCTGTTGTACTCTCGGGGCCAAGCACCCCAATGATGCCTCAGACCAGCACTCCAGCCACAGCCCCCTCCACAGTCCCTGCCCACTTAACAGCTGAGACCATGGACATGACTCAGAGTGACTGAGAATAGTGCCAGAGACTGAGTTGTTACTTGTTCACTCTATCTTTGCTTAAGACACTTTACTTGGGTCATTTTGCTTTTTTAATAAAGTCATACAGTTTACTTAAGACAGTTAATAAAGGTTATCTTTGCTTAACACAGTTAATTCAGTTTACTTGGTTCATTTTGCTTATTTAATAAAGTCATAAAGGTTACTTAAGAAAGTTAATAAAGGTTATCTTTGCTTAAGACACTTGGTTCATTTTTTTTTACTTAATAAAGTGTTGGTGAAAACTTTTAACAAATGGTTAAGCCTTTGCATGCTTGTGGGATAGATAAGAATAGTTGTGGGATAGATAAGGATAGTTGTAGGATAGATAAACCTCCAGTGGAAGCATAGTGGGACTGTATGGTCCCCCATCCCAACTGCCACACATATGGACCTTTATTATCACCAACAATTTATTCATTAATCAACACATTTCACAATAACAAAGCTCTTTCTTAATGATATTCATTGTAGGACCACTCAACATACATGGCACAATCTCATCAGTGTTATGCGACAGGCTCAAGGAAGCATCCATTAATCATCTATCATCCTGTCTTGCCACTCCACTGCTCCAGCTGGGGAGTTGCACCAGTGTCTCAGGAGGTTGCGCTCCTTCTTCCCTTCACGTGAAGCTCTGTTGGGGCCTTGTACATCCACAGTGTCTGTCAGGTTACGTCCTTGTCTCCATTAACCAGGCTCCATGTCCCCATTCCCTTGTTGACGGTCCACAAGTCTGTTCTGCAACACTGGGTAGCGGGTGCGCATGAGATTGTGCAGGATGCAGCAAGCTTCCACAATGTTCTTCACAGTATGTGCCTCATGCTGCATGGTGGTGAGAAGTATCTGGAACCTGTTGGCCAGGATGCCAAAGGCGTTCTCCACCACCCGGTCTTGCCCTGGACAGCCTGTAGTTGAAGATCCTCTCTTCACGGGTGAGGCATCTGGAAGTGTAGGGCTTCATGAGGTAGGTTCTGAGGAAGAAGGCGTCATCACCAACGATGAAATAGGGCACATCTTGTGTGTCATTGGGTAGGGGATCTGGACCTGGAAAACCCATGATGAGGTTGCATTCCAGCCCATCCTTGAGGTCACTTGCGTTGTATACCTGGCTATCTGAAGCTGACCCGTTGCCTGAAGCATCGATGTACATGAACTTGTAGTCAGCATCAACCATGGCAAAGAGGATGATACTGAAGAAGCCCTTGTAGTTGAAATAAGTGGACCCTGAGTTGGCAGGAGCTTTGCAGGCCATGTGCTTCCCATCTATGGCTCCAACGGTGTGGGGAAAGTTCCACCTCTGATACCACTCTTCTGCAAGTTTCCTCCAGCCTTGTTCAGTGGTGGGGCACTTGAGGAGCTCCTCCACGTATTCTTCGATGATGGCCTGCACCACTTCTCTGACCACTTTGTTGATGGTGTTGTGTGGCACCCTCCATGCATACTGCATGTTTCTGTATGTGGTTCCAGAGGCCAGGTGGCGCAGAGTCAGTGCCACCTTCAGTCCAGGGTCCAGGTTGGGACAGAAGTTGGTGCTCAGCTTGGTCAACCTGGGTCTCAGACGCTCTACAACTTCATCAAACATGGCTGGTGGCATCCTCATGAAGTGCTGGAATGCACGAGGGTCTTCATTCCTCAGCTCCACCATCAACTGGTCATACAGTCCAAACTCCACTCTTCTCCCGATCCATTGTCGGACCCAGAGAGCTCTTGGACGTCTCCTTCTTCTCCTTGTGAAGGTGAAACAGTCTGAACAGGGTTTGGTTCTGGTGATGAATGATGGCAGCTACCATAAGGACTGTGTCATGACTCGTGGTGGAGAACAATGGATGATGTGGAAGACCAAGACCAAGGGTGAAGAGGTCTGTATACCACGGCTGTTGGACTCATACTGAGATCCAGATGATTTCCTCCCCCTTTGTATAGGAAATATCGGTAGTCCACTAGGTGTCCTTCTACATACTCTAGACATACTGCAGACATCCTAAATATCCAAGATACATCCCAGATACAAACATTTTGTCTGTTTTAATCCTTTATATACGAGATGCATACGCTACATCCTTTCTATTTCCGTGCTACTAACGCTGTGTGGACGTTCCGTGTACCTTTCATTTCCTCCCTCTTTCCGTTTTCAGCTGCAGCGGATGTGAGTTGAGGGGATGGCCAGAGGATGCAGAGGATACAGCAGACATTTAACGGATGCTAACGGACATAGAACGTATGTTGCCCGTATATGTCGCGGATGTACATCGTACGCGGCGGAAAGTTCATCCGCTCAAAAAGTTTTGTGCAGCTCAAAACTTCTTGCGCAGATGAAATCTCAGTGGATGGATGCTCGAGGGATAGAGCGTATGAAATACGTATGCAATGAGTACACAACGGATGCATAGCATTTTACAACGGATGGCAAGCTTTTTTTAACGTTTACATCCTCTTTGCATCCGTTGGTGCAGGGGGACAGGGCCAGTAAGGTCATTCCTGGTTTGAGTTTGTTATCATCAGTGTGCTGATAATACTCAACTGCATATTTCGATCCTATGTCAGCCAAGTGAGGAGCTGAATAACCTTATCTGTGCCTGGAGATTGTATGGTTTTGGATGGAGAAAAATCATATCTAAGTCAATCCTACCAAATGGCTGTTTGATCTGGCTGTCTTTGTCCTTGGATGGGGTTGCACTTCCCCCTTCAAGGCTGATACACATTATTGGGGACTTCCTGGACTTGCATCTGCTACTTAAAGAACAGGTGTCAGCTGTGTCTATGACAGCCTTTGCATAACTTCATGTTGTGTGTCTGTTGTAGCATTTCCTAGATTACAGAGCTTTCAGGCAATCTCATGACTTGTCATTTTGAGGCTTGACTCCTGCAATGCTTTCTAAATATGCTTCCCTTGAAGATTACCCAGACTCTTCAGCTAGTCCAGAGCATAGCAGCAGAAGTAACACACCTCACAAGCTATGCAGCTGCCATTTTGTTTCTGGATATGACTCAAGATGCTGGTTGTTATCTATAAAGCTCTAAATGGCATAAAACCTTGTTATTTGAGGGACCACCAATCGTCTATAACATCAGCCCGGCTGTTTTGATTCTGCAAGGTTGGTGCACTTCAAGTTCTTTCAATTAAACAATGTCACCTATAAGGATTCTAGGATTTTCTGCACTCAGGAAAGAGTGTAGAAAAGAGCAACAAAAATCATTAGGGATCTGGAAATTAAAATATATGCGTAGTTGCAAGAATTGGGTATGGCTAGTGTAGTGTAAAGAACTAGGAGTGATATGATATTTGAGGGGCTGCCACAAAGAAGAGAGGATCAATCTATTTTCTAAAGCACCAGAAGACAAGAAACAATACATGGAAACTAATCAAGGAAAGAACAAACCTAGAACTAAAGGCTCTGCCACACTGCCCAACGGATGCAAAACGTTTGTAAAAAGGACACAGCGGACAAGAAAAATGTTCCATCCGTTGTTATCCGCTCTCAAAAGGGGCAAAAATTTGCATAACCAGAGCGGACAACACGGAAAGGAATGGTCGGGGGGAGGACGCAGAGTGGATGGAAAGCAGATGCGGAACGGAAGCCTAGCGGACGGAAGCGGATGGGAGTGGATAGGTCCCCTCTGCGAATGTTTTTTCAGTTTTAAATGCTTTCTTTGCGTGCTGCATCCGCTTTCATCCTTTCTCCGTCCGTGCTACTAATGCTGCGCATCCGTTCCGCTTCCTCCCTGCGTCCGTTTACCACTGGAACGGATGCGAGTTGCGTGGATGCGCAGCAGATGCCTAGCGGATATAGCGGATGTGTAACGGATGACAACGGATGCAGAACGGATGTCCCCCGTATGCCTAGCGGATGCAGAACGGACGCGTTGGATACATTTTCCGCTCAAAAGTTTTGAGCAGCTCAAAACCTTTTGAGCGGATGAAATGTCAATAGACAGATGCTGGACGGATCGAGAGGAAGTAAATCGGAGGCAGTGAGTACAGAACAGAAGCATTGCGTTAACCAACGGATGGTAAGTGTTTTTCTCCGTTTTACATCCTCTTTCCATCCGTTGGTGCAGTGTGACAGGGGCTTAAGGAAACATTTCCTAATTGTGAGAACAATTAACCAGTGGAATAGCTTGCCTTCAGAAGTTCTTGGTGCTCCATCACTAGAGATTTTTAAGAAGAGTATGGACAGCCACTTGACTGGAACAGTTTAAGGTCTCCTACTTGAGCAGCGTTCGACTAAAAGAGCTCCAAGGTCCCTTCCAATTGTTATTACCTTTTCTGTAGCAGTCATTCTTTTAAGCCAGTTTAGTCTCTGGTGTTCAATAAGCCTTTGTGGTGAACTAGCTTTAGTGCATCTTCTTCATGGTACTTCAGATATTCTTCCAATACCTTTTCCCCTCTTCATCTGGCTGGTGTACTTCCAACATTCCATTCCCACTTATTTTCCTTGGTAATTAGGGTCTATCAACATCTCTGCATGGAAGAATATAATTTATTGCCATTTTTCTTATCTTCCTATTCAAAACATTTAGTTCTGCTTGAGTCCAGTTCACTATTTTACCTGTGTATTTAATGATTGTAATTTCTCAAGTGTTAATTGCCTTGATAGCATTTTCTCTATTGAGTTGGGACTTTAAGATAGTCTTCACTCTCATTTTTAAGATAGTCTTCTAATCTTCTTCTTGTCTTTGGTGTGCTTGATGTTGCCAGGTTGAAGGATGCCCAGGTATTTGTAGTAGTCATCTTCATCCAGACTCTTAATGTTATATTCAAAGGCCATCTAAGATTTTTTCAGTTTTCACTATTTTTCCTCTACTCATGGGAAGGCTGGCACAAACACCACTGCAATATATTGTCCATATGTATGGACAAAGTGAAGTAGCAATTCTAATTCAGATGGTATTTTTCCAAACAACCTTGTCCAGATTATTATACCCTACCCATTAAGGCAGTATCTCACTTTGATTTCTGGCTGTGGTGTAACCTGAGACAGGCTATTTTAATCTGGAGCTCATGCAATAATCAGCACTACAGCCTATACTGGGTCTCAATTCCTGTAGGTATTGTCCTGGAGCCAAATTTCAAGAGAGGCATATTGTCCCATGCTCCAAACTTGCTTTCTCTGCAAATGCCCTCATCAACGTGCAGCCACAATTTACTTCCCCTGATTTTGCACATTTCCTTACTGGAAGGCATTTTTAAAATTATTGCCTAAACCAAAACTATGCTGCTGTTTGCCTTTTTTTTTTCCTGACATGCAAACCACAGTGATTTGATCCAGCAATTTCAAACATTCCCTTCATGTCTAACTAGTCACACTTGTTTTGAAAATCTTTCTGATCCAGGTCTTCCTTATTTTTTCTGTAATGTTAGAGAGTGTACCACTTATTTTCATAAAATTGTCTCAACAAATTTATTTCCTGATCAGTCAGTAGCCACATGGAAATCTGGAGAGGGGGAGAATGATGTTATTATGCAAATGATAGAATTGATGTAATTTGCACCACACATATTAAATGTCTGACACAAATTATATGATTTGTGTCATTTGTACTATGATATCAAGGTGCACGTTAGATCATTACGGTTCCTATGGCACACTGACTAGTTTATATTTGGCACTAAGCCACAGCACTGCTTCCTGATTTCTGCCACTGTAAATTCAGTATATTAAAGTGCACTGTATTATATGCTTTCATTATAACTCACCAAATGTTAAAATAAAGCCTTTACTCTTGAATTCCATGGTGGTCACCATTTAATTAGTTAGTTCCTTCACTGACAATAGTTTGTTTAGTGACCATTCAAAGTTACAACAGCACTGAAAAAAGTGACTTGACTGTTTTCCATACTTATGATTGTTGCAGCATCCACATGGTCATATGATCAAAATGTGGATGCTTGGCAACTAGCTCATATTTATAATGGTTGCAGTGTCTCAGGGTCATAAGATCCCCTCCTGTGACCATCTGACAAGCAAAATCAATGGAGAAGCCAGATTCACGTCACAAGTGTGTTATTAACTTTATAACTGCAGTGATTCACTTAACAAGTGTGGTACAAAAAATCATCAAATGAGGCAAAACTCACTTAACAAATGTCTATCTTAACAACAGAAATGTTGTTAATTTGTAATCAAATTACAATTTGTAATCAGACTCAATTTGTAATCAGAAGCTAAGGACCATTTGTAATACCTTCAGCCCTAAACATGCTTAACTTACAAATCCAGGCAAGACTAGCCAGATACTGCTATCTGGGATATTGTCAATTTTCTACTCCAGTCAAACCACTGAAAGTCTCTCTGACCCTCGACATTAGTATGCTTTGCAATTTGCTGAAGTAATAGCTTCTTCAAGAGCTATTATTTTATGCAGACAGGCTGATTCCAAGTGCCATGTTCCTCCTGATATGTACTAAAGCTATTCCCTCGGGAGATTCCTTTTTCAAAGGAATTGCCTTTGAAGAGAAAATGCACATGGTGAAAATACCATTTTTCCTCATCAGACACACATCACTGGAACAAGAGTGCAATTTGAAACAATGCAATGAAATGCTTTATTTTTTCACTTAAACAGTTTAGGAGTATGAAGAAACTATATGGAATAATTGAAAGGAAAAAAAATGAGACAAAATAGGAGATTACCTGTTTATACGTTTCCATTTTATTATGTTCTGAGACTACGGATGAACTGCATTTTGGCAGGAATTCAAAGCACAGACCATATATGATATGTGATCCATACTTTATGGCCACCACTGAGCCAATATAAATTATTCATTGGTTTTGAGTGGGGGAGGTAGAGGAAGAGAAAGATGCAATCTCTTTCATAGCTGGCAGCATCACTGTAGATTAAGAAGTGAACGTAGCACACTGCTTCTTAACAACTTGATCCTATGCAGAATTAAGCATGTGTGGCATTGACACGCCCAACAAGATTAATAGGCTGCTAGCTGTACTTCCAGATTCATTATGTTCATCAGGACTTTCCACTTCCTTTATTGACTTAATAATTAAAGGTTTTAAAATAAGTAGAACATGAAACACAGAGATCATCTGTTGTTTAAAATAAAAATCTGTTTGCCTCAGATTATTACAGATTCATATCTGTAGTATATCCTACCAAATAATTGGGAACAGTTCCATTTTCATCATTATATGGGGGGGGGAGGGGTAAGGGGAGGTTACAGGCAAAAAATTCCTTTCTAATTAAGAGCTTTTCCCTAAGCAAACAGCCTGACATTATGTTACTCCTGATAAACTGGGATGTTTTTATTCATCAACTGAGGAAATTTTCCAAGAAGAATGCAGCCCAGGATGCTAACCTGGGAAAATATCGCATGGAGCAGATGCCCTCACCCATTCCTTTTGCTGATTACAATAGTTAGGAGGCATCTTCAAAATGCCCTTCAGAAGAGGGCCAAGAAGGAAGAAACATATGTTTAAATGAAGGGAAGTAGTGAATGGAAAGCATGTCTCGTAGTACTTTGTTCGTCAAGAGGAGTAAAGGACCGCATGTTTGGAAGACTTAAGAAGCCCTGAGAGAAGACTTCCCTTTAGTCTCTTCTCCTTGCCTCGTTCCCCCCACTGCGCACGCATAATCCTAAATAGCGCCCCATATCCTACCGCTCCACAATCATCTGGAGTGCAAGATCCCTTCACAGTCCTGCCTCATATGAATGGAGCGGGTGAACTCACTCCACCGAGACGCCCTGACCCGTAACCCTTCCTCCAAGGCAGTCCCACCGGGCCTCGTCTCCTCCCGCGCAAGCAGCACCTTCTCCGCGCAATCCACGCGAAGAAATCGTCTCAGGGCCTCGGCGGAGACCCCACCCCACAATCCAGCCTGCTCTCCCAACGCCAGAACTTCCCTCCTAAGCTTTCCCATCAAAGACTTGAGATGCCTTCGCCCCAGCCCCCAACCTGGGATCAGCCTCGCCCACCCAGCCCGATGCCGAGCGGGGCAAGTTCTCACCCAGAGGCCACCGCCGCCGCCGCCGCCGCCGCTGCCTCCTCCTCGATCAGCGCCGCGCGAGTGGATTTGCAGGGAAAGTAGGCGCGGCCAAACGCAGTCACACCCAACTCGATCTGCTTAACCCTGCCTGTATTATATACTCTTGCCGGATCCGCTCAGGATTTGGAGGTGGAGCAAGTGGGAACGGGAATCGCTCTGTTCTTTTCAGCGGTTCCCCAGCCTTTGGCGGATGGAGCAGGCGCTTACCAAAATTGCTCTGCCAAAATGGTTCCCTTACACTGGAGTCTTTTTCCCCTCAACTCCCAGGACTGACCCCAATATACATCTTAAACTATTACATTAAAAGGTGACCTGAAAAGTGGGTTCAGAAGTGCCAACAAAAGGCCTTTCTTAATTATGTCGCATTACATTACAATTAATATCTATGTTAGAGATATTAGTTGTATTACATTAATATTACCACAGATATTCAGATTATGAGATTTCATTTTAGTTCACGGCATTTAAGAGTTTACCCAAAATGTCTGCAAGCCTGCTTCATGAATTGAAATAAATAACACTTGTTAGTTTTATCTTTCCGCCAACAGCATACAATACTTCGAATATTGTTCAGTGTCAGTTCACATTCCAAGCTTTTGCTCAAACAAATAACGTATATTTGGAATTATTGTAGCTGCATTGCTCATAAATTATTAACATATTGAGAATCTTGCTTGAATTTTTTTCCCCACTTTGGATATGGGAAAATAAGAGCTTTAATACTGTACTGGCTGTCTTCAATAGACATATTCATGCAACATGCTAAGCTTGGCTAATACCATAACTTTGCAGGGGTTTTTTTTGTAATTTATATGAATCACCCTGTTCAATTAGTCTGTGATTATATATTGTATGAACCCAAAACATGAATTTAGTAACCAGTTAAATGTGTGAACATGGCATTGAATCAGATATGGACATCCATCAAGTTCAATTTGGTAGCTTCAACTTAACTATTTAAGAAGTCCCTCAAAAGTAATGGAGTGGCGTGTCCAAAGATATTAGACTGCAATTCTTCACATATTATCCTGCCAGTAAATTCTATACCGACAATATTCACTTAGTTCACATCAATGTGCATTCTTCTAGTCCTTGAGTTGGCAGCAAAATTATGCAGGCCTAAGTAAAATGCCGATGTCATAACCCTACTCATGAGTGAGGCTGACAGATGAAGGCATCTTAACAGTTGTTATTAATTTTATTCCCTCCCACCTATCATTGCCTGTCACCTAAACACCAACTGCTCTTTTTAACACATGGTGGGGTGATCCTGACAGCTGTGGGTGGGCACTTGAGATAAAAGCTTTGGCCACATTTCAAATGGCTCAAGTGACAGGCATGGATGAATTTCAAGTTGCAAAATTGGCACTACCACCCTATCTCTCAAATAATAGAAAGTTCAGCCATGCAAAACCTTTGTCGGCAGAAGACTGAACAACATAATGCAAACATCTGACAGAATCTGGCCTTTTCCCATTTAAATTGATTTTCTGAATGACAGGATTGGCAGTGTTGTCAAAAAACTAAAATCCTGTACACATGTCTAAAACTCCTTCAAAAGAATGCTAATTCAATAATACAGTATAAGGTGCTTGCATAATGCCCGTGGGATGCTTTTTGAAATATCCTGCATCCAGGATGCTTTTCGATACTTAGTCTCTCCTGCAACCCAGGCCAAAATGACTATGGAAGCTAGTATTTAATGACAAATTACAGATTATTTGGCAAGACTTGTTTTGGAAATATTTTGAAAATAGAACTTCTTAAGATGAATCAAATGTTTCTCAATGGTGGGCACCTTGGAGGTATCTTCATGAAACATGAAGATGTCTAGACGTTCAGTCATGGCAACTTGAGTCTCTTTCTTCTTAGTTGGAAATGCTTGCTGCTTATTCAAATAGTTTCTTCAGTCTGAGCAAGTTGGTTAGGGGAAACCCATATATGTCCTCCAGACCGGTTTCATTTCTCACCAGTTTGGACAGGCTTCTTAAGTGAATAAGCAGTTATTGGAATGTAAATGCTCCAATTCCTAAATCCTTTACCTAAGTGGGTCATTAAGTGTGGCCTTCTGGTGAATCTGTCATTTTAATCTTCCTGGGAAGTGATGCACAGGTAGCATTAAAAAATGAGACAGGTATCTGAGACCTCCATCTTTAGTGAGGGAAGAATTTTCCACTTTGGCATAAATGGATTCCGTCACTGCTTTTTCAAGCCATCTGTCTTCCTGTCCAAAATGTGAGCATTATTGTCCTCAAAAGAGTGCCCCTTTTCTTTTAAATGAAGTATACTGATGATTCTGGTCCTATGGTGTTGATTCTCCTATGCTGGGCCATCCTCTTATGTAAAAACTGCTTGATTACTCCAATATAGAACTCTGAACACTCCTCACTGCATTGGACTGCATACACATTACTTTTTGTATGTTTTTGTGTCTGTTCTTTAGGGTGAACAATCCTGTCTCGGTGTGTTGTTTGAAGAACGCAGGTATGTGGTGCTTTCCAAATATGTTTTAGCTTTTCTGATACACTAGCCATAAAAAGAATGACCTGTTGACTCTTAGCCTCAGCTCTGTCTGTCATTCTTTTGTTGGATCCAGATGCTAATTTAATAAAGGCCCAATCTGATATCCAGAGGCCTTAAGAGCTGTCCTTAAATGACTGTTTTCCTTCTTTTGGGCATTCCTGAAGATGGGGGTGTTTTCTGCCCAATGATATAATGTTCTGATGATGCCCAGCTTGTGTTGAAGTGGATGGTGGGAGTAAAATAGCAGGTACTGATCTCTGGGTGTGGGTTTTCTGTAGCTCTCTATTTCTAGGTTGCCCCAGATCCTAATCAGAACTTCACAGAGTAGAGAAACGAGCCTGTTGTCCTTTGTGTATTCGCTGATGAACTTGATATTTGGACAGTATTTATATGGCCTGTGAAGATCTGTACTTCCTGGACCTTGATTTTTTTGCCCAGGTGTCATCCACATACCTGAAAACTAGTGGGTTGATGTCATCCCTGGAAGGTGCTTAAGGCTAGGTCCCACTGGTCGACGGATGCAAAACGTATGCAAAAAGGACACAGCGGACGAGCAAAATTTCAGGGGTGGCTCCATCCGTTGTTATCCGCCCCAAAAAGTGCCCCAAATTTGCATAAACAGAACGGAAAACAACGGAAAGGAACAGACGGGGGCAGTATGTAGTGGGGATGTTGAACGGATGTTTGTAGGAAGCCTAGGGGATGACAGCGGATGGAAGCGGATGACACATCCGAAGGGCTTCCAGGGGAGAATTGCGAAGCGGACGCATAGCAGAAGGAGTGGATGCGTAGCGGATGACGCGGATGCATCACGGACGCCTATAGGAAGCAAAGCGGATGCATAGCGGATGTATATCGGATGCAAAGCGTTCACTGCGCATGTGGGGAGTATGAATTGCGTCAGCTCCACGGATATAAAAGGATGCAGCTCGCAAACAGTCAGCATTCAGAGGAAAAACGTGCTGCCATATACATCTTCAAAGAACACCATGGTTCGTCAGTCAGGGAAGAAGAGAAAGCCTGTGCCTACTCGTTCCAGCCCTGGCAAGAAGGACAGAACCACCATCCCACCCCCTGGCACTGACTCTGAAGCTGTTGGTGCTTCTCCTGCTGCTGGTGCTGCTGGTGCTGCTGGTGCTGCTGCTGGTGCTACTGGTGCTGCTGGTGGTGCTGTTGGTGGTGCTTTTCCTCCTGCTGCTGCTGTTGGTGCTTCTCCTGCTGCTGCTGGTGCTTCTCCTGCTGCTGCTGCTGCTGTGGTGGACCAGCCCCAAGGCCGTCAAAGCCCTGCTGCTCAAGCCCCTGAAGGCCCTGCTGCTGAAGCCCCTGCCAGCGGGAGGAAGAGGCAAGGGAAGGAGAAGGGAGAGATGAAACAGTACACCCTTTCTGAGGAGCATGATGAGGAGGTACTGGAATGGTTGAGGGAGAACGAGTACCTCTGGAGAAAGGGCCACAGACTCTATCGCGACACCAAAAAGAAGCAGGCAGCTTGGAGGAACAAGGCAGAGAGCCTGAGCTACAATGCGGATGTCCTCCTGGGATGGTGGAAGCACATGCACACCTGGTATGGCAAGCTACACCTGAAGAAATCCGGGCAGGCCGCTGTCAAGCTCACTGACCGGGAGATGTAAGTCATGGCCAAGTGCAGCTTCCTGGAGGGTGAGATCCGCCACCGAGGAGCAGCCCCTCTGACACCCCTCTCCCTCAGACAGCCCACAGACAGCCAGTCCTCTTCCAGCCAGGAGCCAGCTACCCTGTCCAGGCAGGTGTCTTCGGAGGGCCCCACATCAGAGACCCTCCCGACAGCTGTACTCCCCATGCCGGAGGACATGGAGGATCCCCTGTCACAAATGGAGGAAGAAGCAGCAGCCACCAGAGACCAACCCACCCCCACCCCAGCTCCACAGAAAGCAGGCAGAGAGGCAGACTGGAGGGCCAGAGCCACACTGTCCTGTTGGAGATCAGGGACACAATCAAGACCAGCACAGAACTTCTCTCTCAGCTGGTCCACAGCAACATACCATCCTCGAACTGGAAGCCCTTCATCACCAACGTGAGCCAGACCCTCATGGACCTGCCCAAGGCCCAGTACCAGGTGATGAAGGAGAAGATAACAGCACTTCTGCACAACCCTCAAGGCCCAGCTGAACCTGCTCCTACCTAGTCCAGGTCTGCTCCTCCACCCCAGGCAATGTCACAGCCCTTCCATGGCTTTCATCAGCCCCTCACCTACCAAGGCTACGAGTACCAGGACTTCCCACAGCAAAGGCAGACCTTTTCAGTCCAGGCCCAGGTCCATTGCATGCCAGACACCTCACCTCGCCCAGCTGCAGATCAGACAGCCCCACTACACTCCTCCTTCCTCCACCTCATAGCCAAGCCCGTCAATGGACAATCTGTCATAAGTCTTGGGCCTGGCGTCCCAGGTCCTTGATGAAGGGCCTCTCAACCTCACGGGACTGAGTCAGCTCTCTGAGAGCTTCCTGAACACACCATCCCCTGTTGTACTCTCGGGGCCAAGCACCCCAATGGTGCCTCAGACCAGCACTCCAGCCACAGCCCCCTCCACAGTCCCTGCCCGCTTAACAGCTGAGACCATGGACATGCCTCAGTGACTGAGAATAGTGCCAGAGACTGAGTTGTTACTTGTTCACTTTATCTTTGCTTAAGACACTTTACTTGGGTCATTTGCTTTTTTAATAAAGTCATACAGTTTACTTAAGACAGTTATTAATAAAGGTTATCTTTGCTTCACACTTGGTTCATTTTTTTTACTTAATGAAGTGTTGGTGAAAACTTTGAAAAAATGGTTAAGCCTTTGCATGCTTGTGGGATGGGTAAGGATAGTTGTGGGATGGGTAAGGATAGCTGTGGGATAGATAAACCTCCAGTGCAAGCATAGTGGGACTGTATGGTCCACCCTCCCAGCTGCCACACATATGGCCCTTTTTTATCAATAACAATTTATTCATTGATCAACACATTTCAAAATAAACAAAGCTCTTTCTTCATGCCCTATTCATTATAGGATGACTCAACAAACATGGCACAATCTCATCAGTATTATGAGACAGGCTCAAGAAAGCATCCATTAACCATCTATCATCCTGTCTTGCCACTCCATTGCTCCAGCTGGGGAGTTTCACCAGTGTTTCAGTAGGTTGCGCTGCTTCTTCCCTTCACGGGAAACTCTGTTGGAGCCTTGTACATCCACAGTGTCTATCAGGTTACGTCCTTGCCTCCATTCACCAGGCTTCATGTCCCCATTGCCTTGTTGACAGTCCACAAGTCTGTTCTGCAACACTGGGTAGCAGGTGCGCATGAGATTGTGCAGGATGCAGCAAGCTTCCACGATGCTCCTCACAGTCTGTGGTTGATGCTGCATGGTGGTGAGAACTACCTGGAACCTGGCTATCTGAAGCTGACCCGTTGCCTGAAGCATTGATGTATATGAACTTGTAGTCAGCATCAACTATGGCAAAGAGGATGATACTAAAGAAGCCCTTGTAGTTGTAATAAGAGGACCCGGAGTTGATAGGAGCTTTGCAGGCCACGTGCTTCCCATCTATGGCTCCAAAGGTATGGGGAAAGTCCAACCTCTGATATCACTGTTCTGCAACTTTCCTCCAGCCTTCTTCAGTGGTGGGACACTGGAGGAGCTCCTCCACGTATTCTTCGATGATGGCCTGCACCACTTCTCTGACCACTTTGCTGATGCTGTTGTGTGGCACGCTCCAGGCATACTGCATGTTTCTGTATGTGACTCCAGAGGCCAGGTGGCGCAGAGTCAGTGCCACCTTCAGTCCAGGGTCCAGGTTGGGACAGACGTTGGTGCTCGGCTTGGTCAACCTGGGTCTCAGACGCTCTACAACTTCGTCAAACATGGCTGGTGGCATCCTCATGAAGTGCTAGAATGCACGAGGGTCTTCATTCCTCAGCTCCACCATCAGCTTGTCATACAGTCCAAACTCCACTCTTCTCCCAATCCATTGTCGGACCCACACAGCTCTTGGACGTCTCCTTCTTCTCCTTGCGTAGAAAAGGTGAAACAGTCTGAAGAGGGCTTGGTTCTGGTGTTGAATGATCGCAGCTACCATAAGGACTGTGTTATGATCCATGGTGGAGAACAATGGATGATGTGGAAGAGCAAGACCAAGGGTGAAGAGGTCTGTACACCACGGCTGCTGGACTCATAATGAGATCCAGGTGATTTCCTCCCCCTTTTTATAGGAAATATCGGTTGTCCGCTAGGTGTCCTTTCACATACTCTAGGCATACTCCAGACATCCTAAATATCTGAGATACATCCCATATACAAACATTTTGTCCATTTTAATGCTTTATATACGAGATGCATCCACTTACATCCTTTCTATTTCCGTGCTACTAACCCTGTGTGGACGTTCCGTGTACCTTTTGTTTGCTCCCTCTTTCCATTTTCAGCTGCAGCGGATGTGAGTTGTGGGGATGTCCAGAGGATGCTGAGAGGATACAGCAGACATTTAACAGATGATTACGGACATAGAACGTTTGTTGCCTGTATATGTCACGGATGTAGATAGTACGCGGCGGAAAGTTCATCCGTTCACAAAGTTTTGTGCAGCTCAAAACTTCTTGTGCGGATGAAATCTCAGTGGAAGGATGCTCGACGGATAGAGCATATGAAACATGTATGTAATGAGTACACAACGGATGCATCGCGTTTTCCAACGGATGGCAAGCTTTTTTGTCTGTTTTATATCCTCTTTGCATCCGTTGGTGCAGTGGGACATGGGCTTTAGTGCTTCTAAATAGAATAGATTGATAACAATGGGGGAATCCACAGCTCAGCTGTATTGCTATCTGTAGAAGTCACCTCTGAAAGTGAAATAAGTGGTATTCAGACACAGGTCCAGGAGACATATATGGGGTTCCCCCTAACCCCCTTGCTCAGAGTGATGAAGCTATTTGGATAAGCAGCAAATCGTTTTGAACCAACAAGAAGTACAATTGCCCTGACTTACCTGGATGCCTGAAAATCTTTATTGAGATATGAAACATGAAGATGTTCTTTAAAAATTGTCAGCAAAGAATTTTCATGCCATACTTATTAAGAGTGAATACTATTCTATTAATCTTGTTTGCGAATTATTTACATCTAAATGATTAGAACAAAACTACATTCTAGAAGCCCCCTTCAAGTATTGCATGTGCTAAATGTCCAAGAATGTGTAACTTTTTAAGTTTATATTCACTATTACTCTGAGAAACCAAAGAAATTCCACAAAATCTGTATTATCTTGAATTAAAAGACTAAATATAACTCTAACTAGCAAAAGTGGGGACTAGAAAAATAGCTGGCCAAAGCAGAATACACTTTTTGTATTATACTGGGAGTACCAGCTGCTTTTTACACTTTTCAGATTATCAAAATAACATGCTGGAAGGCAAAAATGTGAAATGTCTGAGGCACTATCTATTTTCAATCTCCAGGACAATTCCACCATTAAAGGTTCCAAGAGCAAAGATTTAAAAAATAACCCTTAAAATATATTTTATTTCCATTAAATATGTCATCAATATTCTAGTTATTCACTATCCAAGAACATTAAACCAGACACTCCAGTAATAAATGCATATTTTATTGTGATATAGTATCACTTTATCATGCAATTGTTTCTCTGAACTCTTGCTATATTGAGATGTGGTCTATCTCTCAGTCTGATTTACGCATTGAAATCAAGCCTTCAAATTAACATTATCCATTATCAAAACAGTTTTATTCCAGAACTGTAAGTCATTCGGATGGATAGAATCATTATTTTAAAAGAGTACTCTTTGCATATCTGTTAAAATAGTAATGCTGAAGTCAGATGTCTGTAGGGAATTTTGTACTCCTTGAATGGAAGTCCAGCCTGAAGAAAGAAGAGCATTCTCCACAATGGGGCAATGAATATATTCAATATAGATATTTTATCTTTGCAACAATCCAGGTACCCTCAAGTACAAAATATTACTTTCCACAAGCTAATCCAGCCGGAATTAATCCACGCCTTCTAAACAATGCAGGCATTTCCATCCCATTTGTTTTGTTACTGCTAGACGTGCAGGAAAGGATTCCCATTTTGGCATGCCAACTTCATTCACGAGAGGAGGCTTCGCTGCAAATCTTCCACTTCCAACTCCCACATAGTCCTGTGCAGGGGATTGCCCGAAAGATCCGTCATCTTCACAGCTTGAAGGACAAGTTCTGGCATGCACCCCTGCACCAGGCCCATCACCATCACATAATTTCCAGGGCTGAGGCAAGGTTTTCCCTTAGGGACTCTCTCCACGCCGGAAACCACGAAAGAGCCGCTCTCGTCCAGCAACCGCACAGTCGAACCATCCTGCTCTACGGCCAGTACTTTGCCCTGCATCCAGACCAGAGACACGGGTAACGCCGGACATCCGTACTCTTCCCGGTCCAACAACCATGAGCCGCCAGGGACTTGGCGGCACCGCTTCAGCTGCGCAGCCAGGACCTTCACCGGCGGCGACTGTAAGAAAGACTTCTCCATCTTTAAGCCAACCTCTTTCCCGCCAAATTTCAAGAAAACGCTGAGCATGATGGTTCTGAAGAGGCTTAATACTATTGTAATATCGCGAGATTTAAATTGGAGCTCTAGTCTCTGAACGGAGGGGAGGAAACAAATTGGAGTCACGTAAAATTATTTGGTTCCTCAACAAGCCAAGAACAGCTTTTACTTGTTCTTACCATGAATGAGTCTAACCTTTCCTAACTCTATGTTTGCTTCACGGAACCTCGGTCTTCACGCTTTGTCTAATCGTTGCTTCCCATCGTTGGCGTTTTCCAGATACGTGGACTTCAGTTCCCAGAGTCTTTATTCATTTATCTGTGCTAGCTGTGGAATTCTGGGACTTGAAGTACACACACCTGGGAATGGCTAAGGTTGAGAAACAACACCACGGCTTTGTCACTGAAGACGATGTTGAGAAATGGTTCTGTCCAGATTTGCACCACCCCCTTTTTTTTTTCAATTGGCATCATCCGAGAAGTCAGGGCGGGGCAGCGAGGGAAAGGAAGCCCGCGGACTGTTGATAGCGTCGCTTAGCAACGGAAGATAGCATGGAGCCGAGTGCGGGGTGAGCAAAGAAAAAAAAGGGAACCCAAAGCCTTTTTTTAAACAAGAGGGTGCGAAAAAAAGAACCTATATTAGGAGTAGAGTGTTTCGCTGGAAAAGTTGAGTAAGCTGAAAAAAAATGATTATTCATAAAAAAATAGTTATTCCTTGGGAAATGGCATTAACTCAAACGTGTATATGTAGCTAACCGGAGGAAGCAGTTGTCATTCTGAAATGAAGGTTTCAAATTTCACGGTTTTAAATAAAACCTGGAACACATGCCAGTCATCGAAGCAGAATTTTTTTGCATGCAATTTTCAACCTCAAATAGACAGATTGCTGCAAATTATGCTTGTTACATTTAAGAAATCTGAAATGTAGGGGAATATAAACTCCCCTATATATTTTCCTTTCTTCCTTCTTTCCTTCCTTCCTTCCCTTTAAAAATAATGCAAGACTGTGATCATGTCCACCTTACCTTTCTCCGATTATCCCCACAACAACAACCCTCTGAGATGGGTTGGACTGACAGAGAGAATGACTGACCCAAAGTCATGGTGAAGGTGGCTTTAAAACTCACAGTCTCACCATTCCTAGCCTGGACCAACCTGGATCTTTCTTTTGGAAAGAAAGAGTGAAGAATATAAATAATGCATAAGATTAATTTTATGTTTGGTACATTGGCATGATCTCTCTTTCTTATATGAGTGGTTTAATACCAATTCTGCTTGAATTGGTATTAAATAATTTCTTTTCTTTACATTTAAATGAAGTGCTGAATCAGAGAGTAGACAAATTCCAGAAGAAGAAAATAAAGAAGATGAAAAAGAAGTTGAGCAAGAAGATAAGAAAGAAGATGCAGAAGATAAAAGGGTAATGTTATGTGCGTGAAAATTTTGAGAAAATGAAAATTAAATACAGATTAAATCAGAAGTTTTCAAGATATGCAGTACATATTTAAATTGGGGAACAAGAAAGCAAAATATATGGTTATAGTAAACTGAGGAAAGTAAGGTGGGATAATTACCACATACCTTCTGAATCACCCTTACTTTGTTTTGGGTGGAAGAGATATTTTTGTCCTCCTTCTAGGAGGACTAACTGAAGACTTTAGATCTCAGGGAAGCTTCCTCACAGAATTTAGGGATGTCTTCTCATAACATGAAACTGCAGTAATGCTTGTGGTTGATAAAGATTTGCATTCCAAAGGCCCTAAGGAAGGTTGGAGTAAGTAGGAAGATTTAAAAAAAAAGAACTGGGTTAAAAAGACACTCAATTGGTTCATTCACTTTGGCTTTTGTGAGCCAGCAGGATTTCAAATGAGGTAATCTATTTTTTAATCTTCTATGTCCAAGCTATAAGTAGAACATTCTTATAGAGTGCTTCTGTGCTGCAATATGTTATATAAAAACCTGAGCACTGCCAGCAGTTTACAAATTGGAAAGAACATTTTAATGTTATTTATCTTTTCTTACTGGTTGTTTTTGCCCATTTTTACAACAAACAAATTCCCAGTCCGCCACTATAAACAAAAGATTTGAATGTATAACAATGTCAGGGCTGATTCAGTGCTGATTTAAGTGAAAGAGCCAAAGTTTAGAAGTTCATTCAAAAGCATAAATACTCTTTCTATTATTCTATGGTTATAATAGAATTTGCAAGTCTGATTATACCAAAATTCCTCCTTATCCTCTACTGAATTAGGGAGGTGTCTGCTTGAGTTGTTTCCAATTATTTTTTCATTCTGGACATACAGCCTCATTTGCCTGCATATTTCTGTCAAGAATCATCTTCCTTATTCTCTACATCAAGGGTGTCAAACTCAATTTCACTGAGGGCCAATCAGGATTGTGTTTGATGTTGGGGGCCAGTGGGTATGGCTGGTGTGGGGGTGGCCAGCTTGACATCAGTCGTGTTGGGGGCGCCTGTGGTGGCCCAAGCACTCTGCCAATGAAAATACGTTCCAGAGCTCCGTTTTCGGCCATGACAGCAGCAGAAAACAGAGCTTGGGTAGGCCACACTTGCACACACACCCCTGGGTCCCGTCTTTACTGGCAGAGGCACTGCTGGCCAGTCCTTCACTGTTTCCAGGGTGGCTCCGTGAGCCAGATCTAAGCATCCTGTGGGCCAGATTGAGTTTGACACCCCTGCTCTACATTATCCATCATTTCAGTATCTTCATTGTCAAGTCAGAGTTGGCTACCATACCAGCTCTTAGTTTGAACTGTTTATATTTAATCTTAAAATTAATTTAATCTTTAAAAAGTTTCAATTTTTTCACTGAACTTAATATTTATTACTACAGTTTGCAAATCATTTGCATGTTCTGCTAGCAGAATAATGGCATTGGCATAGTGCAGGTTATTGCTGTGTCCCCTTCACTTTAAAACTATGCTTATTTTGTTATATACCACCTCCCCTATATCTCCTGTCCTGTCTGTGGGCATGAGGACAATGAGATGATTATGGGATTTCCATTTTGTTAAGGACATTCCAAAGTGTGACGTGGTCAATGCAACTGAACAGCTTTCTATAATCAATGACTTTTTTATTCTTTTGACTTTCTCAATTATTCAGTGGATGTCAGCAGTACTGTCTTTTCCTCCATATATTTTTCTCATGCTAGCTTGAGCATCTGTCATCTCCAGATAGGGCACTGATCTGCTTTGGATAATTAAATTAAGGATACCATACATTAGTCTGTACATTGCTTATTAATTTATTGAAAACATTTACATAACTACCCAATCAAAGATGAAATATCATCTGAACCTGGAAGGCCAAAACCGAAGGCCGACCTCCAGGGTTGAGTTAAAGTCAGTTCTTCCCCAATCAAACACTTATCGTTTGCAGGCATTCAGCCAACAGTACTACAGCATGACCTGTTCAGCTAGGGGTGGAAGCCAGAGTTTCATGTAAATGTTTAAAAAATAAGAGGCAAAAGGGCCAAGCACCGAGGCATCTCACATTGCAGGGACCTAGGGCCCAATCTCTCTTTCTCTATGAACACTCACAAGAACTAGCTGCACAGGTAAGAGGAGAACTACAGAACATTGGAGGAACATTGCTTCCTGCTTCAAATCCCTGAAGTCAGTCCAGAAGGACACCATGGTCAGTGATATTTAACATTGTTGAGAAGTTAAGAAGGGCCAAATAGTTGCACCACCCCCATCCAGAGTCCTCTACTCATCACTGACTTGTATGGCCCATGCTGTTTTAGTATTGTGTCCCACCCTGAACAGGCTGAAAAGGCTCCAGGTAGTGCTGAGTATCCTTTCTTTGATATCAAAATGGTATGTAGACTGACCTCTTCCAATTCTTTGAACTGAGATCTGTGAACTCTTAATTGATACTATTTGGTGGGTAATTGATTGCATTGTATCCTGTTATTAGATAATGACTAATAGATTCCTGACTATGAATACACAACTGCTCTTTCATGGTTTTTTATGTCCTGAGTATCAGACCATACAATCTTCTGGTTGAAAGTATCCAGTCCTTGTCCATTTCAGTCTGCTCATGCCTAAGATGCCAATATGTTGTTGATTCATTTTTCATTGTGTTGAGTTTTCCCATATTCATGAATCTTACATTTTATGTTCACACTATAATCTGTCTTTGCTGCTTTGAATATTCTTGTTAGCAATGTCAACAACTATATATTTTGAAAGCTCTAATCTAGCCATTATAAACACCATTTGCATTCTGAAAGAGCCTTTGCTTTTCCTTAGCAGCATCCAAGTGCCATCCAACTTCTTGAAGGGTCCCTTATCGAGCATTACATGACCAGTTTTCTTGAAAAAAAGTCATCCATGAAGTTGTTTTAGAAAAATATAGGACTTTTCTCATGTAGTATGAAACTGTGCATTTTCCATTGTCCCTAAAGTGTTGATCCCTCTTCAGCATCTTCCTATTTTGTTGCTGCTCAATATAGGTGCCTGCTTTTAGCTATACCATTGGCATTTACTTCCAGCATTTTTTGCTCTTCCCTCCCAGGAATATTGCTTTTCCATATTGAAGCAGCGTAAGACTTGAGTGGGATTCCAGTCATAGACAATGGAAAATAAGATTGTGCTAGAACAAAATACAAAAGTTAACATTTGGTTTGTTTCACTCATTGCAGCCAGAAGACAAAAATGCAACAGAGGAAGGAGCAGTTACTACTCCCTTGATAACCACTGAAAAAGCAGGAGGAGTTCCTTCTACGCTGGCTATGGAAGTGGGAACAATTAGTGACATAGAGGCCACTGAGGAAGGAGAGGGAAGTGCTGCCATGATAACCAAAGAGGAAGTAACAAAAGATACTCTCATTGTGCCTACTGAAGAAATGACAGGTGGTGTTTCCATGATATCCATTGGAAGAATGGCAAAGGGTGCTGAGGAGATATTATCAGGACAGACGGATGTGTCAAGTATATCATTGGTAAGTGTTTCTGATCAAATAGACCATCTCTCGTCCAGGTAACTGATGCTTCCTGTGGAATGTAGGAATTTAATATTTCTATGTATGTATATTGACTCTGATGGATTCAGTCTTCTTAAGGTAGCTACAAGAAAGAGCAGGTATCAAGAAAGCCTAAGAGGTGAAGAACAGGTATCAAGAAAGTCTAAAGTTTCATTAGATTCATGGTTTAGCTTTATTGTATCTCAAAAACCTGCCTGAAACAACAAAGAGGGATCTTGGTCTCAGATTAACCAAGGGAGCAAATAAAATGCAAATAAATATTAAGAAAAAATGTTTAAATCTATTTAGATGAGCCTAATATATAGATTGTGTCAAAATGCATATTGATAATTCAGACACAGTAGCTAACTTCAGTGAGTTGATGATAAAGGTGTACAGCTTGAGATTTTAGAGCCATATACAGAACGTAACAAAAAATCAGGCCCTGCAGGCTAATCATAAGAGCCTTCAGTTATACCGCTACAGTTTAGATGCTTACTGGATGGTTATTATTATTGCTGTGTAACTCATTGTCGTGGGAGCTACATTGGTGAAAAACAAGATGCTACTTATTGTCTATAAAGTATTCTGTGTAAGGGCTTCCATGTTTAGGGCCTCCAGAAAACATATAAAAACTTAAGTATTATAGAATTTCAGTGCTAAGAATATTTTTAAATAGTTAATGGAGACTTAATAAATTATTATATTTGATTTATCATTGTGGGACCAGAAATACATTCTTTAAAGAAATATTTATTGGAAAAATTACTTGTTAGTTCTGTTTGGAAATCAATGAATAAATGAAGTATTATAGTACAATAAATAAATGAGGTATTATAGTACTTTGGCATAAAACACCTTTAGTCTATCCTATATAAATGATTACCTCCTTTCTTGCTGAAAAGCCTTAGGATGGCAGCTACGCTTGGCTTGGCTTTCCTTTTAAGGATTAAATTTGGGCCTTCTGCAAATCAATAGCCTGGAAAAGAGTTCCAAGGTACTTATGCCTTGATTGTTCAATGATGTTAATATTAATTTGTGACCCATATTTATGTCTAAATGGTCCCTGGAGAAAACCATTATTTTTTGTTTTGTTTTGTTTTAATAACTGAGGACTAGGTCATTATCTGAAAAGTAGAAGGCTGCAATTTAATGCTTTCTTCAGTTCAGTGAATGTCATTGAGAAAAGTTATTGCTTTTATAAATCAGTTAACTGAAGCAGTTTATGAAGTTGTAAATAAATATTTTTGTGAGCTGTCTAAAAGCATTTGGAAGTAGAAGGCACACAAATCTGTAAAATAAAAAGAGTGCCAAAAGCTGCCTCTTATCCATATTAATTACCATACATTTTTTAAACATTCTCCCGTGCCTTCAGGAAATCTTAAGTTACCGTCATTCTTATTTGCTATGACAAATTCAAGAAGAAACTATATAGCATCAGTCATTCTTAGTATGAATACTTTTTGAAGTTGTCTTCTAATAATAGTTTTTTTCTGTTTTGGAGAAGCTTGATGTTTCTGGAGAGAAAAGTATGGAGAGTGCTCTTTCTAGTGAAGTAACAATCTCTTTGCCATCTTCTGGAGTCAGCAGTGCAAAATCTGAATTTCCAATGCACGTGGACCTCTCTCCAATGTCAGGTTAGCCCCTATTTTGCTAGAATGATGATATATAGTATTACTGCATTTCTTAGATACAACTGAATCTTTGCCATTGAGGCACAGTTCAAAAATCCTGCTTATTCTTGCTTGATAGGAACATTACATCAAATTCTCCATTATTGGCTGCTTTATTTTATTGTTATTTTATTGTTATATGGTATCTGGTATTTGAAAGTGTTTTGAGAATCTTGATCATTTGAAAAGGGATTAATAGCAATTATATATCTACCTATATACTGAATATATAGGAGGTCAGGAATTCAATTAGGAATTTTGTGTAACTGAATATGAATAGCATATGCATTGATACTATTTTACATTAGCATATATAGTATTTATACTCACACTCAGCTACATAAAGCAGTATAGATCAAATTTCAAAAATAGCAACAATCAATATAATATAATAAAAATATATAGTAGATGAATAGAAATGGATGAATAAATAGATGAATAGAAATAAATAAATGAATAGAAATGGAATAAAAGTAAGCAAGCGGGAAAAATGCAATAAAAATGGCACAAGGGAAACATATTTTGTCATGTATAATCCAGAAGAATTATTAGAAAAAGATAGATTGTTTGATATATGTAGGATTTGTTTATTTATTGAATTCAATTTATTTCTATTCTATCTGCTTAAAGTGAATTATGATAATCACATAAACAGAAACATTCTGTATAGCATTTGAAATACAGCAACTAAAACAGAGCAAAGTGTCACTAAGTGTCATTGTGTATATTACAATTAAATTATATATTCTGATAAACAGTTATTAGTTAATGCCTAACAATTTAATACAGATTCAGATTCAGATAACCAGCAAACAAACCATACCTCCACACAAACTAAAAATATTCCTATTTTGTCATCCTGAATTCCAAAAAGCTCAAACAATTCAGTCTAATCACTGTTTTAGAATCATGAGAAGGGAGCTTGGATTACAACAGGTTTCCCTTTCTTTCTTCCAAAAAAATGAATCATGGCAAAGCAACATATAAATTGTATCTATTTTCAGTTCCCCTGTGTTAATGGCCTTCTTTGATTATGCTTTATATTCATTATAATATCATCATTACCTGAACAAGTGTTATTTGAAGCAAAGCATTTTTGGGAAATTTTCATGTATAAACTAAAGAACTTCCTGTCTCTGGTGTCCTCCCTCTTTTCTTCATATACAGAAGGCACTCAATCAACTGTTTTCCCTTCCCTTCTTGATTCTGGTGTTCAGCAGTTGACTTCTGAAGTCAGTAGGCATGGCCCCACAGAACAGCCCGATGGAGAAGTTATGGTTGGGCAGGAACTGGGCATCGAAGAGACAGGGGAAATAATCCAGCTGGTTGTGTTAGATCCAAATCATGTAAGAAAACTCTATAAAGACTATGGGTGCTAATAACTACAAAATGGACATCAAATGTCATAACATTTATTTAAGTTAAATTTAATACCAAGAGAAATGCTATACTAATACTACCATTCCAAGAGGGTAGGGATGGAATTAAAGGACTTCACAACCATAGTGTGACACCACTAGCAGTGAGGTATAACATGGCCTTTGGTGGCACGCCACATAATTTCTTCCATGTAGACCAATGTTTCTCAACTTCATCAACTTTTAAGACATATTTAAGCAACTTTAAGATGCTAGCTGGGGAATTTTGGGAATTGAAGTTCACACATCTTAAAGTTGCTGAGGTTGAAAAACACTGATCTTGGCCAAGATAGGCTAGCTGACAGCTTTTACTGCCACAACATATTCTTATCATCTTCCCCGTACTAAATGACTAGTCATCACTGGTAGAGAGGCGAGCATAGTTTTAGAATATGACCTTATTTCGTTTTAATGAAGTTATCATTTATTTTTGAAATTTGTTATAAAATTATGATGGCCTCTGAACATGTGAAGATCATGTCTTTCAACTGCAACATTTTGGAAGAAATATTTTTAGCTTGGGTAATTCTTTATTGTAACATACATATTATCAATCTGTCATAAGTGAAAATTTGAAAATGGGAAGGCTGGTTCTTCAGTGTGATCCTAAGCTATTCAGTCTAGTTTTTATTTCGTCATGTAAACAAATTATTGCCATACATGAGATTTGGATCAAGAAAGTATCCAGAAGAAAATCTTTGTTAAAATACAGTTATTTGAATTAGAGTCATTTTTTTTTTGGCTTGGGAAATATATTAATATATTCTTCCTTGTTTCTTTAGCCCTTAATGAAAAGATTCCAGTCTGCTTTGAAGACCTATCTCAACAAACAGAAAGGAAAATTTACTGATGAAATGCAAGAGTTGGTATGATTTTTATTTTTTTTTGGCTTGGAACTTATTTCTGCTCATATCTTGGCATTTTTGCTGGCTCATTTTCTCTTTCACATGACTGCAGGCAGTAGCCATAAAGAGTGGAAAAATGCAGAGGGAAGAACTTGGTGTGATCCTGTATGGCTTTCAGCAGCATTTGGCCCGGCTGCAGATGGAACTGGAGAAGAACCACAACTGCTATTCTCAGATTGCCATGGCACGGCGACAGCTAGAGGAGGAGTTGCATGACCTTCGAGATGCATATAAGAAGACATTCCAGGGCACCCAGGTTGAACGAAAAAGAGGTGATCAATTCCACTGTTGCAAAATTGTCTTATTATACATTAGCTACTGCTTAATAAACTTTAGTTCAATAATTTAGGGATTAATGAATTATCTGTTGTGAAATGGAAAGATGTTCCGAATATAGAGAATTCCTAATCAGTTGTGTTTGTCTCAAAGCAAACCAGAATGATTGTATTTATTTGATATGACATAGCAGTGTACCGTATATACTCACATATAAGCCGATCTCGCATATAAGCCGACCCTTAAAAAACTGCCCCAAAATGAGGAATTTTGCAAAAACTCGCATATAAGCCGACTCCCAAATACCATGGTGTTCAACCCCTGATCTGTCAGGCTATCCTGTTCTGAGCAACACGGTGGCGATCAACCGCCGAGCTCAATGCCCTGCAAAGATGGGCCAAGACCAAGGCTCACCATCAGAAAGATTCTGGGAGGACAGGGCTTTGGGCGCGACTTCCCTGAACAGCAGAAGTGAAGCCCAGAGAGAAAAGGCAGCGGGGGAAAAGTTGTGGCTCATCGTCCATGGCGCCCGACTTTGCGCGCGTTTTACTTGAGGCGAGGGCTGCTAAGGGCCAGCTGACAGGGAGTGCGAGAGCCAAGACTCTCATCGTGGGAAGCCGCCACGTTAAGTCGCTGCTCCGGTGCAAATCGAGGCACGGCCACCGATAAATCAGATTTATGCACGTATAAGCCAACTCCCAAATTTGGAAAAAAAAAAAAAGCGTTTTAAAGTCGGCTTATATGCGAGTATATATGGTACTTATCATTAAAAGTTAGCTATACTTATCTTGCAAGAGCACATTGCTATATCTGGGAGGAAAATATGTTATATGTTTGGAGATTATATAATAGTTTGCTTTTGTCTTATATATAAGCTTGAATCTATATTTCAGTCTTTTATATAATGTATAAAATATTATGCACACACACATACACTGTATAATTTTATATAGTTCTTACTTCAAAGCTGAAATCTAGGAGTCATGTCCTTCTCCTGTATATTAAATTCCCATGGCATGTTGCTTTCCTTAGCTCTTTCATCATTAGATGGGGCTTGACACAAGCTCCAAAAGTTTGTGTGTGTCTACATATGGGTGTATGTATATAATTTCTCAGTGTTTTTCCCCTTAGTTTCATCAGTTCAAATGGAGATTGAAAATCTGTCCCTGCGCCTTTTCTACATGCAAAACATGGACCAAGATGTTCGTGATGATATAGCTGTAATGAAGCGAACTGTAAAAAAGGCTGAAGTGGAGAGGATGCGTGCAGAAGTGGAAAAACAAAAGCAGGTATTTAGCAATAGTCCAGTTTTAAAACTCTCTCTTCTTTCAGTGCACCTTGCCTTTTCTTCTCTTAAACCTGCTCTGATTTATTTTCTGTTAGCCACTTCTCATGTCATTTGTTTTTCATGCTGTCTGCTCTTAGAGATGCCTTTTTTTGTCTTTATGTTCCACAGAAATCAACCTCAGAAATTATTTCTTTGGTGAGCTTTATTGACTCATTCAACTTTTGTTCCATCTTAATTTGGCAGCTATTACAAACCATGAGAATATTTTGTACAAATGAGGTCATTGTGCAAATGACAACACTGTGTAATGGCAGGCTGCATTTGTCTCTCTTGTACCATTGCATAAGTCTTAGTTGCATTTCAGTGCACTTTAATTGTCATCTTTATAGTGTGATTCCTGAGAGTTATCACAATCTATATTAACTTTATTTTACAATATACAAGAACAGGAAAAAGGTCTAATGCTGTACCGTTATTTCTTCAGTCAAAATTAATCTCTATTATATATGGTGCAAAAGGAATTACTAGAGTTCAGATCTTGTAGAATAAATACTCCTGTTTTAGGTTGCAAGTGTACCCCCTGCAAAATAAAAGTACAGCGTATTAGGGGGGTGGGGCATTTTAAATGTAAGTTGCATTCAGAATTATGACATTGATATCTTACTCTCTAATGCAGGGATGTTAAACTCAAGGCCCATGGGCCGAATCCAGCCTGCACGGTGCTTAAATCTGGCCCACAGAGCTGGCTTGGTGCCTCTGCCAGCCAAAATGGGCCTGTTTTCGGCCTCCTGGCCTCCAGCAGCACTCTGCCAGCTGAAAATGGGCTTTGTAGAGGCCCCGCATGGCCTGTTTTCAGCCGGTAGAGTGCTGCAGGAGGCCAGGGAAGCTGAAAATGGGCTGCGTGGTAGCTGCACAGGCCTCTGCATGGCCCATTTTTGACCAGCAGAATGCTGCAGGAGGACTGGATTGGATTGGATTACAATTATGTGGAGTCAATTAAGTGCCTGATCTGAATAGAAAACAAGCAACCTTCTATATTAATATTCAGTTTAATGCCAGACTTTGCATACTGTAGGTCCATTTAATTTAAAATCTATAATTGACAGCCATTCTATTTACTATTCTAGAAATTTAATTCTGGTGTTAGATCTTGTATCATCATGTTATTTATGCTATTGTATTTTTATTGTTAGTTGAATAATAAAAATATAATAGTATAAATAGCTTTTCTGTCTGGAAAAGCAATATTTAATATTAAACAATGGGGTATAATTTTAGAAATAAAAAGTTTAGTGGAGTAATAAATTTTGCCAGTAATATCTGGTAGAAGAGATAGGATAATGGTTATAGTAAAAAACGGTGGAAAGAAAGAAGGGAAGGGAAAAAGTGCATCTTGAGCCTGTGTCAAATGCCCACCCTGGCCATGCCCACCAGGATCACACTCACCCCTCTGAGGTCAAACACAACCCTGATGCGGCCCTCAATGAAATTTGACACCCCTGCTCTCATGCAACTGTCCTTTAAAGTGACAAAATGTATGGTGATAAGGCTTGACTTCGTTTCATGTATTAGCAGATCTGTATGTATGTATTTTATGCCTCCCATGCTGTAAAACGGAAATGAATAAATTTTATAATTTTAATTATCAACATATCACTTCTAACTGATTGAGCTGATTTCATCTATTTTTAAAACAATTTATAATTTTGGGAGAGTTTGACTGCAAAGAGAGTATGTTTATTGTATTTTTGAATCTTTTGAAACCAATCCTTTTTCTCCATCTTTTAGTTCCCATGGAATTACAAACTCTCTGAGTGCTAAAGTAGATATAAATATTATCAAAAAGTCCTATGACTTTGTTACTTATTTTGACATGGCTTTTGCTAGTGATCTAAAGTTGTGAGACTCTCTAATCAAGCATTCCATTGGCACCTGGCCATTGTGTTGGGACCTCACTTCACAAACAACTAATAATTGAGTATAAGACTGCAAAAGCATCTTGTCTGTAGAGCTTACTTCATTAAAATGAATACTGGGCAAAAAAACCAATAAAGAATCCTGAAAAAGTCCCCAGAGACTATAATAATTATTCATACACATTGAATATACAGGTAGTCCTCTCCTTATGGCCATAATTGGACCATTATTTTGGTCATTAAGAGATGCAGTCATGAAGTGAGTCATCCTGTGACCGAACCCAAATGTCAACTCATAAAACATTCCTATGCCTGTTTTAGTAGTTGCCATAAAAAGTGTGGGGAGGAGAAGGAAATCTGGAAGAGCAGTGCAGCAGTTTGAAATTAAAAGTACATTCCAACTCTTATCTTTAAAATATTGTAACTAAAATACCAGAGCTTTGGCCCGTGAATATATTTTATTGGAGATTGTGAATGATGACATCAAGCCGGTGAATGTGCTCAATTGGAGAATCTGGTTTATGAGACACCCAGGGGGGAAACAAGTTCACAGGTGACTGTAAATTATGTATGCCAGAGTTGGATTCATACAGGGCAGTGCCAGTATGTTGCCTCTAAGAAATCCTTTGAAGTTTTTTGAAGTTTGGCTTGAGAAACATTTTTTTTTATTTTTTATTTTTTTATTTAATTTATATTGCTGCCTATTCGCCCATGGTGACTCGAGGCAGCTTATACAATGTGAAACCATATTTAAAACAAAAAATAAAACATGATTTAAATAGGGCGATTGCTGGAATCCAATTTTATGACTATTTTTACTTCCGTTGTTAAGAAATCACGTAGTCATTAAGGAAATCACATGGTCATTAAGGGACCCCCCCCCCCCATTTTCCTAATTGATTTAGCTTGTTGGAAACTTGCTAGGAAGGTTGCAAATCATAATCACGTGACTGCAAGAATCTTCATCATAAATGCAAGCAGGCTGCCAAGTGCTCAAATTGTGATTATGTGATTGTGGAGCTTGGACAACAGTTATAACTTTGAGGACAGGTCATAAATTACCGTACTTTTTCTAAGGCCATCATAATTTTGATTTATTGTAAAGTGAAGAGTCATAAGTCATAGACTATCTGTGGTGCATATAGAGAGCATGCATGCAGCTATTTCTCTTATCTTGCTCATTATCTAGACTTAAGTGCATAGGAAGAGAGATCTGATATCATGAGATGATCTGAATTTCCTAGGACCTTCATGTCGACCGCTTAACAAGAAGAGTTGATGAACTAGAGGAACAGATTTCTCTTTATGATGCACAGTACATGGCTCAGGCAGAAGATACCAGGATCACGCGGCAAGAAGTGGGAGAGGTAAGAAGTTATCTTTTTTTTCCCCTATAGCTAGAATTTCTTAATGAATTACAAATTACAGTAATATTTAATAGAATTACCTTGTTAATCGAGATAGAGACTGATAGACTTGATAGAGATAGCAACTGTCCACATGAGGACAGTGATACCTGTAAAACCACATTTAATATACAAATGTACACTGCTTTCATAAGCTATCTTTCAATCAAAAGTTGTAAATATGTGTACATATACTGCCAGAGTAGTTTATAATCCTCTAGAGAAAACTTCATTTTGCTGTGCACACAAGGAGAACTGATAGATGACTGTTTGGGAATCTATTGATTGATTAGAAGAGAAACAGGGCAGACATGTTAAATCCTTCTCATAATATGATTGCCACCAGCTGCCCACTTGTAGCAGCAGCCAGCACTCTGCAGGATATAATAAGTATTTTTAATTCCTTCAATTTTTAAATATAAATTTGTGTTTGTTGCTGATTAGGTTTAATCTTATCTAAAACATGAAAATGCAAATAATAAAAATTTATAACTCTGGCATTGAGCTATATAGAAAGAGAAATGGCAGAAGTCAGCAGAAATAAAATTTATATTTTCCCACATAGCCCTATAGTGTTTCATTGCCTTTGCAGGCAAGTATAGAGATCCAAGCTATTAACATGGAGAAAAAGCAGCTATTGCACCAATGGACTGTCAGTTTGACTGGAATGAAGCGCCGTGATGAGGCATATGCTGCCATGCAAGAAGCGTTAAGGTAATTACCTGAATAAGCATTTTCTTGGGGTGTTAGTTACCTTTCAGAAAGACAGAAGAAAATATAAGCACCTAGCATATTCTCAAGATAGCTACAAAAGCAATTTTTCTCAATTGCAGAAAAGTAAGCGGAGAAAGAAATTAAGCAGATCTTACAGATCTCTGACCTTAATAGGTCAGAGGTATTGCTGTGAAAAAATATTGTATGAGAAAAAATATAATCTTTCAGACTTTATTTATCAAACAAATGTTTTAATTTAGTAAATAGCCTGCCCTGCTTTTCTTTAAGGATGTCTGTTATATTAGCTTTAGAACAAATTTAATAATAAATCTTAGTTTATTTTACATTGGGATTGTTTTCCAGGATAACTTTTAGGGAAGAAAATTTCTACTGCCAGTACAGTAGTGAGAAAGTAAAATTAAAGTTAGGCTTCGTTGTCATCTGGGCTTTAATTTGGCATTAGGCTAATTTCAGGCAGGTTTATATACATCCATCCAACCATATAGACACAGACACACACAAACAATGTGCACACACAGTTGCATTTATACATACAAAGTTAAATTGAAATATTATTTATAGAAAGTTGAATAAAATATTTTATTACTATACTTCATTTATAAGGACTTTTTGTCTTGTTTTTATAATAATACATAAATTTTGCCTTATAAATGAAATGTTGCTGCAGAAATGTTGTTTTATTGGAATGAAGATGATAATGAAGAGGATAATTTCCAAGTTTCCTTCTCCTTTTCCAAGATCTGATAATTAGTTGTTCTGTGTTATTCAATTCCAATCAGATTTATTTGGAATACTTAATCTAGTTCTGGATGTTCTATTTAAAAAAAGTATGAGTGGTGTCAGAAAGGGACCAATACACTCATCAAAATTGTGGCAAACAAGTCACATTGGTTAGGCTTAACCTGAACAAAGCAAAGCTGATTAGGCTGCAGAGGTATTATTCAATTTTTTGATAAAAGAAGGCATAGTCTTTTTAAAAAAATATTCCAGGAACTAGGATAGATACAAAGGGTTTAAACTGTTTATTATAAATTTAAAAAGTAGTTTTCAGCTAAAAGGATTTTCTCCTACTGGAAATCTTGAGGCAGAGCTTGAACAGTTGCCATGCAGGGATACTATATTCTGGTCTTGATTTCCTGCATATACAATAACATATTGTGTTCTGTGTGATCACAAGAATTACTGGAATCTAGAAATGCATATAATTATTAGATGCTTGTCCTGTTAAGAGTCTCAACATATGCTAGTGCTTGATAGACTGTCTGAACTTGGAGGCTATGCAGGTTGGACTGATTGATATTCGGAATATAGAGCATCAGGGAACATCTGAGTTGTAGACCAAACTGGGGGGGGGGGGTGTCAAAACAATATCCCAAAAGAAAACATAGGAAATAATTCAAATACTTCTACCAAAAAATCTTGTACTGATGTGTCTGTGAAATAACTAGAATTCAAGGTACAGATTTTATTTTGCATTTTATTACATTACCATTTATAATACAAGTCAAAGAAGGAACAACAGTTTTGTGTGTTTGACTTCAAAGAAGCAGTGATCTATGAAGGTATTGAAAGAGCCACTGTGGTCTTCTAATTATTTCCATAACAATCTATTTGAAAATAGAGACATTTGATAGTAATTATTTTGCTCCAAATTATTATTATTATTGTTGTTGTTGTTAACATTATCATCATCATCATCTCTGCAGAGATTCCAGACATAAACTCAAATCTTTGGAGGCTGAAATTGAAGTCTATAAGAAGTCTATCATCAAGGAGGAAGAGAGGAATGAATTGTTGGCTTCTATCCTGAACCGTTCAGAGAACGATGCTAACACAAGCAGAAAGCTGATAGCACAGAACTTGTCTAAACAAGATGTCATGAAAGTGGAATTTGGCACTTACACTCGTACCCTTCAGGAGACAGAGCAGGCCCTCAATAGGACATCTTCAGTAAGATTTTCAGACTAAAATTTGCTATTTGTTTACTTGTAGTGTCTGATTGGACAGCCAGGATTGAAATAGTTCTTCCAAAGATTTTTCAAAACATCACTGTAGAAAATTAAGCCACATCTTTTCTGCCATTTTAAATATTAATATAAGCTTCCCAATAGTTTCAATATGTTTTCACTAAAAATAATAGAGAACGAAAGAGATAAAGTTGAAATTCTGTAGCATGATTCTGGTCACTTTATATAATTGCCTCTCCTACTAGAAGCTACAGTTAGGAGAGGCAATTATATAAATTGTGGTAATAATTAAGTGTAGTTTCTTACCATCAAATATGGCTCATCATAACTCATAATTCTGCCCTCTACGCTGTTTACAGTCATCTGCTTTCTAAAAATTCTCTATTTCCCATTCCAGGATCGAGCAGCTCGCATGAATGAATTGGTGGTTCTTCGTAGAGAACTCGAGAAAGGATCACAAATCAAGCAGGATAAGGAAAATGAGATCATGGCCAAGTTGCAAGATCAGATGATATCAAATAAAGCAGCAAAATATTTTTTACAACTAAGAGCTAAACTTCAGAACACAATGTTGACTTTGGTACGTAGAACACCTCCATATTTTGGGGCTGATGGGAACAAAGTTTGTATTTAAGTATATGAAGTTTCTCTCTGTGGGTCATTACGTATGACTTGCAACTTCCTTCCCTGTTGACTTTGCTGGCTGTGAAGGTTGCAGATGGGCAGGACACTGAAACTATTGTAAATACTCACTGGTTGCTGGGCACCCAAATTATGATCATGTGTCAGACGCAGGGACATCCTGATGGCCACAATTTAAAGGACTAGTTGTAAGTCTTCTTTTTCAGTGCCATCATAATTTTGAACAAGTGATTGGTAACTGAGGGTTACATTTTATTGATGAAGAAAAGATCCACAATAAAGTTTGAGACACTTGGGTCAGCAACCTCATGATTTGGGGATGGAATCATGCTCTGACCAAGCTTTGTGATCTCAGGGCCCAACTGACATAAAAAAGATTTGCAATTTCTGCAAGTAATAGGAATTGATCAGTTCTGATATAAATATTAAGACTATGGTCTTTCTGATAAACGGAATACTATCTTCTGTGGATAAAATTTCTAGAAATAGCATAACCATCACCACTAGCACCAATATTGGAGATAATAAAAGAAATATCCTTAAACCGGTATCTGAGCGAGTGCTTGAGTCTCCAATGCTTAAGATCCTTGGGGATTTTAAACCTCCTGAGTTGGAACTGTCTCAGGATTTCATGACAGCCATAACAATCATTGACCTAGTAATATCTAGTACAATCCATAAAGGTAGTTACAGCTTGATCTAGTTTTTATTTTGGGACACTTGCTTTATCATTTCCATATGGGGTCTTTTTTCAAAAAATCCTTCACTATGGACAGTCCTTTGTCATTTTTTGTCATCCTGAACTTTGCTCCATAACCAACAATTGCAAGAAAGGAAGAGGAATTAATTTGATCTCTCCTGGCACTTTATGGATTCTATTAGTTTCCAACAGGTGCTTGGGGAGTTTTTGAATGATCAGTATAATCAGTTTTGCCACTCCTCTTACCAAACATTGAAAAAGCAAATTGGCAAGAACATAGGATTAAATTATTCCTGGGTATCCCCTCCAGTGTGCTTTAAATATGCCCTGTGGTTCATAGAGGAACCTTGGAAGATAAAGGGACAGAAATGTGAACATTACATGTGAACATTCAGAAATGTGAACATTACTAGACAGAGGTATGAGTTTAGGTTGGGCTCACATATCGGCAATAAGATAGTGAAATATAATTACTTCTCTAACCTGATTGCATCTGCAGAGTGCCATCCAGCATCCTTCTTTAAACTAACCTAGACCTTTTGTGGAAATGTAGGTTGAAAAGATATTCCCAAGGCCATCATGACTAAAAGTGATATTAGTCAGATTTCTTCTGGTTTGTATTCACAATTTACATAATAGTGTCTTGTAATATTGTCTGGGGTTCATTTGAGTCTCTGGGGTTTAAGGAAGTGGGATAGCATTCACTGTAGTGTGAGCCTAGCCATTTCCAAGTTGGACTCCAAGCTCTTCTGGCTTTTTATGATTACGGGCTAACCTTAATTAGTGATAGAGATTTATTTACAGTAATATTATTACATTATTGTGATTTATTTTTTATTATTGGCTCTCCAATAACAATTGTTAAAATGCACCCAGTGAAATCAATGTGTGCAGTTACATATTGGAAAGAGCAAGTGAGTATTGTTTATCTCTCAGTATTCTAGCATTGTGTTTTTTTCCCCTGCCCTTTTCTGTTCTTCTTGCTATGATTTGGGATTTTTTTGTTCAGCTACAGTCTAAAGTAATACTGTGACTGCAGCCAGGCTTTCCCTTGGTAATAGGTATTCATTAACAGCCCTGAAATACTTATTTAGCTATCCATACAGAGACGTCTTTTTCTGATTTCTCTTTTCTTGTAATCCCTAGGATACACAGCTTACCAAACTTGAAAATGAAACGGCTCAAACCTCATTGGCCATAACAAATACAAATAATAAGTTGAACATGTTTCAGAAGAATCTTTCAGAACTGGACAAAGAATTGGATGAGTTAAACAGCGAGATCAGTCATAGTGAGACTGAGATTGCTAAACGTAACCTTCTGATTGGACAAAAACAGGGGGCCATCAACTTGTACAATAAGAAATTGGAAATGATGATTTCTCAACTTGGGGTATGTTCCATTTTTTTCTTGGGTTGCTCAGGGCAATATAGATGGCTTGCTCTCTCATTTTTGCATACCAATTCTCTTGAGCTTAAAGATAGCACTAGCACTAGCCCATAAACATCCAGTATATTCATTAATTAGTGAGGATATTTAAAGGTATCCCCCATTCAGTTCTACACTCTAAGCGTCACACATTAACCTTTCTTTATGTTGGCATTTATTCTATCTAACTGCTAAGCAAATCAAGGTGGAAACATTATTAAAGCAACCGATACCTAAGCAGACCTCTTATTCAGTATACAGCACAAATAATTAAATGAATCCAGATGGAACTTGATAACTTGGATTGGAAAATGAGAAAACCAATGACACTCTACCTTTCTCTACATTTGAAAAGTGATACTAATTGCCTGTATTTGCCAAGAGCTAAATGAGAGAGATGTCTCCTACAGGTGAAAAAAATTGTGGAGGAAGAAAAGCATGGTTTGAATGATTACATCAAGAAAAGTGAAGAACCCTCATTGAAAGAAGTCCATCAAGGAAAGCATTTGAAAAAAACAACAATGAAGGCTGATTATTAAAAAAGAAATAATCAAACCAATTTATTAATTAGAAGAATATGCCAATACATACTCAATGCTTGAAGAATGTAGTAGGAAAATCCAATAAAAATCCCACATAGAATTGGTTAAGATCAGGAGTATTAAAGAAAAGCTTTATTTTAGTGTCTCAATAACAAGCTTTGCCAACTAATTGCATGAAAGTGAAAATTCAGTCTGTAATAAACAGCAAATGCCATCTTTGTAATAAAAAGGATGAAACATTTGACCATCTGAATTGTGATTGCCACAAATTACACAAACTGATTACAAACACTGTTATGATCGAATTGCCAAAATTATTCATTTGAAACTTTATCAGAAATTTGGATATGAATGTAGCAAGAGCCACTGGGACCATGAAGTTGAGAAGGTTTCAGAAAATAAGTGGAATAAGATCTTATGGGATTTTAAGTTCCAAACAAGCTTCTGGCTCTTAATATGCCCAATATAATAGTTATCAAAAAGAAAAAAAAGTCTGAATCGTTGATGTTCCTGTATTGGGTAATATTAAAACTGAGAAAAAACAACTGAAAAATTATGAAATACAGGACTTGCTGATCAAAGTTGAATGCTTGGAGAAAACAAAATCCACTGTTATGCCAAATGTAATTGAAACCTTTGGAGCAACCATCAGGTTAATTTTCCTAAAACTACACAGAGCTGAGAATTGTACCAATAGTTGCCAGCAAAAGAAAGAAGTTGGAAATGGGATGGTTTCAGCTTGAGGCTGTGGAGAGCAACATTAATGAATCCCTATGGAAGAGAGAGGTGGGCAGCCACTTACTGTGTCATTCTAAGCCACCTCCCTCCTTTTCTCATTGATGAGATTCAGAACACAGCTGTGATTAGGGAACTTGAATGAATTTTGGGTGCCAAATAACTCTACAGGCTTTCCCTTCTATACTTTGTTTTTTCTTTCTTCTAGGGTCCTTGATAAATGTACAGTATATCCAGTGCACATGGGGTAACTTTCTATTTTTGGGAAGATTCCCTAAACCAAGACAAAGTATTTTATAGTAAATTTTTTAAAAAGATGTTCATAAGTGGACTTTAGGTATTAATGGAAAAGAATGTATGTAGCTCAGAGTTGAACTGTGGAGCAGTGGTGGTATTCAGCCGGTTCACACCAGATCGGGTGAACTGATAGCAAGAATTTGGTGTGGGTCACCGAACCGGTAGTAAGTTCTGGCTGGCCTGGACCCCCACCCGGTCGCCCTCCCATCCAATGCTCGCTCACCCTACCCGCCTGCCTGACATTTGCCTCAGGTATTTCTTTCTTTTTTTTCCCTCCTGACAATCAGCTGTAGATAAGATCGGCTGTGCCGGGATTTCCCTTGCTGAGGCCCAGGAAGGCAAAAAATGGAAGGAGGAGCTCAGCCCCTCTTCCATATTTTGCCTTCCAGAGCCCCAGAGGAGCCTTGGGGGAACAAAAACTGCCCCCCACCCGAGGCTTCTCTGAGGCTAGGAAGCTCCCAAAACGGAGCTTGGAGGGGTGCTGCGTGTTTCTCCCATGCTCTGTTCCTTTTCTTCCAGAGTCCCAGAGGAGCTTTGGGGGAGCAAAAATGATCCCCTCAGAGGCTCCTCTATGGCTAGGAAGCTCCCAAAAATGGGTGGGGGCTGCAAAAAAAAAATCCACACTCACCCAGTCACATGGCCACACCCACCAAGCCACACCCACAGAACTGGTAGTAAAAGTTTTTGAATCCCACCACTGCTATGGAGTCCTTGGTGTTCTTTGAGCTTGGTTGTTTGCTTGAAGACATTTTGTTACCTGACTAGTGAAGATGTTTTTCAAACTGTATTGAATTGCAAGTAACTAAATCTAAATCATTATATATTCCTGATTCAAGGGACAAGAATTGGGGCCTTTGGAAATTGAAATTAAAAAACTCACCAAACAAATAGATGAAATGGAATTGGAGGTAGTGAAGCTCCAAAAACATTGGATGAAGCAACAGAGGGAATTAGTGAAGCTTACTCAAGAACGAGAAGAACAGCTGGTTTCCTTAGATATGCTAAAGAAAGAGATCACAATCAAGGAGCAAAAGAAAGTACGCATTGAGAGTAAGTGCAGCACTCTTGAAATCTGATTGGATGGTTAGGTAATTACATTGCTTCAATGATTTTGAAATTGCTTATGCTAAACAAAAAGCATAATTGAAACAGTGGCTGCTGAATAAGAACTTTATTATGGAAAGCGAGCTGCCATATCTTAGTGATAAAATCTATCAAAGATCTTTGCAAGCATTTGAAGTAATTTCAGTAGTCTGGAACAAGGTGAACTGTATACTTCTTTGTAAAAGGTCATATAAAATGAATGAAACATTGGGTATAGTATACATACAGTGTTTTTAAAGCAATTCTTTGTTAAACTGTCAAACAAATGTTGCTGCATCAGGTTATACAGTATATATGATCACCCACTATTTGCTGAATCCCTGAAGCCACATTGCACAGCAAAATAATGCACCTGAGCTATCTAAACTTGGTTTTCTGTTTACAAAATCTGAATTTGCATTCAGAACAAAATTGAAATTCTTGGCTGCAAACATTCATCTAACTTTGCTTAATAACATCTGGAAAAACATTTTGTTGGTCACAGTAAATAAGATGGTTGTTTTGAACAGGGAATATAAAAATACTTCACTCGTGGAAAGGAGGTATCTTTCCCATGCTATTACTTAGGGATGGTCAAATCAATTTATTTCAGTGTGATTTTCATTTTTCCATATATTCAGTTCAACATTTGTCTGATTCTTAATCTTGGATATTAAAAGGCACATTTATTTTTATACAGTATGCAGATTTTGAGTGCAGACTCAATTCCCCCCCAATCCTGCTGATAGAATTGATTTCCCCATATATATTGCCCTTTTTATTCCAATACTTCCACTTCTCATGTTATTTTGCACCAGTTTACATCTTAAATAATTGTTATCTTTTTATCCTATCCTCTTAGATGATATCCAGCAGGAGAAAAATGAACTGAAGGACACTGAGCGACACATGAAGAATATGTCTAATGATCTGTTGAAACTGCATTTATTGATCAATAAGAACAGTGAGAATTCTAATGAGTTACAGCAAGGAAACACCATCATGGAAAATGAATTTATGCGCTCCCTCAAGGTATTCCTTGGCCTAGATATATTTCTCACAAAGTCAGGGTTTGATGTAGTTTGATGTTCAGTACTGCTAAAATTATCAAAAAAAGCGGTTTTGACAACTAGCCTGCAATCCCTTTGTGAACAGAGAAGCACTGACAATACTTCACAGGAAAAGACTGTATAAACAGTTGGTCCAGATCATTGAGTTTCTGGAAAAGGAGACAGGAAGGAGACCCTCAGAAAAAAAAATCCGGATAGTCCTTGACCTGCAACCAGGACTGAAACCAACATTTCTGTTGCTAAGTGAGACAGAAGCTGAATTAGTTTTGCCCTACTTTATGACCTTTTTGCCACAGTTGTTAAATGAATCACTGCTGTTGTTAAGTTAGTAACATGGTTGTTAAGTGAATCTGCTTTCTCTATTGACTTTGCTTATCAGAAGGTCACAAAAGGTGATCCCATGACCCTGGGACACTGCGTCCGTCATAAATATGAGTCAATTGCCAAGCATCTGAATTTTGATCACGTGACCATGAGGATGCTGCAATGGTTATAATTGTGAAAAATTGTCATGCGTCATTTTTTTCCATGCTATTATGACTGTTGTAAGTCAAGGACTACCTGTAGGTAACTTATTTCTCAATAACCTTGACTGATTTTCTGATGACATCAAATCATCAGTTCTTCGGAAATAATTATAAGGAGAAGCATACTGAAGCAAAACACCAAACTTCACAAAATTATTATCTAGTTTGTTTTGACAGGCTAGAAAAGACATGTTAGGAATAAACTTCCAAGAACACAAGCTCTGGTAAAGAAGTCAGTGAAGCCGCTATGAAAAAAATATTAATGAGACAATTGTCTACTGGAGAATCATTTAAAAAGGGATTAAATATAAGATTACCAACATAATGCCCACATATAAATCTACAATATGGCACCTTACATTAAATTCTGCACACACTGTTTGTCGCTGCCCCTAGATATTGTAAAATTGAAGAAGGTAAAATAAAGGCAACCAAATGGTTATGGGACTCAAATGATTCACTTTCAAGCAAAAAGATAAAAAAGTACTAAAAGATCAAACTGTGCAAAGGATGGAAAGATGGAGAGAAAGAGAAAATTGTTCTCCCTGTCTTCTTGTGTTACGATTGTTGCCATGGAGTGAAATTATATGCAAGATTTAAGACCAATTTAAAAAATGCTTCTTTACACTATTAGGTGCAATAATGGCTACCAATCTACAAGAGAATTGGGCAAATTTAGAGACAGAGCTGCCCATAAGTTGAATTGGCTGTATCTTTTGTGCATCAAAAGCAGCACAATTTAAACCCATATTAACAAAGAGAAATACTTGAAAGTTATTGCAGTCCCACCCTGTAAGCATCTTGGAAGCATTTAATTGGCCTTTATGCACCACAGAGATTTGAATTAGGTGGGCCTTTGGCAGACATAGCAGAGCTTTTCTTATATTCTGTTGTTAGCCTGGTCTGATAATTATCCTTGTTCTGGATCATTTGTATATTAGAAGTAAATAAAAGATATAAAGCATATATTTCTGGCTCTAGATATCAGAGAGAGAATCAATTGAGATGCAAGAGAAACTGGACCGACTCCATGAGGAAAAAGAGAGGCTCATCAACAGTCTAGTTGAGGCAGAGTGAGTTCTGATTTATCATATCAGGTCTGAATGTTTAAATAGGGCAGGTGGGAAATATTCATGACTTTTTTTTAAGAGTCCATTTTCGAGGTTGGGTCATCAACTATGTCAGAGCATAGACAAATGGAACGTAAATCAGATTTCCTTCTTGTGTTGTAGTTTGAGAGATAAACAGAGAGCAGCCTCTGCACCTAGAATAATTGAAGGTAATTCATAAATTATCACTACACAGGTGTGTAGTGAAAATAAATGAAGGAAATAAAATGGAGCAGCTTTCTTTTTCATCTCTGCCTTTTGGACATGATCAGAGTCCAATTCAGCTCCTCTCTTTGTCTAATCCTACCTCCAGGAGAAGCCCCATGAAACACTATCAAAAGAGTATAAGCCTTGATCACACATTCACAATACAGCTGAAGTGCAACACAGTAATAAGGCCAGGAAGCCCAACTTCCATCCTTGATCAGCCTGATCATAATAGCATTCCATTTCCTTAACAATGGACTTCCCCAGCTTTACTGTCCTCCTGAAAGAGCCACCTTGCCTAACAATAGAAATAACTCCGGATTCATGGTCACGGACCTGGTTTGCTTCTCCAGAAGTTGCCAGCCAATCAGATGCCTGGGATTTCCTGCCCCGCATTACAGCCCTCAACCTCTGTAAAGATCTTTGCTTTCCCATTATTCAGGAACCTTCTTTTTTTTGTAAAGCAACCATCTAAAGTCCTTGCAATAAACATGGCTCCTTCTCATTGTTGTGCTCTGTATTTCTGATTTTTCCACAAGCTGAAATGCCTTTCTATATGACATTTTAATACCACCATTTTTATTGTCTTCTTGGTTTTTATGTGGAATCTACAGGTGAATATATTTTCATGACATCCTGTTGGGAAAACATAATTCTTTCTAGCAACAAATTCCTAGTCTTCTTTGGACATAAAAGCTAATAGTAGTTGTGATTGTGTTCTTTTGTTTTGATAGAATATGATTTGCATGAGCGTCTTGAGGTGCAATTTGATAATGCTACTAATTATGACAAATGGCACCCTCCTGTTTCCATATACCATTGTCTGCTAGGATTCTGCTAGCTACTCTCTTTATTCTTCTCTGGCATTTCAGATGTCAGATGATGCAATGGGAGAAAAAGATACAAATAGCCAAAGAGATGCGTAATGCAGTGGACTCAGAAGCTGAGCAGACTGAGATCAAAGCCATGAAGTCAGAGATTCACAGGATGCAGGTGAGACAAGAAGTTCTGGGAAGGCAAATCTGCTGGTTACCAGACTGGCAAAAGCACCACTGATTTCAATCAAACTACTCTAAGGTTTTGTGTCATAAATACATTTAACCAAAATAATATATGATTTGTACTTATCCAATCTGCTGTTTTTTCCTTCCTTGATGTACCTAATATATTGAAGAGAAGATTGCATAGAATAAACAAGTTGGCCTGCAGGATATTTTTGGCAGATTTAGTTCCAAGATTTGGAACCAGCATAGAAGTGTTTTGGATATGATAAAAGAAGTGTTTCTCTTGACTCAACTTTTAGTCACTTCATGTAGACTTATTGACAGCAGTGCGGGATTGTTTGCCAGTATCTTTTTCCTGAATGGTTTTTCAATGTTCCAGTCTAGTCTGATTTTCTGGTGATCTCCCATCCTAACCAATCCTGCTTAGTTTATAAGCCCAGATAAATTAACTATTTTCTGCCACTCACTGAGACATTTTTAATAGAGTATTACATCATAGAGATTTCAAAATTCCAATAACCCTTGCACACTGTGCAGTCCAAATCCTGATAGATGTGGGGAATCCAAACTGCAGAATCATTAAAGGGCAACTACCCAGATTTTAATTGCAAATTTTTAATGGATGAGCATCTTATTACAGAGGTCTCTAAACTTATGCTAGCTGGAGAATTCTGGGAGTTGAAGTCCACAAGTCTTAAAGTTGCCAACTTTGGGGACCCCTGATTTATTATCTTCTTGTTTTTTTGCTGAACTGCTCTCTGCTTACCTTTATAAGATTGGCTAGATACTGCCACCTGCTGTGAAGCTGAACTAGGATATAAAATGTAAATTATTTTTTAGATATATTGACAATAATTCTGACTTTGATTGAATATTTCAGAAAAAAATATATTGGATGCTGATAATATTGTGATGGGAAAGGCATGAAGAACTGTTGAGAAACTCTGCAGGTTAGCTATGTATCAGAAATGTGGATTAACATTTACTAGGCCCTATTTACATGATGTTTCACAGACATCAGCAAGGCATTTCAAATATTCTGTGAGGGATATTGAGTTCACTAAGAGCCCCCAAAATTTGTAGTTTCTGCTGATCAATGTGGTGGTACCCTAGTTTTAGATTTTCTGAACCATATTATTCAAAGTTTTGGGTTATAGATGATAGACATGGATATATATCTACAAGGATGTAGCAATATCTGATGTCCAAGTATATTCAGTTGGCTTGCTTCCTTTCTGCAATATAGGTAAAGCACCAACAGCTGATGAAGCAGCAGGAGAAGTTAATGAGAAATATGGAGGCAGCAGTTTCCCGCCGAGAAACAATTGTGGTTCGTGCTGAGAGCCAGAGCAAAACGAATAAGCAAGTGTTGACAAAGGGTGACTTCTACTATAAGAAGCTGGAGCTTAAAAAAAAGATCAAAGAGACCCAGAAGGTCAGCAAGTAAAACTTGATATTAAAGATCATCATCTCTCTCTCACACACACAGAGTATCTGAACAACTGATTATTTGTAGAATATTTCCTGAAATAGTCTGGAGAGCTGAGTTGGTAACTGCTGTTCTCTCTTGTAAATGAATGCTCTACTTTCCGCTTTCTAATATGGAAATTAACAGAGCTGCTTAATTCATCTTCGACAATACTATGGTCCACTGTATCTCTCGTGGGACTGATTATGCCATCCTTGACATAATATTTTTCTTCCTGCTTAAATACAACATTCAGTAAAACTATAAATTTAATCTTACACTGCTATAAGTCAAAACAATAACAAGGAATCAAAAGAGTATTTGGTGAGCAGGAAGAGTCATTTTTTTCAGGATCACAGCAGTAACTTGAATAACTTGGATGCATAGATTTATCCTTGTCAGATGAGGTGAAAGGGGGAAAAAGCCCTTCTCTATAGCGTCATCTATGAAAGAAATATTTAAACTTGGTCAGTCAAGGGAATTTAATTTATCAGTCTAGACAGAAACCAAAGACCAGGTGCATCTGCAAGAGGCAAACAAGATTTGCAAGATGGCAGATACAACATCACAGTGGAAGTGAAGCAGTGCCAATTTTGCATATGTGTGACACACACCCAGAAAAAAGGCCCTCCTGCCTCAAGAATTTGCACTCACCACATTAGAGTTTTTGACCAACATACCCTGAAGACACTGTTAGCAGGAATACTATATTTAGAAAAGTTAAACTGAGTGATAAGTCAGGAGTGAAGTTTTCCCCTTTCAAATGTTTTTTTTTCAAAAGAGGAGGAGGAACTCGTTTTTGTCTTTGGTCTGCATTTTTTCCTCTCATGGGAGATACAATGCATCTCTTCAAAGGCTAACTCCAGGTCAGGGGAACAGAAAATTTCCAGGAATTGAGATTGGGGATTCAGGAAGAATATAGCAGTCTAGAAATTAAGGAGCTAAATGCAGATTAGAATTTTATTCTATGGAAAATTATTTATTTCTGCCATAGTTTTACTTTGGGCTGTTCTGTCAAACTCCTCTAGACAGTGCTGGTGGAACCTGTTTTTGAAATATCTACAGAGGCAGGGCGTTGCTTAAAATGGCAGCAGGGTGTGTGTGCCCAACCACAACCCCTAGACATAAGGAAGCATGATTTTTTGTCATGATGTTGGAAAGTGATAGGTTTTCCAGTCCTCATTTAATTGATGATATATTTCCACCCAGCTTCAATACAGAGCTATATTGAAACATAGGCACTATTTAACCATTATTGACAAGTATACCATGAGCTTACTGAGGGAACATAGATTCACAACTGCTAACCAGTTATATATTAAGTGGAAAATAAATATTTTTGTTGAGCATGTAGATGTATTTTCTTACATCATGAATATCACTGGAAGTTGGTAGAGGGGGGAAATCACTTGTTAAGGGTAGTATAATGTATGAAGTTGCTCTGAGAATTTATAGTAGGCAGTTCTCTCACAGGACCATCAGGCAAACGATTGGTCCTGGGAAAGAGGGTTGATTTTTTTTCCTTTTCCTCTATTCCCGTAGAATGCTGAGGAATGTAACAAAACCATAACTCAGCTTGAACGATCGCAGCAGAACCTCAACTTAGCTATTATGGAGAAGGAGAGAATACTTTCTGGTATGAATTATGAAGCAGAAGAATTTGATGAAAAAATTGATCAGTTGCAAGCAATGAAACGGCAGGTAACAAGAGTGATCATTTGCGCAGTGCATGTTCCAACTTTCTTTAGGACTAATCTATAGGGCGGTAACCTTGCATACTCAACTTGGGATAGTTGCTCCATAATGAGGAAAAATATACCTATTCTTACATGGATTCCAGATAACAGATTTGGGTACTGGCTGAAGCATCTGTCCAGTTTTTAACTTTTTATTTATTTACCATTTAGCAAAATATATGCTGATAATTTGTATTATTGCAACAATTTGCAAAATAGGCTGCTTAATCAACTGCAAGTTCTTTGAGCTACCTAGGTGAGCTCTTTGTCTGAACAGACAGGGATTAAACCAACTACTGTATAATAATCTACTTGTACATGCAAATCTGCAGGAATATTAGTGTTTAATTTTATTTTGGGGTTTTACTGACAGTTCCCACAATGCAATTTTCTTCTTGGGACCCTGTCTATTTAAAAAAAAGGGTTTAATTTTGTATAAAGCCTACCTAGATTTTTGTTCATCAGTTGATTCAGTCTCAAGATGCAGCAGAGGGGATTCATTCCTTTCTGCCTTGCCTGTAGCCTTTTGTCTCTAATAACAAATTCAATGTTGTTTTTCTTAGAACCTTTCAGATATTGTGTCCAATCAGACACGCGTGAAACACATGCAGGCTGTGAAGGAAGGGAGGTACAGCCTACTATGTCGTTCTGAGATAATGACCCGTGTTGAACATCATAAGGTGGAGGAGAGACTGCGTACTCTTAATACCGTTCTCCATCAGATTGATCAGGAATATCCTTATTATCACAAGCCATTGCGCAGAGTTACCCAAGTAATAACTCAGAAGCTGGAAGAACTGAGTATCCAGGAGCAAGAAGAAATCAAAATATAGATGTGAGAATATCAACATGTTCAATATATAGATGTGAGAATAATCCTGACAGTTTGTCAGTGGATAGTGTACAGGCAAGAGAAAGATGGGGGATGAACAGGGTAGCTGTGTTTTATATTCACATTTTGCTTTTTCCATTGCACTGTTTTTATTTTTGTCCTAAATAAAAAGACAAGTTGGATTCCTGATCTTCTTGCTTAGGTCTGTTCATCTATGGATTCAGCAAACATTTAATTCTTAATCGTTGGAAGGAATATTGAAATTTCCCACAGGATAAAAAATCCTTCTGAAGAACATTCAGATTCCATGAGAGAAAATTATGGCATAATGTAACTGCAGAGTTTTCCATTTGATTCTTCTTCCAACGTCTCCTTCCTCTCCTCAGCCCCTGCTTCCTAGATAATGCTAAGACAGCTCCTCTGTTCAGCAGTTGACAAGATAAAAGATCATTTAAAGAAAGTTCACTTTCTCAACACCTCATGAAGAAAAGATTCCAATCAGCAGTCAACAGGGGTTAAGATTTTCTTTTTCTGGGCAAGGATGTTCATCCCTCATGACATTGGAGGATGAGGGAAATATTAAACCTCAATATAGAATGAAAAGTCTCCCATTTTCATTTATACTGCAGTGATCAGCTGAGAAGAAGCTGGTTGTAAAATAGATATGCATGATGATGTGCATGTTTGCAGATGAACTTTGGAAAAATTTCACAGGTGATAATTCCACTCTCAGGTCAAAACTATATTTCTACTGCTGCTTTAAGACTGATACTTAGATCCACATGAAAGTTAAACTATGGATTGATGGCATAATGGCATCTTTACTCATAATCCTAAATTGCAGTGAGCAGATACATACATATGCAAAGGAAAAAAGCAAACAGATCATAGCTTAATGCTGTGTATAAAACCAGAGACAGAGCCTGAAGGCCGGGGTCCCCAACTCCAGGCTGCAACCCGCTACTGGATTGTGAGCTGTTCAGAACTAGGCCATGGAAGCAATGAGCGAGTAGGCAGGCATCCCCACTTACATAGGCAGCAGCCGAGCATGTACATATGCACTCCATTTGCACAAACGGGCGTGCAAATGGAGCTGCACGTGTACGCTTGCTCACCACTCAAATGCAATTGCATGCATATGCGCTTAACTGCTACTCGTGCAAATGTAGCTATGCACACACTTAATCACCGCTTGGGGAAGTCTGTTCTAAGGTAACTTTTTTTCATTTTACTCAAGTTGACAAAAACTTGACAGATAGAGCTGTACCTCCTATATCATACCCAGAGATAAGCAATCTGATGCTGTTGCAATTTAATCTTCATAATTCCTTGCCACTGACTGGAGCTGATTGTACTTAACACCACTCAAGGAAGTGGAGGACTACTGTACTAAATCTCAGTGTAGATGAATACTCCCTGTACCTGCCCCTCTCTTCCCCCCTTCTCAGCTGTCCACCCAATCTGTGCAAAGCCTTGGCCTGTTCCTGGACACTTCTTTCCAACCCACACTTTGGGTCCCTTATCTTTGCATTGTTCTGCAGCTGCTGACAAGCACAGCCAAGCTGATGCAAGGCGGTTCCTATGGTGGTTCCATTATTTGTTCAAAAACCACAATTGGGAGAGCCAAGATCGTGATCATTGACAGCTTTGCTCATTGACCAAGAATCTGATCACAATTGAAATTGTAAGTCAAGGACTACCCGTAGTCTATCAGATTTTTTTAATATATATTAGTTCTGCAAAATCATGAATTGCGGCTGCAATTTCAAAATGTAGCTTCCCATTATTTTAGAGAAAGTTGTGGAATTGGCTTATTTCAACTAAGCTTTTTCAATGGTAGACTTTTTTTTTTCAAAATCATCCTTAGGCATAGTACTTAAACCCTATACTTCAAACATGATGCAAAATTATACCACAACAAAAAGCTTAAATTGGCATAAAAACGTGCTCTAATTTGCAGGACTTGTTAAATAGTTACAGGATTTGAATGCAGTTACAGATCTGCAACAAAGGACATTTTAATGGAAAAACATTCCATGTATTATGGAATAAAATGGCATGTTTATGATTGTTGTGTTATTCCAGCTGTCATTGCTGAAAAGGACATATTTTAATAACTACCTGTGTATTTTCCATCTAAATTCCAAAATACAAGTGTTCTATTCAACGGTCTTAACTTTTAATAAATTATGCAAAGCCATCCAACAGTACAGCTGGCCTTCTGTCTTCAATATAGAACAGTAACTTATAAGAAGTAGGAAGCAGATAGCAGAGCAAAAAGTGGACATTTAATTATCCACCTCCCAATTCTACCTGAACTAAATTCCCAAGAATGTTTATAGCATTACTTTAATAAGCAATTTAAAAAGCAGACCTGCGTTTGCAAGTAAATGGGAGTAGAATGGACGTCTTCATTATTATCACCCCAAAGCCTCTAAACTCTAAAAGAAACACAAGATTTGGAAACAGCTGCGGGGGGGGGGGAGTTTCTTTGTCAACGGGGTGATAACGTGTGAAAAGGTGTGAAAAGAGACGGCGTGGGAACGTTTTGCAGATTTCTCCTACTTTCTCTAGGAAAAATAATCCTATCCTCTAAATCAATGTTTGTGCGGGAGCAACTCTTCCAAGGCGCGCCGTCGCCTCATTCAAAGAATTTTTAACAGAGAAACCCGAACCGAAGCCTATTTTCTGTGAGCCTGCCATCTCCGGGCTGCAAAAAAAAAATAAAAAATAAACCCGGACGACAGCGAGAGTGCCCTTGGTGGCGTCTGGTGGGCGTCCGGATTTTTGCCCAGCTCCGACTGCGACCCAAGCCCATTCGGCGAGCCCGCATGGAGCGCAAAAAACAGACCACATCCAGCCCGTCCTGGAAGGAGGAGAGTTGGTCACGTGACCCGCTGTTTACGTGCTCCGTTGGAAACTCTTGAGCGTCTTCCGGTTTCTTTCGCGTTGTGCTGATTGCGGAATGTTTCTGTCTGTTTCCGCGTAAGTGAATTTTTTTTTTTTTTTTTTGGGGGGGGTGGCCCGAAATCCCCCGGGGGGTTTTTTTTTTTTTTTTTTTTTTTTCTTTTTTTTTTTTTTTTTGCACAGATAATGATAATTGTGAAGGGAGGCGGGGCGGGCTAGGCGACAGGATTGCTGTGGGATTTATTTTGGTCAGGGTCAATGAGTAATGAAAAAAAACACCCTACTGTACACTTTCACGTTAATTCGAAGGAATCTGGTTGCCCTTCTTCAGACTAACACATGTTCTGGCAGAAGCTTTCGTCAGATGCACTTGAGGAAGTCGGCTGGGACTCACAAACGCTTAAGTATGTCTTTTAATAACATTTGTCAGTTTGAAAAGATTCTGTCAGGTTCCTGATTGTTAGCTATTGCAAAAGAATATGGTTCTTCTCTTACAGTGACCACATTTTCATTAATTTGTTTGTGTGTGTGTGTGTGTGTGTTTGTTTGTATCCCGCCTTTATTATTTTCATAAATGGCTCAAGACAGTGAATATATCCAACACGCCTTCTTTCTCCTTGCCCACAAACAACTGTGAGGAAGATTGGGCTGAGAGAGCGTGACTGGTCCAAGATCACCTATCTGGCTTTCATGCCCAAGGCGGCACTTGAAGTCATGGTCTTCCCACTTTCTAGCCTGGTACCTCAACCACTAGATCAAATCAGCGCTGAGAAACCAAAAAGGCAGTTAGACATTTATGCTTGGAAAAACAGCACCAACAATTGTAATGAATATCGATGGAACATTTTTTATTCTCACTACATTTTCTAAATAACAAAACATGAATAATCTCCAATTAATATTGTATCATCACTTTTGAAATAATAGATTGTATTCTGAGTCATAAGGTAATGATAAGAATATCTCTGTAGGCAACATGGGGTCTGTTTTGCCTGTAAGGAAATTGTGTCTTCTTGGTTTTTCTGTTCCAAGTAATGCCCACGCTTTCAAGATTGTTGTCAGATTTCCTGACACAGGAAATTTTTCTGCAGGAAATCAGTACCTATAGCTTTACATGATTGATACAACTTAGAAGGAAAAATTAGCAATAGGCCTGTTGCCTTTTGCCCACAACAGTGGGGTATCATTGTTTTGATGGGTATCAATATTGAATATAGAAGAGTAACTTTTAGATTTTCTCGGCCTGACATACATTCATCTGGGACTTCCCAACTTGAACACAATGGTTAAGTTCCGAGGAATAGTCAATTTGGACAATGTATCTTCGCACAAGTCAGGAATTAATATGTCTGTTCTGCATGTCCTCTACAGCTGGAGATGACCAGTCCTATTACTTCCTGAGGAACAAACTCTTGCTTGTTGAATCACATGAAGTCTTTGCTAATTCAGTGCCTGACAGAGGTTGTGGTGGAAGAAGAAGCGCACAACAATGCTGATGAATTCAACTCTAGCATTTACGATCACTCTGCTTGGACTATCAAGGACCTCAGAGGCAGCCATAGCTGCTTCTAAAAGAGAGGGTGATCATTGGGGTAAGAATCAAGACAGAGTTTTAGAGGTACCACAACAGAAACTAGAACAACAGTTGGAACTCTTGTTGCTGTCCTCCAAGCAATGCAACATCCCTCCAGACAGCCGCTTTGATTGTGCCCCAGAGAAGCTTCTCTCTCAAGATGAATGTCAAGCTCGGGGATGTTGTTACGTCCCTGTCTCTTCCAAGGAGCCATGGTGTTTCTTTCCTAGCAATTACTCTAGTTACAAGATAACAAACCTAACTGCCACCCAGAGTGGCTATACTGCCCACTTGAACCGCAGTGTCCCTTCTTTCATGCCGGATGACATCATGAATGTGCAGCTGGATGTGATCTTTGAGACCAAGGGGAGGCTTCACTTCACTGTGAGTAGGGACTTCTTTTTTTTTAAAGGAAGTTCAAGACACTCTGACATTAACCAAACATACATCTGTATAACTCCCCAGATCCTTGAGATTGTAACATTAAAATCTGGTGACAAAATGACCACATTGTGATAGAATGAACTTTGTTTTGTTATTTTTTTAAGAACAGAACACCCAAACATCAAAACTGGGCACACAAGATCTAAAGGAGGATAAGCTGAACCTTGCCAAAATCGGAAATTGATTTTAATTCATGTTGTTGGGAGGAGGGTTGGAGAATGAGAATGGGAGACAGGAGCCTGTGGGAGGCAAACTGTTCCTGTGCCTTCTCTTAACGCTACTACCCTCAGCATTTTTCAAAGTTGGGCTACTTAATACAAGAGATGGAACAGTTTCCCCTCTCCAGTGTGGGCTTCTAACTCCCATTTCCACTCTTAATTTCTCACTGAAATCCTTAGGGGTTTTTGCTATAATTTTATTGTATCATAATAAACTTATCAAAGTATAAGATTAAAAATGAAAAAAGTGGGAAAATAGGAAGGGAAAAAAGAAGTGTAGGCTAAAATGGAAAAAAAGAAAAAGCATTGACTTCCAACTCTTTTTAGCACAGTAGAATAAAATAACATTACAGCAGCAACTTTTTATTTTTTCATAATTACTATGTAGTAACCATTTCTATAATGAAAATATACTGTGTCTAATCCACAAAAACCCAAAGTCAAACTTTCATTGTTTTCCATCTCAAGCAAAATATCTAGAAATGGTTCCAAGGAGAAATAAAATTGGATGTGTTATTTTATTTGATTAGAGCAGTGAATTTAGCCATCTCTACTAGTACATCAGTTTTTCCAGCCATTCACCACCCAATTGTGGGAATTAGAGTATTTTTTCCATTTTTGTGCATAAAGTGTACTTGCTGGTATCAACATATATAACAGCAAGGTTCTAGATTTTTTTTTCAAGTTCTTTGTACCTAACTTGTCTCTTAGTGACATCAGTATTACAGCCCATGATCCTCCAATTTTGCTTTTTCCTGCTCTAATCCTAGCAAAAATATTTTTCGAGTTAAATAGAGGAGGTTATTGCCAGGCTATGTGCCTTTGGCAATTCTGCCAGGACCGGAATTCACTTTCTTATGAATCTTAGCACTTAAAAAATAATTTCAAAGGCTAATGAAGTGAATAAGTGGCTGGGTACATACATCAGGTTAATGTATTGGCTTTAGCTTAATAGTTTGCATAAACTCCGTATACTGCATGAAGCATAATTATGATCTAGCTAGAATTGCTCTACCTAAACTAAGCTATCACTAGATGGCGGCAAAGAACTGAAGTTTTTGATATTGCTTTGCTGATATTGAGCCAATGACAATATGTATAAATCAGCTAATATTATTCAATAAATCATGATAATGCATAGTGGCTTTATGTGATTGGTGACTCTTAGTTACATAATTAATTCCTTGCTTTTCTCTGTAACCAAACACATCCAGCATATGCTAATATTTCAAATACATTATGTAGATATTGTAAGTATGGAGGATGTAAGTATCTATCTTATTCATTATGTATATATTTTCAGAAATCTAAAAACAGAAATTATGAATAAAATGCTACAAATTCTGAAATGATTGATGCTTATTTCCAAGCAAAAGCATATAAGAATGCAGCCTTGATTTTATTTTATACTATTTAAAAATGGCTCTGCTTATAGATGTCTGTTTTAGAAATAACAGTCCAGTTGCAGGAATATCAAATGTCATATTAGATCAATTGAAAGGTGGGCAATCAATTAACCAGACAATAAAAAGCCCTCATGAACCGAAGAGCTGGATTTCATTGTAACTTCAAATTCCATACCATGATAACTTCAAATTTTCATCTCACAAATAATTTTGAAGTAGAAGCCAAGTCCCTTTGAAACTTGACTGGATTTTTCTGACCATCAATTTTTGGAGTAGCATCACACAATGTTTGTGTCTCTTCCACCACAGCTTAAGGATCCAGCTAGGAAACGCTATGAAGTTCCTTTAGAAACCCCCAAGACCACCAGTAAGGAATCTTCAACTCTCTATTCTGTGCAGTTCTCTGCTGATCCCTTTGGTCTCATTGTTTTTCGACAATCCAATGGCCAAGTTCTGTAAGTAGCTCTGGACTTTGCTGCTCCAAGTAGTCCTCTACGTCATTGTATTTAACTAGCAGAAAATCATCCTAATGAAGATTGAATAGCTGTATGACGATTATATAGGGAAACTTCTGTGTGTGTGTGAGAGAGAGAGAGGAGGGGGGGGAGAATGAGAGAGAGCGCGAGAGCGCTATACTAGTGCTTCTATTCTGGATGTTGAAGGACTATTTTCATATTATAATCCAGAGTTTGCCTTCACCTGAAAGGATTTACAGGCTTTTGATGTATGTGCATATCTTCCAAATAGGTATTTGTATCATTTGTGAATTTATATTTTGCAGTATAAAGCAATGTACTTGGTATATAATATGTGAAATAGCCATCTCTAACCAGCATTATTGAGACACTGAGTTAAGTTTTATCTTTTCTGCCGTGCAGTAGCTCTAACTCTGGATTTCATTCTTCTGGTCTTTCCCTCAGATACCTCAATCAGGCCAATTCTGGGCCATGTATCAAAAATAGAAAGCCACAAATAGAACCTTTGACAAACATTTTAGTAACCATTTCAGAAATAAGCATAAATAGGTGAATGCCCACAATCATCCTTTATGGCGCAGTGGTGAGAGTTCAGTACTGCAAGCTACTTCTGCAGCCAGCTGCTTACAATTTGGCAGTTCAAATCCCACCAGGCTCAAGGTTGACTCAGCCTTCCATCCTTCCGAGGTGGGTAAAATGAGGAGCCAGATTGTTGGTGGGGGCAATATGCTGACTCTGTAAACTGCTTAGAGAAGGTTGTAAAGCACTATAAAGCAATATATAAGTCTATTGCTGTTGCTATCCTGAAGATTTGTTGAAACAATCATTTTATTGAATAATACTGAACCCATAAGAGATAGGAGCATCTCTGGGAACCTCATGTTCCATAACTGAATTTTTAAAGATGAATTCAGGTATGCAATAGCATCCTCTTGGACGAGGACACCTGCCTAGATCACCATGTAACCAGTGTCTGAATTAGATTAGATTACATTACATTAGGAATTTGGAAGGAGCCTCCAAGAAAGATTGAGGTAAGTCAAAGAAAAAGGGGGCTTTATTTGTAAACTGCTGGTGGAAATGTCCACTTTCTCCAATAGGCTGAATACTACTGTGGCTCCTCTGTTCTATGCTGACCAGTTCCTTCAGATCTCCACTGCTCTGCCATCAAGTTTCATCTCCGGACTGGGTGAACATCTGACCCCTCTTATTCTGAATGTCAATTGGACCAAAATTACTTTGTGGAATCGGGACAAACCACCTGTGGTAAATGACAGGAGGGTGGCAAGGTTTCCTGAAAGGACAGGGTCTCTTAAGAATTTAATCAGGATGCTATGCAGTGATCATCTGATCTTAAGTTCGTATGCCCAGGGCTAAGGATCATATTTAGCATGCACTGATGCACAAATTTTGGAGGAATAATTCTAGTATTTTGTGCAAAGTTGGCAAAAACTTAGAAATAATGAGGGGTAAAGAAAAAAAACCCCACAAGCATATAATTACCCGGTGAAATGTGAGTTATGTACAATGGACATATGATAGAAGGGCCTTTTGAAGAAGAAATAATGACAAGTAGAATTAAGTTGTGTGTTTTGGCTGGAATTCTGAATAGTGTCACATTGCAAGATTAGGTGACAGATCCCACCTGGGCATTCTACTGTTTAATCAGCTTTAGTCTGCAATTTCTTCCTTTGGGAATTGTAGTTCTCTGCAAAGCTTTTGAGAGCTCTGGAGAGCATTCTCAGCATCTCCTTTGTCCATGAAACCCCACATTGTTGGCATGAACCATGGCAGATATAATCCTGTACTGGTGATTGGCCCTCTATCTGTGGAAGCCTGGAAAACAGAGTCAAAAGCTTGCTTGATCCAATTGCTTGATAGACTTTTTAGGTTGTCATTTAATTGACACTTGAATTTTTTTTAAATAGTGTAAAGGGACCATCATAGAAAAAGTATTTGCTTGTTTGAGACTACCAAAGAAGTGCTAAAAGCTCAAGGCATTGCTGAAATGTTCATGTTGTCCAATACAGCATTGACCTTATGCAGTATTATTTCTGTATTTTTAGCTCTCTGCCAATTTGTATGGTTCCCACCCCTTCTATGTGGCTTTAGAAAAGGGTGGTTTGGCCCACGGAGTCTTCTTACTGAACAGCAATGCTATGGGTAGGTATTGTATCCGATCAGATCCCTATTAGGTCAAGCTTAGATATGATCAAAATAACCGAACAATGATTTGTGTGTACCAAAGCCAAGTGTATTTGAAGGAGCCATTTTATGATTTGGAGCAGAGATTCTGACTTTTTTTATTTTGTATTTGTGAGGTGAGTTGGGCTGAGAGAGAGTGATTGGCCCAAGGGCACTCAGTTGGCTTTAATGGCTTTGAACTCACACTCTCCTGGCTTCTAGCCTAGTCCCTTAACTAGTAAACAAGACTTGTCTATTAATCAAACTGGTCTACTAATTAAGGTTTGACTCATGTAATTGCTTTTTAGTCTCAATAATTTAGCTTGTTCTATTAACTGCTATTTTGTGATTACTTACACTGTATACTAGCGTAACCCTGACTATTTATGTTGAGAATTAAGGCCATTTATGATGCTAATTACACTAAGGCTCTGATCTGACAAATACTATTTAAGTTTCCTTTTCTTTCCTCGATAGTTAAACATCTGCTGAATATAAAGGGACAATATTTGTACCTCTTTCAATTAAAGGGAACTGGCTATATTGTGGGAAACAGCTCTTTGTCAGCATAGAGGCAAGAGTAGCCATTAAGCAGCCAACCAAGGCTGAGTGTACGATAATGGAATACGATGGCTGTATGGAGGTTGTGGGAGTAAAATCCTGCTAGTATTTCAACAATGTACAGGTGGTATGCTGTATCCTTCTAATAGCATTTCCAAGCCACTGTTTGTCTTGTAGATGTGTTACTGCAGCCCAGTCCAGCTCTGACATGGAGAACTACTGGGGGTATCTTGGATTTCTATGTCTTCTTGGGTCCAGATCCAAGCAGTGTGGTGCGCCAGTACATGGATGTTATTGGTAAGCATTTGCATCTTCCCTTGTGTGAAGCTAGGCAGCATTTTGAGGACTGGCTTCCTTTCAAGAAAGTTATTTAGTAGTTCTCTGTGATTATTAAACACTTCTGAAAGCAATGACTACTTTTGTCATTAATATTGAAGTGTTCTGCCAGAAAATCTCTGGCTCTTCTAGCTTATGGACTTCTATCACAGAATGGTGTGTTGGTGCTGGAGCACTTATAAATCTGAGAGATGGGAGAAATAACCCTGATTCAGGCTTCTGTTGTACTAATTAGAAGTCTTATCCAATCTGAATGTTCTCCAATAATAGCGTTTAGGTTTATATACCTCACCAAGCACTTTACAGCACTCTATGGGAGGTTTACATTCCAGAAGCCTTATTTGCATATTGCTCCCAACAATCTGGGCAGTCATATGGGCTTTAAGTTCCAAAGTTCTTAGTAGTGGCCTGCAGAATTCTGGGATTTGAAGTCCATGCATCTGGATGGTGCTTAGGAAATAATAGATCAGTGATCCTCAACCTTGGCACATGTATGTGGTTCAGAGATGTATGGGCTTCAACTGCCAAGGTTGAGAAACATTGGAATAGTTGAAAATTTATCCTTCGTGAAGAGCTCCCTCCAACAGTTACCATGGTAAAATAGTTTGGGGTAGATAAGATACCTTTTTTAAATTTCTGACCCCCCCCCCCCAAGACATGGAGAAGAGATTGAGAAGAGCCTTTGAGCTGCCTTTTTAAAGTTTGCTTATTAAATGCTTGACATCTTTAGTTCTCAGAAATTCCCAGCCACTATACTGTACAAACCATAAGCAAGGCATCAGCTCAAGAAAGGCTTCTCTGAAGAAATGATAATCCACAGTTTAATAATAAAAGGCTAAGTCTACTTTATCTGCCCTTTCTACATTTAAAAAAAAATCACTTTATCGATGAAGAGTCTAAAGGGCCTGTCACATAGGCTGACGGATGCAAAACGTATGTAAAAGGACACAGCGGATGAGAAAATTTTCCATCCATTGTTATCTGCTCTCAAAAGTGCCCAAATTTGCATAAGCAGAGCGGACAACAACGGAAAGGAATGGACGGGGAGAGGGCATAGCGAGGATATAAAGCGGATGCTCCACAGAAGCCTAGTGGATGGAAGTGGATGGAAGCGGATGGCACATCCGCAGGGCTTCCGGAGGAGCACAGTGAAGCGGACGCGCAGCGGAAGGAACGGGTGCAGAGCGGATGCCTAGCGGATGATGCGGATACAGAGCGGATGCCTAGCGGATGCCTAGCGGATGCAAAGCGTTCACTGCGCATGCGGGGAGGATGCATTGCGTCAGCCCCGCGGATATAAAGGGATGCAGCTCGCAAGCAGGTCACCATTCAGAGGAAAGACCTGCTGCCAGACACATCTCCAGCCAACAACCATGGGGAAGAAGAGGAAGCCTGTGCCATCTGCTGCCAGCCCTGGCAAGAAGGACAGGACCACCATCCCACCCCCTGGCCCTGACTCTGCTTCTGCTGGGGCTTCTGCTGCTTCGGCTGACTCTTCTGGTGCTGGAGCTTCTGCTGGCGTTGCTCCTGGTGCTGGTGCTTCTGCTGGTGCTTACTCTGCTGGTGCTGCTCCTGGTCCTGCTGGTGCTGCTGGTCCTGCTGGTGCTGTTGGTGCTGCTGGTGCTGCTGGTGCTTACTCTGCTGCTGCTGATCCTGGTCCTGCTGGTCCTGCTGATGCTGTTGGTGCTTACTCTGCTGCTGCTGATCCTGGTCCTGCTGGTGCTACTGGTCCTGCTGGTCCTGCTTTTGCTGCTACTGTTGTTGCTGCTGCTGCTGCTGCTGCTGGTGTGGTGAAGCAGCCCCTACAACCTCGAAGCCCCTCTGATGAGGGCCCAGATGGCCCTGCCAGAGGGAGGAAGAGGCATATGCGAGAACGGGACAGGAGGCAATACTCCATCGAAGAGGAACATAAGGATGAGGTGCTCGAATGGCTGAGGTAGAACGAGTATCTTTGGCGGAAGGGACACAGGCTCTATCGAGACATCAAGAGGAAGAAGGCTGCTTGGAGAGAGAAGGCAGAGAGCCTGGGCTACACTTTGGAGGTCCTCCTCGGCTGGTGGAAGCACATACACACCTGGTACGGGAAGCTGCACCTCAAGAAATCTGGCCAGCCACGGTCAAGCTCACCGACCAGGAGACCTACGTGATGGCCAAGTGCAGCTTCTTGGAGGGTGAGATCCGCCACCGAGGAGCAGCCCCTCTGACAACCCTCTCTCTCAGGTAGCCCACAGAGAGCCAGTCCCCTTCTGACCAAGAGTCAGCTCCTGTGTCCTGGCAGGTATCTGTGGAGCGTCCCACAACGGAGACCCCCCCGACAGCTGCACTCCCCATGGCGGAGCACGTGGAGGACCCCCTGATGCAGTGGGAGCAAGGAGAGGGCACTTCCACCAGAGACCAACCCACATCCACCCCCAGCTCCACCTCCACAGAAAGCAGGCAGAGAGGTAGACCGGAGGGGCAGAGCCACACTGTCCTGCTGGAGATCAGGGACACCATCAAAAGCAGCGTAGATCTCCTCTCTCAGCTGGTACACACCGACATACCATCCTCAAACCGCAAGCCCTTCCTCACCTACGTCAACCAGACCGAATCACAGTACCAGGTGATAAAGGATAGGATCACCGGTCTTCTGCATAACCCTCCAGGCCCAGCTGAACCTGCTCCGATCCAGTCCAGGTCTACTCCTCCACCCCAGGTGATATCACAGCCCTTCCAAGGCTTTCCACAGGCCCTCACCTACCAAGACTACAGCTACCAGGAGTTCCAGCAGCACAGGCAGCCCTTCCCAGTCCAGCCACAGGTTCATTGAACGCCACCGATGCCACCAATGCCATCAATGCCACCCACGCCACAGATGCCACCCATGCCACAGATGCCACCAATGCACAGATGCCACCCATGCCACAGATGCCACCGACGCTTCACCTCGCTCACCTGCAGACCAGACAGCCCCACTCCTCCTTCCTCCACCCCATAGCCAAGTCTGGCCTCAGAACATCTGTCATCGGTCTTGGGACTGACACCCCATGTCATGGAGGAAGGGGCTCTCAACATCACAGGACTGAGTCAGCTCTCTGAGAGCTTCCTCCACATACCGTCCCCTGTTGTCCTCTCGGGGCCAGGCACCCCAATGGTGCCTCAGACCAGCATTCCAGCAGCAGCCACCTCCACAGCACCTGGACCCTTCACCCCTGAGACTATGGGCACGCCTCAGAGTGACTGAGAAGAGTGCCAGAGACTGGGTGGCTACCTATTGACTTTATCTTTGCTTGGGACACTTTACTTGGGTCATTTTGCTTTCACAGTTTGTTATTAATAAAGTTTATCTTTGCTTCACACACTTGCCTTCAGTTGTTTTAGTCAATAAAGTATTGGTGGAAACTTTTAGAAATGGTTTAAGCCTTTGCATGCTTGTGGGATGGGTTAAGATAGCAGTGGGATGGGCAGGGATACCTGTTGGATGGGTAATAGCTGTGGGATGGGTTAAGATAGCAGTGGGATGGGCAGGGATACCTGTTGGATGGGTAATAGCTGTGGGATGGGCAGAGATACCTGTGGGATGGGCAGGATACCTGTTGGATGGGTAATAGCTGTGGGATGGGTTCAGATAGCAGTGGGATGGGCAGGGATACCTGTGGGATGGGTAATAGCTGTGGGATAGATAAACCTCCAGTGCAAGCATAGTGGGACTGTATGGTCCACCCTCCCAGGTGCCACACCTATGGCCCTTTATTATCAATAACAATTTAATCATTCATCAACACATGTCAACATAAACACAACTCTTTATTAAATGCCCTGTTCATTGTAGGGCCACTCAACATACATGGCACAATCTCATCAGTGTGATGAGACAGGCTGAAGGAAGCATCCATTAAGCATCTACCATCCTGTCTTGCCACTCCACTGCTCCAGCTGGGGAGTTGCACCAGTGTTTCAGGAGGTTGCGCTGCTTCTTCCCTTCATGTGAAGCTCTGTTGGGGCCTTGCACATCCACAGTGTCTATCAGGTTTCGCCCTTGCCTCCATTCACCGGGCTCCATGTCCCCATTGCCTCGTTGGAGGTCCACAAGCCTGTTCTGCAACACTGGGTAGCGGGTGCGCATGAGATTGTGCAGGATGCAGCAAGCTTCCACGATGTTCCTCACGGTCTGTGGGCGATGCTGCATGGTGGTGAGAAGTACCTGAAACCTGTTGGCCAGGATGCCAAAGGCATTCTCCACCACCCGCCTTGCCTTGGACAGCCTGTAGTTGAAGATCCTCTCTTCACGGGTGAGGCATCTGGAAGTGTAGGGCTTCATGAGGTAGGTTGTGAGGGAGAAGGCGTCATCCCCCACGATGAAGTAGGGCACATCTTGTGTGTCATTGGGCTGGGGGTCTGGATCTGGGAAGCCCATGATGAGGTTGCGTTCCAGCCCCTCCTTGAGGTGACTGGCGTTGTATACCTGGGCATCTGAACATGAGCCATTGCCTGAAGCATCGATGTACATGAACTTGTAGTCAGCATCGACCATGGCAAAGAGGATAATGCTGAAGAAGCCCTTGTAGTTGTGATAAGTGGACCCTGATTTGGCTGGAGCTTTGCAGGCCACGTGCTTCCCATCTATGGCTCCAACGGTGTGGGGGAAGTTCCACTTCTGATACCACTGCTCTGCAAGTTTCTTCCAGCCTTCTTCAGTGGAGGGGCACGGGAGGAGCTCCTCCATGTATTCTTCGATGATGGCCTGCACCACTTCTCTGACCACAATGCTGATGGTGTTGTGTGGCACCCTCCAGCCGTACTGCATGCTCCTGTAGGTGGTCCCGGAGGCCAGGTGGTGCAGAGTCAGTGCCACCTTGAGCCCAGGGTCCAGGCTGGGCCGGAAGTTGGTGTTTGCCTTGGTCAACCTGGGTCTCAGCCGCTCCACAACTTCGTCAAACATGGCTGGTGGCATCTTCATGAAGTTCTGGAATGCACGAGTGTCTTCGTTCCTGAGCTCCACCATCAGCTTGTTATACAGTCCCTACTTGGCTCTTCTCGCGATCCATCTTCGGACCCACACTTCTTGGACGCCTCCTTTTCTTCGCGTAGAACAGGTGAAAGAGCCTGTAGATGGCTTTGCACTGTTGTAGAACGATGGCGGCCACCAAAAGGAGTGTGTGATGATCCATGGTAGAGATGACTGGATGCTGTGGAAGAGCAAGAGCAAGATGAAGGCTGCAGAGGTCTGCACAGCAGGGCTGCTGGACTGAAAGTGAGATTCGGGTGATTTCCTCCCCCTTTTTATAGGAAATATAGGTTTTCCGCTCGGTGTCCTTTTGCATCCTCTAGGCATCCTGCAGACATCCTAAATATCCGAGATACGTCCCCTATACGAAAGTTTTTTCCATTTTAATGCTTTGTATGCGAGCTGCATCCGCTTTCATTCTTTCTACGTCCGTGCTATGAACGCTGTGTGTCCGTTCCGCGTCCGTTTCACTTCCTCCCTGTGTCCGTTTTGCGCTGGAGCAGATGCGAGTTGCGTGGATGCGCAACGGATGCCTAACGGATATAGCGGATGCGTAACGGATGATGACGGACGTCTAACGGATGTTCCCCGTATGCGTAGCGGATGTATAACGGATGCGTTGGATACATTTTCCGCTCAAAAAGTTTTGTGCAGCTCAAAACTTTTTGAGCGGATGAAATGTCAGTAGACGGATGCTGGACGGATACAGAGTATGAAAAACAGACGCAGTGAGTACAGAACGGATGCATCGCGTTAACCAACGGATGGCAAGTGTTTCTCTCCATTTTACATCCTCTTTCCATCCATTGGTGCTGTGTGACAGGGGCTTAAATCACAGGGTCTGCAATGACATTTTTCTCTCTCTACTCCATATCCTAACTTAGCCTAGGTGTTAGAAGCAGCCCTTTATACGCCTAAGCTGCAATCCAAAGCAGCCCTTTATATGCCTAAGCTGCATTCCAAAGCAGGGTCTTAGATATAAACATAACTTTGAAAATAGCCATGCTTGGTTGGGTTTGGGGTTGAAAGGTTCAGACATATTGTATGTTATTTAAATTCTTTTGCTGTGACAGATTTGGGAGGGCCTATGGTTTTGAATGTTGATCCCTCTCTCTCTCTCTCCCCCTCCCTCTCTCCCTTCCCTTCCTTCCCTCCCTCTCTCTCAAAATTCCTCTAGGCTACCCATTCATGCCTCCTTACTGGGCTCTCGGATTCCATCTCTGTCGCTGGGGATACACTTCCACTGCTATTACACGGGAAGTGGTGAAAAACATGACTGCAGCTCTTTTTCCCCTGGTAGGTGCCTTCTCTGAATTCTCTTTGACTATAGCTGCTCTCTCACTCTTGGACTGGTTCATATATTTATCTGAGCCATAATGTGATTACATTTTATTAAGTTCAGAGGTTCTTTTCCGATGCCCAATCAATTTCTTTGGCAATCATCTGCAATCAGAGATTAAGAAACACAATTGATGCAAGAGCAAAATTATTATAAATGAGTTATTATAAACTTAGGCTCAAATTCATATTAATGAATACATAAAGGAGAAGGTAAGTTAAACGATACAGTTTAACAAATATTACTATACAAAAAGAGAGCCAGTTTTGTCTAGTGGTTAAGGCATCAGGTTAGAAAACGGGAAGCTGTGAGTTCTAGTGCTGCCTTAGCCATAAAAGCCAGCCAGTCATTCTCTCTCAGCCCAGCTCAAATCATAGGATTGTAATTATTGGGCAAATATTATTGGGAAGGTGTTTTGGATATGTGTGACACCTTGACTTATTTATAGTAGGAGTAGGAATAATAATAATAGTAATAGTAATAGTAGTAGTAGTAGTAGTAGTAGTAATAATAATAATAATAATAATAATAATAATAATAATAATAATAATAATAATAATAATGGCAAGGTATAAATAAATAGTTAAAATAATGCCTACATATTACAGTAAAATAAAAAGGGATTCTGCCAAAACTTCTGAGTTGGTTTTAGCTTGGAATGCTTTCTGAATTCAGACATAAATTTTTGCAAATGAGGGTTAATAGATTGTGTCAAGGTTGAATGAGGATTAATGGATTGTGTTAACTTAGCTAATTATAATGTACTTAATAAACCATTATAAAACAGATCATGGACTAATGTGATATGGATATTCAACCTGTGTGAAGTAGTACAGCTTCCATGTCAGTGTAACACTCAAATAGAATATTTGTTCATATAGAAAAGTGAGGTGGGATGCAAACTTGCTCTTATTGGAATCTCGTTCCTGGGCTCATAGGACGTACAATGGAATGACCTGGATTATATGGACGCTAAGCGAGATTTCACCTTCAACAAGGACGGTTTCGGGGATATGCCAGACATGGTGAATGATTTCCATCATGATGGTCGGAGGTATGTCATGATTGTGGTAAGTTGATGAATCTTGAATTCTCCTTTGAGGGGATTCCCTGCAGTGACTCAAAATATTTATTTATTTATTGGATTTATTTTATCTAATAAAAATATATTGGATTTATATTGGCACCTATTTGCCCACCAAAATATTGCTATATTGAAGTTGACCTAAATGAAATGTAGATGATGCAGTTCTATGTCCAGCCCTCCCTAGTGCAGTAGAGGGTCTTTTACAAGGAAAATGCAATCTAGGTCTTCTAGTTTAGGAAATATTCCTAGTTTGGTAGGAGATTCTCTAAGGCAGAATTCCTTGTCATATGTCAGCCTATATTTGAGAAGGCCTGATCAGTTGCTAGAAGTATTGGAATGTAATTTAATGCATGTATGGTAACTTGACAAAATCTTGAAAGCTTGTCAATGTCTCAGCTTATACCTAACAGAATTGAGGCAAAGTTCTTTTGAGCTTCCCAGCTTTTATGTTCACAGGACTCAAATATATTTTCTCAGTATTCTTCCCCTTCTCTGAGTCAAACTGATACAGGCGATCCTCAACTTACAAGTGTTTGTTTAGTGACTGCTCTAAGTTACAACAGCACTGAAAAAAGTTACAAATGACCATATTGCATGCTTGCAGTTGTTGCAGCATCCCTATGTGATCAACATTCAGAATTTTGGTAACTGACTCCTATTTATGGCAGTTGCAGTGTCCCGGGGTCATGTGATCACCTTTTGCAATCTTCTGACAAGCAAAGTCAGAGAGCAAGCCAGATTCACTAAACAATTATGTTATCAATTTAACAAATGCAGTGATTCACCTAACAACTGTGGCAAGAAAGGTCGTAAAAAGGGGCAAATTTCTCTTAGCAAATGTCTCACTTAGCAACAGAAATCGGGCTCAATTATGGTTGTAAGTCAAGGTCTATCTGTGTTCTGTCACATTTGCAATCTTTTAATAGGTGGGGGTCATATGAATGGAAAAGTCATTTATGTTCGGGACAATGAAGAAAGTAGCTTTTTCAAAGGAGTCTCTGTTGAAAATTTGGAAGAGAGTACAGTATCAGTGTGGCTTTCTTTTATGTTTCAGTAAGATTGGGATGGTCTGATTTTTTTTTTCCTCCCCTGAGGGATTTTGGAGTTCTTGTTAAATTGTGATGGGACTAGGTTTCTGTTTCCAATGGCGGGAATCAACATTTTAGATTTTTAACAATAATGGAATAAAGCGTTGGGAAACGGCATTCATCTCTGAGGCCTCAGATTGCCCATCTCTGCTTTTCAGAGTAGAAAGTAAAATTATACAGACCTAGAAACCAGAGAACTTTACATGTTCATGTATTTAAACTTTTAAAGAAGCAACAGCAGCACGAATGACTTTCCATACTCATGAAAAAGGTTGCTCTCTTTATGACCTTTTAATGTTCCACCCATGTTTTGCATTTAGAATGTGATAATCCACAAGCTATATGCTGTTGCCCAACTTCAGTAATGGATGTTCCTCTTCCTCCTAAAATGTCACGCTTGCTTCTGTTTTTCTCACTGTGAAAATGCCATAATCTGGACTCTCCACGTATAAATAAAGGCATGTTCATTTCCTATGCCTCGTGTGCTTTTTTGTCAATCTGTCTCCCAACTCTGAAGTACTACCAAGGTTTGAAAGAGTGCCTTGTGCTTTGTTCCTTTACTTGAGACAGTTGTGACCTGTACCCTTCACATCTTCATACTCCCATCAGATCCATTAGGGCTAAACAGATGTCTCTCCTTCTGTTTCTTTGTAGGATCCAGGGATCAGCAGCACCAGCCCCCCTGGGAGTTATAGGCCCTATGATGAAGGCTTGAAGCGGGGGGTCTTCATCGTAAATGCAACAGGACAACCTTTGATTGGAAGGGTGAGACTTGATGGATCACCCATGAACATGGGCCTGTACAGAAGCAGTCACTGGGTTCAAAATGGCAGGAGTGTCAGTCAAAGCCCTCTTCCTGTTTACATGTATGCAATGAAACACATTGAAAACTAGTGGGCTTCATTTGCACAGCCAGGCCTGCCATCATGAAGCCAGTAACCAGTTCTTTGGATACTCCTGCCATGAACCTTGGTTGAGAAGGGATAAAGCTTCAGTGAGGGAGGTGCCATATGGTGAAATGTAAATCTGTAGTAGTCTAGAAGACCACAAAAGAAGAATAGAACAAAGGGAGGTGGGGATATATATATAACTTAAGAAAACAAAGACAGTCACCAGACTGTCAATCATTTGGAAGCCTGCACTCTCAAATAGAAAGATCTCCACACCACAAGCCAGGCAAACACCTGGGCACAAACAGACTCCCTCTGATACCTCCAGCTCAAACACACCCCAACTAGGCACCCAGATGAAACCTAGCTTCCTAATAGATAATAGCCATCCTTTCACACGAAGCCAAGCTGTACTGAAAGCCTCCAATATAGGAACACAGTGTTGCCAGCCAATCAAAGCCACAAAACAGACAGAAGAAACCAGAAATACCAAATCAAACAAACTCCAAGAACAATAAACACAGACCAAGACTCCCAACCAATCAGGATGTAAAAAAACCCATCCTGGGACAGCAGTAGGCGAGTCTCATATTTAAAACTAATGGCTGTGATAGCCTGACCCACATACGAACTCAATACAGAAGCCTGATGATGGCAGATGAGATTCTGCTGAAACGTTGCTACAACTTTAAAAGCACTACAATGATATGGGATAATACCCGAAGGAAGCTGAACAGCACACATGTAACTACCCGCGAAAACTTAAAAAAACATATATATTTATATATATATATATTTGTATATATATAAATTTGTATATGTGCTGTTCAGCTTCCTTCGGGTATTATCCCACGTCATTGGAGTGATTTCAAAGTTGTAGCAACGTTTCAGCAGAATCTCATCTGCCATCGTCAGGCTTCTGTATGGATGTGGGTCTTACAGCTTTTGGTTTCAAATTCGAGGCTGGCCTATTCTGATTGGCTGGGAGTCTTGGTCTGTGTTCACTGGACTTGGAGTTTGATTGATTGGTGTTTCTGGTTTCTTCTGTCTGTTTTGTGGCTTTGATTGGCTGGCAACACTCTGTCCCTGTGTTGGAGGCTTTCAGTGCAGCTTGGTTTCATGTGAAAGGACGGCTGCTATCCATTAGGAAGCCAGGTTTCACCTGGGTGCCTGGTGGGGGGGTGTTCGAGTTGGAGGCATCAGAGGGAGTGCTCAGGTGTTTGCTTGATTTGTGGTGTGGAGATCTTTCTATTTGAGAGTGCAGGTTTCCAAATGATTAACAGTCTGGTGGAATCATCTCTTCTATTCATGCTTTCAGGTCTTTTTTCAATCTCTATGGCTTCTCTGATGATTCTGTGGCTGGGGTTTTCTATAGTGGCTAGGGTTTTATTGCCATTGAAGTTGATGTTGTGACCTGTGGTTTTCATGTGTTGGACTAGTGAGGAGGTGTGTTCCAGCTTTTTTACTGCATTTTTTTGTTCATCTAGGTGTGTACTTATTCTTCCATTGGTCTGTCCAATGTATGTGGCTGGGCATGATGTACAGGGAACTTTGTATATGTCTTGGTTTTCCAGGTCAATTTGGTCTTTGGGGTTTCTCAGGATGGCTGCTATTTTTTTGTCTGTTTTGAAGGCAGTCTTGATGTGATGCCTGTGTAGTATCTTAGTGATTTTATCTGTAGTACCTCTTATGTAGGGCAAGACAGCTGTTCCATAGGTCTGTTGATCTTCTAGGTCTCTGTTATGTCTTGGTGTGTTTTTGTGGATCAAGTTGGTGATTTTGTTTTTGTGGAAGCCATTGGCTGTTAATACTTTAGTCAGGGTGCATAGTTCAGTCTTTATATGTGTCATGTCTGCCAGGCGTTTGGTTCTGGTAATTAGGGTTTTGGCCACGGAATTTATCTGTGCTGGGTGGTGGTGGGATTGGGCGTTGAGGTAGCGGTTGGTGTGTGTTTTCTCCTGGTATATGGTGTGTCCCAGTGTGCCATCTGTTCTTTTGTAGATTAGTACATCTAGGAATGGTAGTTGTTTGTTTATTTCCGTTTCCATGGTGAACTTGATTTTGGGGTGTGTGCTGTTTAGGTGTGTTAGGAAATTGTTTAGGTTTTCTTTTCCATGGAGCCAAATCACAAATGTGTCATAGATGTATCTTAGCCATAGTTTGGGTTTGTGGGTGGCATTAGCCAGGGCTCTGGATTAAAAAAAAAAAAAGTAAAAAAGCTGGAACACACCTCCTCACTAGTCCAACACATGAAAAACACAGGTCACAACATCAACTTCAATGGCAATAAAACCCTAGCCACTATAGAAAACCCCAACCACAGAATCATCAGAGAAGCCATAGAGATTGAAAAAAGACCTGAAAGCATGAATAGAAGAGATGATTCCAGCAGACTGTCAATCATTTGGAAGCCTGCACTCTCAAATAGAAAGATCTCCACACCCAAACCAAGCAAACACCTGAGCACAAACAGACTCCCTCTGATGCCTCCAACTCGAACACCCCCCCCACCAGGCACCCAGGTGAAACCTGGCTTCCTAATGGATAGCAGCCGTCCTTTCACA
>BLBF01000033.1:13636623-13652409 GCA_015471245.1 Laticauda colubrina
ATATATATATAATGTTTATATATTGTATATATATTATATTTATATTTTGTATATATATAATATTTATATTTATATATTGTATACATATAAAGTTTATATATTGTATACATATAAAGTTTATATATTGTATATATATAAAACCGAACACTTCAACAACAGAATAATCAGAGAAGCCATAGTGATAGAAAAACGCCCACACAGCATGAATAAACAAGATGATACCTCCCGCCTACCAGCCATTTGGAAACCTGCCCTCATTAATAAATGAGTACCGAACATGAACAATGACACCAGACCCACACCCACGAGTGCCACACAAGATGCTACCACCACACTTCCACGTAGAAAAAAGACTCACACCCACACAGAAGATGAGACACGACCACAGACCAGAAGCCATAACGCAGCTGCACTACTACCCGCTTAAAACCCCTCTGACCCATACAAGAAGCGAACTGACTCAAATCCCCCAGCAACTAAGACTAACCTGAGCACAACCAAGCCCCCACCTAAACAGAACACACCCCCAGTCAATCAGAACACAGCCAACCCCCCTACCAATCAGAACACAGCCAAACCCCCAACCAATGAGAACACACCCCCACCCAATCAGAACACAGTCAAGCCCCCACACAATCAAGTCACACCCCCATTAGCAGTTAAAAGGAAGAAGCAGCTGCAAGCTCACATTACTCTGAGAAGCACAGAGCCGAAGAAACAAGCCTGAAGATGATGAATGAGACTTCATTGAAACGTTGCCTAAATACTTCCAATTTTATGCGGGAGAAAACCCGAATAACTAAAGATCCACATATATATATATGTGTGTGTGTGTATACACACACACAGAGAGAGAGAGAGAGAGAGAGAGAGAGAGAGAGAGAGAATGTTTCTCTTATGAGCATTTCTCGCATGTTTCGTGTTGTCCTTTGATCTTGAACCATTGAAATCCAGATATGTAGGTACACATGTTGAATGTATTTGTATTTGTAGTTTTGTATTTGTATTTGTATTTGTAGCTGCATTTGTAGTTTCACTGTTGTACAATATCATGAAAGGGCAATGGGTTCAACTTCCAAACAAATGTATTTTTATTCTGACAATTAGCGTGTTAATCTTTTTATTGCTCCTTCTCCAAAGATACACTAAAATGCATCACCGTAGCCTATACAGAAGGGTTACTGATTTAGACACACAGCTCTGGTTTTTATTTTCCAGGTTTGGCCTGGGCCTACTGCCTTCCCTGATTTCACCAACCCAGAGACTCACCTGTGGTGGTATGACATGGTCAAGGATTTCCATGACAAAGTGCCCTTTGATGGCATGTGGATAGTGAGTTTCCAATCCTGGGACTTGAATATTGAACAGTTGGGAGACTTTCTCTTTGGTTGATGATGCTTTTGCTTCTTTAAAATGGGATTCCTGTCTTGAAAGTTCTAATTTCCAAGGAAAATAGGACACATGAATCTCCTTCTCTTCCTTCTTCTAGGACATGAATGAGCCATCAAATTTTGTGGATGGTTCCTTGGAAGGTTGTCCAAACAACAAGCTTGAAAACCCCCCATATGTACCAGGTAAAAGGAGGAGGAGCTTGTTTGGAGGGGATGCTTTTGGCAAACATGGTCTAGTTCACGGATATCAAACTAATGGCATCATGTGACATTTTGTGGCATTTTTCTCCTTTGCGGAGCTGGGGACTGTGTATGAGGCATCCAGTTCCACAGGCCTCCAGTTTGACACCCTTGGTCTAGTTGGACAACTAAGAAAAAAAGTGAAATCAAATTTGAGGGATAGAAAAGGTCAAAACAGTGGGATAAGTCCACATATGAAATACTTACTATATTCCTTTTTTTTAATTTAAATTTGTTAAAACATGGCTTCAGTGTAGTTCAGTTAACAGTTATCTTGATAAATATGGTAAGATGGAAATCTGTCTTCCCACTCAGTAGCTCTTAGGGCTTGTCTGTGTGTGTGCATGTTTGTGTCTGGCTTTTAATATTGCCTTAAACCATAGTTTGTTTTAATTATAATTGAACAAATCAGAGTGTTCTGATTTATATATAATATTGAACCTGAACCATATTTTATAAACTGAACTGACTGAATTAACATATCATGATCAAATCAAACAGATTACCTATTGGTTTAGGATACTCTATGAACCAGCCATTAAGAGGCTCTTTAAGTAATTTGCTGGAATTGTGATTCAATGCATGCTGGGCTTTTGTTTTTTTCTTTTTGAGCACAATTTCTAAATAAATACGCAGACAACTAATTGCTTCTAATAAAACAGGACATTGCAAAAATTCTGGCAAATACTTGTCAGGTAATTGAACAATAAATAGTTGCTGAATAACCTATAGTAAGTAAGATTTGGAGTACAATTTACAAGGATTTAAAATAAAATTGAAAGAATATATTTAATAGCATAATTCCTACTGATTTTCAGGATGGAAAATAAACATATTGTTGACTGAAATACATTGTAGACATATAAACTTTATGTACAACTATGCTACAAATGATACATAAGCACTGAATGCATGTGGCTTTTGAAAAATGCAAAAATGGATTCTGAACATTCGACAGTTCTTTGGCCTACCTTTGCAAACATTTGAATCTGGATATTTAAGACGACTTGTTGACTTTATTCAATGTTTTTAGTTTTCGGGGCACCCAGTCAAGAGCTGACTCAAGTCTAGTTGCATTGAGATTGAATATAGAATAATTTCTTAGTGAGCTCTCTATGAATCTTCTAGCCTCCTCCCTGTAAGACCCAGATGCAAGTAATCAAGGAGGGATGTCTTTATCCAAGGAACCAGGGATCCAAAGCTCCCTGGGACATGTAAAAAATTCAGTTCTTCACATCTCACACATTTTTGCCTGGCGGCTTCCACAATTTCATTGGTTATATAGTACTTCTCCCCTTACATTTGCAGGAATGCTGGGTGGAACCTTGAAGGCAAAAACCCTCTGTGCCTCCAGTAGGCAGTACCTGTCTTCCCACTATAACTTGCACAGCCTTTATGGGTTGACTGAAGCCATTGCAACACATGAGTGAGTATGAAAGGGAATTCTGCCAGATAGATAATTATTCCTCTGATCCTGCCAAGAGAGTCTTTTGTATACAAATTAAGGATAATACAGATAGCCTGTTTAGTGATAGTTCAAAGTTGCAGCAATATTGATAAAAGTGATTTACAACTGATCCTGACACAACCAACATAGCATTGAAACAATCTTGTGATCAAAAATTGTGTGCTTGGTAATCAACATGTATTTACAACAGCTGTTGTGTCCTGGAGTTATGTGATTGCCATTTGCAATCTTCCTAGCTGGTTTCTAGCAAGTAAAATCAATGGGGAAGGGAGGAGGGTTAAGCTGGATTCACTTAATGACCCCATGATTCACTCAACAACAGTGATTTGCTTAACAGCCATGGCAAAAAAGGTTGTAAAACTGGACATGACTCACTGAACAAGCGCCTTGCTTAACAACAGAAATGTTGTTCTCCTTTGTAATCAAAAGTTGAGGACTACCTGTAATGCATTCTGGTATGGGGGACAGGAATTAACTATCTCACCAGCTAAGTTGCAGCTAAGCTACTAACTGAAAGGCAATTATTTATTATGGCAGAACCTATGACTCCAGTGTTTTCAGTATTTTCTAAACCTTTTGCAGTTAGTAATAGCATATACCGCTTCATAGTGCTTTACGGTGGTAAAACGCTAAGCAGTTTACAGAGTCAGCATATTGCCCCCAACAACCTGGATTTTCATTTTATGAACCTGAGAAGGATGGAAGACTGAGTCAACCGTGAACCCACCAGGATCAAACTCCTGGAGGTGGGCAGAGCCATTCTGCAATAATGCATTCCAACCACTGTGCCACCAGGGCTTAGGAGTGTGAAAGCTCCAGGTTCCATATCCATTGAGGTCGTTTGATTTACATCTTTTCTGTTCTCAGGGCTTTGGTGAAAGTGCGAGGAAAGCGTCCATTTGTGATCTCACGTTCTACCTTTGCCAGCCATGGACACTATGCCGGCCATTGGACCGGGGATGTCATAAGCGTTTGGGAGCATTTATACTACAGTATACCAGGTACAAGTATTTGTAAAAACCATTTTGTGAACTTCTCCAAGTTCCTGCCTGTGTGTTTTTTTGTATCACCTTTGGAAAGAAAAATATATCAGAAGAAGATTATATCTGGAAAGTTATAATATTGTGGTTCCTCCAGCTTCCTCAGCATTTCTCCTATTGCTTTCTAGAGCTTACTGTTCAAGTTTTTTCCTAATCCACACTATCTGTCTTCTTAAAGCAATGTTGCTCTTCAATCTCTATGGAGTGCCATTGGTCGGGGCTGACATCTGTGGGTTTCTGAACAGCACAACGGAAGAGCTATGTGTACGCTGGACCCAACTGGGCGCATTCTACCCTTTCATGCGAAACCACAATGACCGGGGAAGCAAGGTAAGCATGATGTCTCTGCATCTGCCTGGCCATTATTTTCATTGGAGAGGGCTGTGACAAAATGGAGCAAAGCAGCAGGCTGGCAGGCCATTCTGGGAGCGATCATCTTACTACATCTAGAGAAGGGGTCCCCAAACTTGGCAACTTTTAGATTTATGGACTTCAGTTCCCAAAATTCTCCAGCCAGCTATCCTCTGCTGGCTGGAGAATTCTGTCAATTGAAGTCCATCAGTCTTAAAGTTGCCAAGTTTGGGGACCACTGATTGAGACGCACCAGATTTAGGGAACTGATTTAGAAAGTTTAAGTAGGTTATATGGGAAATCAGGTGGTAGTGAACCATTTCTTAGAATTTGATTGGTCTCTCTAACAACATCACATACAAAGACAGGGTGTTAAGGGAAGTCCATGAACTTTTCAACAAGTTGAAAATTGAAGTAGGCTTCAATTTGTTATGATTTTTCCTGTCAAGCTTGTAGCCAAAGCTAGTATACTTACTTTCATTGTAAATCAATGATTATGTAACTTTTAGATTGAAATCACTGCAAGCAAGCATATAATAAATGATATTTATGTGTTTGAGCTTTTTCCTCTTCTTTCTTAAAATTGAAAATAAATTAAATAATCTTCTTTGTATTTGGAGCAAACAGTAAAATCTAGCTTTATAATAAAAAAAAGTTTTTTAAAAATGTATGTAACGTGCATTTATCCAATTGAGGCGCCAAAAGTTAATTTAGTGATTCAAGAATACTGTCTGAGAAGCTCAGCCTCCAAGGCAGTATAATATTTTAAAATCAAAGAAATGCAAATTGCCATAGGAAGCCATAACAATAGTCTTTGTACTTTTGTGTGCGAAAAAACAATCTCTCCTTCTACATACTTTCTGAATTGCAGGGCATCATAACTCATTTTTTAGTCAATCCTCTATTAACTAACCACAAAAAACTAGGATTCATTTATAATGCACTCCTATGCACGCTTACTTATTTAGAAGAAAATCTCACCATCTTGCCACATGAATGACTGAATTAGTATGTAGTGTCTAAATTAATTGTGTTCCTGCTGATATAATACTGCAAGTTCAGTCGCTTTAATACTATCACTGCTATAGCACCGAGCTGCGGGATAATGCCATCAGGTATATTCTGTTATCTGGTTTAACATTATATCAAGTTAAGGCTTCTTTATGGTTATAGAATAAGCCATACCTGGCTGAGTCCCATTTTTAAAATAAACCATAAACTCGGGCTTCTGTACTGGTTTTATACATATTAAACTAGAAGCAAATAAACCAGATGATGGCTTTGGTATATAGTGTGAACTAGGCCTTAATGCCTCAATTCTTGTTAACTGCATTCTTCTTTTGAGTGTCGTGCAAGGAAGAATGTGCTAGTAGCAGGAAGAAAAAAGATTCAGTATGGAAAGAACTTCCTGAATCCCTTCTTAGCAAATAGAAAAAATGCCATTTCTCTCTCAGGAACTTTGCACTCATTTTTCGCCTTTCTGTTTTGCAGTCTCAAGAGCCATATGCCTTCAGCCCGGAAGCCCAAAAAGCCATGAGGAAAGCCTTTTTCCTGCGCTACTCCCTGTTGCCCTATCTTTACACCCTGTTCCACAAGGCCCACTCCACAGGCGAGACAGTAGCCCGTCCTCTTTATTTTGAGTAAGTCAGATAATGGCTGTGTTATGAGGGTTAGGTTAGCTTCTGAACTATTATAAAGTAGTCTTCAGCAATGACCATCCCAGTGAGTTTTCAGGTAACTGCCATCATGGTGCGAATTCAATGTCAGGCTGGGTAAGACTTGGAAGAAGTGTGGGATACAAGGCTGAAAGACAATTTCAAAATCTTTTACCTGTCCTCAAAGAAGGATGTGGTGCTACTCTTGCTCAGTTCTGGCTGAAGGAAATAGATCTACATATGGGAGAAAGATCTTTTGTGATGACTTTTTCTTCTTTTTTGATTGCCAGAAGTTCTTTGAAGTGGTCATGTTCTTTTATCGTTCTTGCAGGTTCTCACAAGACACATATACGTGGACCATTGATAGGCAGTTCATGTGGGGAGCTGGGCTCCTCATTACTCCTGTGTTAGAAGAAGGGATAAGAAAAGTGCCTGGCTATTTTCCTTTGGGGACATGGTATGATATCTTCACGGTGAGTGTAGCTTTTGGCATTCACAGAGGCTCAGATGGAATGTCAGTTACTCTTTGCCTTAATCAACCATTAAACTTTATATACATGGCTGCAAGTTGACCCATTTATTCCTGCCTGTCATCTTGTGCCTGCTCTTCTGCTAAGACTTGTTCTTTTCTATAGTGTCAGCCCTATAGGTTAGGCAAGACTTTAAAAATCCAGTGCCATATGGGTCTAAAACTTATTTAATTAGAACAGCTACAGCAAAAGAATTTTCTAAGTCTGAATGTGCTCCCTGCCTGGGATTTCTGTCAAGTTTGTTTTTTGGAATGGATGCCAGCCTCCCTTGTCTGATTCTTGCTTTGGTAGCACAAACCTTGTCTTACATGACTTTTATATATTGTGGGCCTTCAGGGATCTGTCATCCACAGCAAGGGACAGTGGATTCTCCTACCAGCTCCACTTGACACAATCAATGTCCATATCCGTGGAGGTCACATTCTTCCTTTGCAGGTAGGTCCAATACGCCAGTTCCTTTCCTGCTGCTTTGCCAGAAAATAGGAAAATGGCAGCCCAATATTACTGCAGATTCTCTGGCTTGAATGTTTTTTTTTTTTAAGATTTGCTTAGGATAGGAGGAGGAGGGGAGGGAACGTACTAAAGTGAGGAAGGCTTTTGGGCCTTTCTGCTTTGATAGCTTCTTTCTCTACTTCAAATCTCACCAGGAACCTGCTCTCACAACCACAGAGTCCCGTTCAAATGGAATGACTCTCATTGTGGCTTTGACGCTGGAAGGGGTGGCCAGAGGCGATTTGTTCTGGGATGATGGTGAAGGGCTGCTGACCTTTGAGAAGGGTGATTACACACAGATCTTCTTTCTGGCAAGAAATGTGAGTCTGATAGTAAGGCATTTGTTCTCGATAGCTAAACTATGCTAGCCAGAGCAGATTAAATTTTAACCAGTTATTTCCTAGTTTGGATTACCCCCAAGTGCAGATAGTTCTGAACAAACATTCATTTAGTGACCAAAGTTATAATGGCCCTGAAAAAAGTGATTTATGACTGTTTTTTTCACACAATTGTTGCAGCATTCTACCATGTTCATGTGATCAAAATTTTGGACACTTGACAACTGGTGTGTATTTATGACGGTTGTAGTGTCCCTGGGTCATGTTGTAGATGGTTGTAGTGTTCCTGGGTCACTTTTTGCAAACCTCTGACCAGCAAAGTCAACAAGGAAACCAGGTTCGCGTAAAAACCATGTTATTAACTTAAAATAAGTGATTCATTTTACAACTGTGGCAAGAAAGATCATCAAATGGGGCAAAATTCACTTAACAACTGTCTTGCTTAGCAACAGAGATTTGGGAGTCATTTATGGTTGTACGTTGAAGACTACCTGCATTGAATACTTCAGAAGTGTGGGTGAGGGACTTGCTCTCCATTCCCCCTTTGCGACCTTCTGACAAGCAAAGACAGAGAAGCCAGATTCACTTAAAAAACTTGTTACTTATTTAACAACTACAGTGATTCATTTAACTGTAGCAAGGAAAGTCATAAAATGGGGCAAAGCTCACTGAACAGCTGTCTTGCTTAGCAATGGATATGTTGGTCTCCATTGTGGTCATAAGTATCTTGTTTCCCTTCCTGTCATATCTGCGTGATAGTGTCATAGCAGGGCAGAAGATGAGATGGCAAGGCACAACATGCTGAAAACCCCTGTGGACGTTTTAAGTCCATTTGAATACGAGAATTGCTTTCTCAGTGGCCAACTTCCTTTTGTTTGGTGCCCTTCCACAACTTAAGTTTGTCCCCATTAACAACAGGAGTCTGCAATTTTTCATGGCCAAGGGCCACGCTTGAATTTTGGCAGGTGTATTCTTGGCCACATTGCAAAAAGTACAACCTTAATAAATGTGCCTTTTTGTAGCAATGTTATCCAAAACATGAAAACAAAGCTGAGAGTAGTGGAAATCCTCACACATGATTTCTTAGCTAGATGTTTCTTTCTAAAGATCATTCTTAACCAGTTACCTTCTGTACATGCAGTCCTGTATCTCCGGTGACTGGTAAGAGCTGTCTCTGCAACTGCTATGCAGTTCTAGGAAAACAGACAGGTATATCGGGTTGGAGAACAAGTGCTACTTGCCCACTTTTTCGCCCTCCAAAGCACTTGAACTATATACTACTGGCTGTTAATAATCGAACTTTTTCTTACTTTTATATTTCAGTTCTGTCAGTTTTTTTAAAAAATTCCTCTCCTCTTCTGATCCTTTGAGGATCTAGCTGCTTGCTGCTTATAAGTGTTTTACTTGCACTGCCAATTATATGGGGGGGGGGGGGGAACCAAGAGAATGATCTCATGGGATTTCACTGCTGTGCCATGTTACATTAAATCTGGAAGTTGTATTCGGCTGCACTACAGCAGGATGACATACATCACCATGATAAGGCAGAGGAAAAAAATCATGCGGCAATACTTACAAAAACAGATAACGCTCAGAAAAATCTGGATATTATTTAATATGCATCTTAAGTATCATGACTCCATCAAATTTGCATCGTGGTTCCACCTGCTGTGTCCCTTGCCTTCTCCAAAAGTTTGACCCCTGACCTATGAAGTTTGCCTGTTGTTGTACTACTTACATTGACTTCTCCTTTTCTTCTTGTTGCAGGGTGTGCTAGTGAATGAGATTGTGCGACTTAGTGGCCACATAGATGGGCTCCTTCTAATACAGGTGCTAGCGTTAGGTGTTCCCAGCCCTCCCCAGCGGGTCCTAGCAAATGATATCCCCATCTTGGATTTTTCTTACCGTACTGACACCAAAGTAAGTAAGTTTCTTGCCCTTCAGAAAGTTTCTGCGTGAGAACCCAGTCCAACAATTGTCAATATAATTTATTGTTTTCAAAAAATTATTGTTTTGATCATTTTTATGGTTTTGGAATTGTAACCCCTCCAAGGTCATTGATTGAGCTAGGCAGCTATAGAAATTGAATACATAAATAAATAAATAACATCTTGCAGTGGTACTTTGATAAAGATTTTAGAGACATAAATGGATTTTGAGACAATAGTTATGAATGAAGTTTCCTAGGAGTCTCAAAATTAGTTCTGCTGTTGAAACAAGATGTGGGAAACTGACCCTCCTCCAGCTTTAGTGAAACTCCCAAAAATCCTTCCTTCTGTGACACTGAAGTAGCCAACTGCCTAACTATTTATTGGTGATCATCTGCTTGGAAACTGAGTGAATTTCAAAGTTAAGAAACAAAGGTTGACAAATATTCTGGCTATCTGTTGGGGACCGTCATGTAAAATTTAACTTGATCTTTCTTGAATTGTTTTATCTTTTCAATGCTTTTTCTTCTATTAAAATGTTCTACTTGATAATAAATTAGGTTGAATGTGCTTAAGATATACACAGGAAAAAATATTTTGGAGCAATTAAAAATAAAGGAAAATATTCTTCTTCTGAGTCCCTTAGAACAGGGGTTCCCAACCCACAGCCCAGGGACAGGCACCGCGTCATGGCATGCCAGCAACCGGGCTGTGCAAACAAGTGAAGGCCCATCTGCGGGATGCAGGCAGCATGCAAAACAACACCCATTCATTCCACAGAAAAACCTTTCGCCCTGGAACTGGTCCCTAGTGCCCAAAAGGTTGGGGGCCGCTGCCTTAGAAGACACTGCTATATTGCTACAGCCAGAATGCATATATTTATTTTTCACTTAATTATTTTTTTAGCTTGCTTTTCCCCTCTTTCTTTCTTGCTGCATAAGGTTGAATATGTCCCTTAGCCCCAGAAATGGCTGCCCTGTCCAGCATTTACACAGAATCATTTTCTGTACCTCTCACCCAGATTGCAACAGTCCTCCACTTACAAACATTCGTTTAATGACCATTCAAAGATACAACGGCACTGAAAAAAGTGACTTATGATTGTTTTTCTCACAACAGTTGCAACATCCCCATGGTCACATGATCAAAATTTCAGACACTTGGCAACTGACTCATTTTTATGACTGTTGCCGGTCCCAAAGTCATGTGATCACCTTTTGTGACTTTCTGACAAGCACAGTCAATGGGGAAGCTGGATTCACTTAACAAGCATGTTACTAATTAAACAGCTATAGTGATTTATTTAACAACTGTGGCAAGAAGTGTAATAAAATGGATCAAAACTCACTTAACAATTGTCTCGCTTAACATAAATTTTGGGCTCATTTGTGATCGTTAGTCAAGCGCTACCTATATTTCAAATTATATAAAATGAAGATGGAGAGTTTGCACACATCCTTTTTTGTCATCAATTTGGATATGTATTTTTGTTTAGTTTTGTAAGATAATTACTGTCATAATAGATGATTTTCTTAAGCGCTAAGCAATAACTTCCATTTAATGCAGAAACTTTGCAGAATTCACACGGGAGGAACTTGCGTGTGGTTTGTAATACCTCTATTAACTTTGTAGTTCAGTGCAGATAAGTGCATTGGTGTGTTCAAGAGGCACCAGTGCACCATCTAAGCTCCATTCTCTCCTCTGTTTTGCATGGCCATTCATACCGCATAAATTATATTACTGTATAATGTTTCTCATGTTGATGACCTGATACTGTTTTGAACAATTGTAACTAACTTCCCTTGTCACTTCTTCAGGTCCTTACTATTCCGCTCTCTTTGCTGATGGGGGAGGAATTTGTCATCACTTGGTCTTGAGAAGCAAAAACGGACAGATAACAATGTGAATGAAAGATAAACATCTCTGAAATATAAATGGAGGAAAAATTTCTTTGACGAACAAGATCCTTTGCTCTGGTGTTCTAGTAGGATCATTAGGTCCTGCAGGAGATCTCCTATACTCCTTTGTCCATGCTGGATATGTAACAAAATTTAGGTCAAGTTGGATGCTACCAGCTTTCGTGACAAGATTCCCTAGTGGTTTGAATGATTGCATTTTTCAAATGTCACCTCTCCCTCCTAGAGAAGAATAAATAATTTCTGTTAAAGGTGTTGCCAGGATTCCAGTAATATTTCTCAGAAATGCACAGGGAGTTGGAGTAGTGTAGTTGATCTTCAAGTGCCATTGGTTATATTCTGTAATTTTATAAAATTGGGGATGGGGGAAAGAAAAAATGAAAGTATCAAATGTCCAAACCAATGTACTGATTACATTGTTACTGGATTAATACAATAATTTGACAAACATGTCTGTGCACTAATGCTTTATACAGTTATATCAAACCATTTGTAATAGTTCCTTGATCCAGACATTTTGACCAAAGTTTTCCTCAGTGTCAGACTGATGTTCTCATGGCAGCCTTAGGGGAGAATGCTGATGCAGCTCTTTCTCTTGACAATAGATTGCTTCCCAGTTGTAATCTTTTATTGAAGGAATGGCTTAGTTTTTCCATGAGAAAAATGAGTTGTTCCAAGGCCAGGCTTCTTTGAAGCCTCTTCTCTATTCAAATTAGGTAATTAGTGACTTGCCTGAACAGAGTAGAGTAGTTCCACTTTTTCTTTTGCTTGATTCCTTGCTGGCCCATCCTTCTCTTTCACTTCTAAAGGCCTTCCTTCTTACTTTCTTGCGAGTTCATTGGTTTGACAATTTGGTTTGTTTTATATATTTGTTTTAAAGCAAGCAGTGTGTTTTTGGCACCGATTAAAAGAGTTTGTATACTTTAGAAACTGCTCCTAATTTCTTCTTGCCATTGGACATGGAATAGAAAGGTCAAGGAAAAGTTGAAATTGTCGAAATGGATATGATGTATGCAATTTTGGATGTCCCAGGAATAAAGGAATGTTTATGAACCAGAATGGAGCAATTTAATTCAGACAATTAAGATGGTTTGTGGCTCAGTTCATAAAATGGACCTGCTGTGTGTGAGGACATATTTAAAGACATACTTAAGTACCTATTCAGTTAGAATAAAATAAGAGACAAAATCATATCACAATTAATGGCTATCAAGTAAATATCAATAATGGACAACAGTGGAATCAAATAGATTACAAAACAGGAAACAAAAGATGGAGAAGTACAATCCAACTGGCGATGAGTTTCCAGATTTGTATTGTAGAACATACCATGAATTGCTGGTTTCAATTATTCAGGTAAAACATAGAACATTAAAGAGAAAGGTGTGTCAAAAAAATAGGCTATTGAGAATGTATATTGATCTTATAGTCTGACTATAACAGCTTCCATGTGTCTAATTTGTACAAAAAAGACTATGAATTGCTATGAGAAGAGATAAGAGACATTGTAATAACTGAATAGGTATTGAATAACTGAAGCAAAAAAAATCCCAACATTTCAAAGAGAAAAAAAAACTCAAATGGCTTTCAGAACAATCAATTGTTAGAGCCAGGCAAAAAATGAAGGATGGAACGGTTGGGCATCTAGAAGAACATAATGACTGAAGACAGACTTCCAAGGTCAAGCAAGCAAGTATTTTAAAAAGGTTTTTTTCTCAAGAATGTCAGCAGAAGAATAAATGTAAAAAGAAAATGTAAAAAGAAGAGTACTTAAGATGTAGGTCTTCCCAAATGGGGAAGTGAGATTAGAGTGGAACAGAGTATGTTAGTTGCCTTGGGGGAACGTGCCAATTTTTTATGTTTTTGAGTTATTGGTTTTATTGTATAGGACTTTATTTATAGGACTTGAAGAATCTCTTAGGAATTGAGCCTGAAGAAAGGGAGTGGTTCAGAATAATGAAGGGAGTGAGTCAACATATAATTTGTCCTCAATTGCTTAACTCAGCATGCTGGCTGGGGAATTCTAGGAATTGAATGACTATGGAGATTCTCAGTCATCCAGGTCATGGTTGTCCCAAAAGTGCTTTTTCAAAAAGCTTAGATGAGAAGTGAAACACCTTTAAAGAAAAAACAGAAAGTCCAGTTGCCTCTTGAAAAAACACTTTTGGGACGTCTAAGAGTTGAAGTTCATACATCTTAATAGTTGCCAAATTTAAGAAACACTGGTTTAATTTATGCAGCAAATCTCAGGACTGAAAACAACAACAGGAGTTACAAGCATGATGGTCCAACCAACAATTTTGTTCCAAAGTGGTGGTTTTCGTAAAAGATGCTATCCTGTCCCCTAGCAAATAGAAAAATCATACAATTTACCTATTACATTATTGCTGAAAGTGTAATATGCTGAGTGCGCAGAATAAATTAAGCTAGGACTTGACCATAGGACCACTCTTTAATTCCAGGATTCATTAAATCTGGATTGCTAGAAATTATTTTTTCTGATTGGAATTGAAGACAAGCATTTCAGAACCAGGCATTATGGAACACCATTGTACTTCAGTGTTCAGGAGAAGATCATAATTAAGCATGAACCTTTCATTCTGGATTCTTTGGGACTATTTTTAGTACATTGTAAAAAAAAAGGAGCTGTTCTGTCATTTCCTCCCCCAAGCTTTGGAATCGCACACCTCAGGTTTTTTTACTTGCCTGTCTGCAATCATGGATTTTCCAGTAATGTAACTTAATCCGCCTTTTCCTACCAACCCAGGTGAGGCCTCTGACTGGCTCTGCAGGTCTCATGAGTGGTTCCTTCTGCTTGAAGAACTGGAGTAGCTGTCACCAAAGCAAGTAACATTTCATCACCCAAAGTGGTTTCTATTACTAACATAGAGGGCCACAGTGATAAATTCTATCTGTCAAATAATGGGCCATAAAGACAAAAAAAAGTACCTTATACAGTTAGTCCTTGATAGTTGAGCCCAAAATTTCCATTGCAAAGTGAGACAGTTGTTAAAGTGAGTGTTGTGCCCGATTTTACAACCTTTCTTGCCATAATCAGTAAGTCAATTACTGTAGATGTTTAATTAATAACAGAGATAAGTGAATCTGGCTTCCCCATTGATTGCTTGTCAGATCGCCAAAGCTAATGATGTGACCCTAGAAAATTGCAATCATCATAAACATATGCCAGTTGCCAAGTGTCCAAATTTTGATCACGTGACCATGAGGATGCTGCAACTGATCATATGAAAAACAGTCCCCAATCACTTTTTTCAGTATCGTTGTAACTTCGAATGCTCACTAAACGAAAGGTTATCAGTCAAGACTACCTGTACTAATCAGAAGACCTAATTCTAACATTTCTGACACAGGCTTCCTGCAACTTTGCTGTTGGAGAACCCTGCTGTTCAACTCAGAAACTTGAACAAGTTGCTTTATGGTAGGCTTATGAAAGCAGATCGAGGGACCCATGTTTTCATTTGAACCATACGATTGTTCCTCCCACAAAGAAAGCATTTTTCTGTATTATGGTCTCTCCCATAAAGTTCAAATTCATCCTGGAAAGTCATCAGAAGAGTTTCAGAAGTAAGAATAAGAATCAGAAAGGCATAGACTTTGTTTTGTATGGAAATTGGAAGACTCCAAATAGTTGGCTGAAAAGGCCGCGCTCGGATTGGGCAATTACGCACCAATCTGATTGGCCCGCCAGATGGCGGGAATTCTAAAGAACTGTCATTGGCCACAAGCCATGAGCAGCCGCTATAAGAAGGGCTGCCGCGGCTTCGGCAAACGTTCCGCTACAAGTCACTATACTGTTTAATAAAGAATTGTTTGTTGAGATACCGGTCTCGTGTACCTTATTGTCCAAACAGAACACTGGCAACGAGGATGGGATCGTCCTAGAAGAGCGAGACCGAAGCATGCGGCAACCAGAACTGAGCAACCAAGATGGCTGGCAACAATGCGCCACCTGCACCATTCAACCCAGCCGAAGAAGATTGGGAGTCATACATTGACTGTTTCCTGATGTTCTTGGAAAGCAATGAGCTTCAAGAAATAACCGACCAGAGGAAGAGAGCTGTATTCCTCACGGACTGTGGCCCTGCCATTTTCAAAATGGCAAAGGCCTTAGCCAAACTGCGGGACATGAAACAGATGGCATGGCCAGAATTAAACTGCATGCTACGAGCCCATTACGCGCCTGTGGTCTCCAATCTGATCAAAAGGCATGAATTTTATAAACGAGACCAATGGGAACACGAGAGCATCGGAGATTTCATAGCAGCCCTAAGAAATATTGGGGGAGCCTGCGAATTTCAGAACATGGACGAAGACATGAGAGACCGCGTGGTCCTGGGATTGAAGGATGCTACGCTCCAAAGCAAGCTGTTAAACAGACCGAACAACACAGTGGCTGAGGCCATCACAGAAGCCACC
>BLBF01000033.1:13652419-13818422 GCA_015471245.1 Laticauda colubrina
ACCTCGACCCCCCGAGCGACATCAATGATAACAACGAAGACATACATAGACTTCAGTCGGAAAGAAAATGATGGGAAAAAAGAGGAAGGAGGCAAGAATTCCAGTGTGCTGGATGGGGAGGCAATCACCCGCACTCCGAATGCAGATTCCTGGATGCCTTTTGCAGATTCTGTGAGAAACGGGGGCACATTGCTAGGGTCTGCCGAAACAAAAAGAGCTATAGTCCAAAGAAATGCAGCAGCACCACCACCCCCAGAAACAGAGAGAGACAAGCCGAAAGCCAATGGAGCCGAGAGAACAGGAACCGGCAAATGAATGACAGAGAAGAAACACATCAAACAATAATCATCGGAAATGCCAGGGCAGCAAATGCAAAAAAGGTCCAAATAAATGTGAAAGTCGAAGGAAAGCCCTGTGAGATGGAAGTAGACTCTGGATCGTACCTGTCAATGGTATCATGGAACACTATCAGAAATCTGATACCAGACATCAAACAAAGAGAATTGGAACAGCAAAAGCTAATACTTAAAGATTACCAGGGAAACCGAATCCCGGTAGACATTTCCTAATAGAATTCAAAAACCATGCTGAAGTACTTCCTCTGACAATCGTCGACCGTGATCACCCTAGCTTGCTGGGAATCAAATGGTTCACGCCCCTGGGAATCGGAGTGACCGGGATCAACAGCATCGCTGAGACCAATTGGGAGGAGAGCCTGCTGGAAGAGTTCCGGGATGTATTTGACAGGACCCTAGGCAAGTACAAGGGCACCCCAATAACATTCAGCCTAGACCCTAAGATAGCTCCCATCAGGCTCAAAGCCAGATATGTTCCTTTGCCTTAAAACTGAAAATAGATGAGCAGCTTAACAAACTCATCGCACAAAGGGTGTTAGAGCCAATCGACCATGCCAGGTGGGAAATTCCCATTGTGACTCCTGTCAAACCAGATGGGTCAGTGCACATCTGTGGTGACTATAAGGCTACCCTAAATCATACACTCCAGCAAGGCACATATCCTGTTCCAATAGTTCAATATCTGTTGCATTCATTAGGGGCAGGAAAATTTTTCGCAAAACTTGATCTCGCGCAAGCATATCAACAGCTGCTGGTTGACCCAGAAACTGCAAAGGCACAGACTATAGTCACGCACAGAGGGGCATTCAAATGTAACAGACTTCAATTTGGTGTTAGCGTTGCCCCAGGCGTTTTCCAAAGCCTAATGGAGCGCCTCTTAAATGTAATAAAAGGAATCGTTCCTTATTTTGATGACATATTAGTATCAGCAAAAAATAAACACCAATAAGAAAATAGACTGAGAGAAGTCTTGCGAAGATTCAGGGAAGCAGGGCTTAAGGGCAAAAGAGAAAAATGTAAACTAGCCACCAATCAAATCAAATTCTTAGGCTACCTTATAGATGAGCAAGGGATACACCCCACTGAAAAGAAAATAAAGGCAATTAAAGAAGCACCAAGGCCTAAGAACAAAACAGACTTACAGGCGTTTTTAGGTCTCATTAATTTCTACAATGTCTTCCTGCCTCAAAAGGCAACCATAGCAGAGCCATTACATTGACTATTAGATAAAAAAACTGTCTGGAATTGGGGCCACTGAGAACAAACAGAGTTCCAAAACATTAAGGACTTATTAACATCCAACACCGTTTTAATACAATACAGCAACACCCTGCCACTGATGGTCACTTGTGATGCATCACCTTTTGGAATTAGCGCCATACTGAGCCACAAGCTACCAGACAGCAGAGAAGCACCGATCGCTTTCTATTCCAAAACGCTGTCAAAATCTCTGAAAGAAACTACAGCCAACTTGACCGAGAAGCCATCGCAATTATAGCAGGTGTCAAAAGATTCCACAAATACCTATATGGTAGGACATTTTCTATTATCACAGACCATAAACCCCTGCTAGGGATCCTGGCAGGGAACAAACCAACCCCGAACATCCTATCACCAAGAATGACGAGGTGGTCAGAATTCCTCGCTGCATACAATTACACACTCATCCATCGCCCTGGAAAGACCATCACCCATGCGAATGCCTTGAGCCATTCCCCACTGCCCAACAAGAAAGGCGACCCAACTCCTACTGTCTCCACTCTTCAGATCAAGACATGGCCGAACCTGCCACTAACGGCAGCAGATGTCGCTAAAGCCACCGCGAAAGAACCGCTGACAGCTCGAATCCTGCATTGGGTAGGTAAGGGCTGACCGGATGAGGATAGAGACGAGACTTTTGAACCTTTTTGCACCCAGCAGACTGAACTGTCCATTGAAAGGGGTTGTATACAATGGGGAAACAGGGTGATAATCCCAAAAAAGTTGCAGGAGGAAGTGTTGTGCATGTTGCACAAGGGACACCCGGGCATTGTAAAAGTGAAAGTCCTGGCCAGGAGTTACGTCTGGTGGCCAGGGCTGGACAAAGACATTGAAAAATGGGTGGCTACATACCATGACTGCCAGAAATCAAAGCCTACTTCCCTTCTTGCACCAGTCCTGGAATGGGAAATTCCCAGAGGCCCATGGTCGAGATTGCATATTGACTTTGCTGGGCCAACGAAAGGGAACACATGTCTTGTAATTGTTATTCAAATTGGTTAGAAGTTTTCCTTATGGCGTCCACTCCTCCTGAAGCAGTCGTAATACAATTGAACAGACTTTTTGCTACACATGGACTGCCAGATGTAGTAGACTCTGACAATGGCCCCCAGTTTACTGCTTTAGCCTTCGAGCAATACCTGGCTACACAGGGCATCCAACATGCCTTAACAGCGCTGGCTCATCCAGCGTCACATGGTTCATTATACCAAAGAGGCAGTAGACAAAATGGACACGTGGGACGTCCAGGATAAACTTAACAAACTGTTAACGATTCAGCATATCACCCCTAGCACAACCACCAACAAAAGCCCAGGTGAACTCCTCATGGGTAGAAAACTGCATTCCTACCTTGATAGACTGCACCCCACTTATACCTGTGAAAAAACCCCTGACTCCTCAAGTAAATATTGCTTCCTTGCTATGGGCGACTTAGCCTACATGAAAAATCTTACCGGGGACCCATTATGGCTTCCAGCCACAGTTACTCAAATCACAGGGCCCCGGTCATACCAACTCACACTAGATGACGGCAGAACATGGAAGCGGCACATCGACCAGCTTCGCTCTAGGACATTGGAATGAAATACTGCAGCACCGCCGCCAACACCAATAAACACTCCAAAAACAACCAAGGAGGGGTTGGGGGAAACATAGAATAATAAAAAAGGGAGAGACAAACCACCAATAACACGACAAAAGACACAACACAAACCCGAATTAGAAACTCTGATAAAACAAAAAGAGCACTTACCCATAGACGACCTCCGGAGATGAGAACCGGTAGCAGGCAAGGCCTTCCTGGAAGGAGACAGCCAGGCCAGCTCGACCAACCCAGACAAACCAGGCGGGAGCAGCAAGGCTGACTCATCCTTCCAGGAGGTTCCATGGAGAAGACACAGAGAAAAGGCGATCCTGTCCAAACCGATGGAAGACCACGATGAGACTGAGCTGCGCAGGTCAAGTAGGACCCGCAAAAGCCCCACCTACCTGCGTGACTACGTTACGCATGTTGGACAAAACCAAAAAGGGAGGGGTGTTGTGTATGGAAATTGGAAGACTCCAAATAGTTAAAACTGATTGACCGAAAAGGCCGCTCTCAGATTGGGCAATTACGCACCAATCTGATTGGCCCACCGGATGACGTGAATTCTAAAGAACTGTCATTGGCCGCAAGCTGCAAGCAGCCGCTATAAGAAGGGCTGCCGCGGCTTCGGCAAATGTTCCGCTACAAGTCACTATACTGTTTAATAAAGAATTGTTGAGATACCGGTCTTGCGTACCTTATTGCCCAAACGGAACAGACTTTCTCCAAAATTTGGCTGCCCAGAAGTATTAAACTAATAAATAGAAACTCAATTTTTCTGTAGATGAAGGTGAAATTTCAGGGGAAGGAAGAATTAACCTATCTTTCTTCCTTAAACTTTCATTAAAAGATTTCCAGCATATTTTTTCCATTGATAAGCCAAAAGGGGGAAAAAGTTTATTCACTGCTTTCCTAACAGATTAGAAAGATTAAATAATTAAAGTTTAGGTGATTGCAGGCTTTCTCTGGATATCCTAAATATCTGCCACATCCAATACATTTAAGGAAAACTGATCTTTCTATGTTCTCTAGGCCAGGGGAACTTATAACTACTGTATTTCCTTGACATTTTGAAAAAAAAAAAAAAGTAGTGGGCTCATTTATACTTATTTAATTAGTTTGGAGTTTATCATCTGACACCGAGATGTATGGATCTTGAGTTTCAATTTTTGTCATCATGAACATTTTATTTAACAGCCAGTAATTCATGGAACAGATCTAAGTCTTTGCAAGCCTATCTAACCAGATAGATACCCAACTTTTTAATGTTTTTAATATGTTTACACATCAGCATATCTTTATGCTGATGTAACTTTTGATTGAGAGCTGCCCAGAGTTGGCTATGAGATGGGTGGCTGTATAAGTATTTTAAATAATTAACTATGACCATTACCATTGCATAAAACTATATGAAGAAATACTTCCTTTTTGCCTGCAGTCTCAGTATCATAAGCAACCCTCTGTGGTGTACATTCTTCCATCAAGTAGGAAATTTAATTTTCTATTGGTCTTCCAAAGCGTAAGTAAACTGTACAGCACAATATTTTTCATGTCCGGTCACTGAACTCAATGGCTAGTAAGAATGCCTTAAATAAGTATTTTTTATTACTATGCACAGTCAATTATTTCCATACTGTAAGATAAAAATAATCAAACTGATGTCCTCAAGTTGCTTTAGATGACAATACTCCTAAGTTTTGAAGCCTGGAGATGATAAGAGTTATAATTTAACTCAAGGAAGGCACAGTTTGGGAAGCATTGCTATAAGTTACAACAAACAATGGAATGCTATAGATATACAATTTGATGCCTGAGTAAAACTAACAATTTTTTTATTTCATCCAAGTCTAAATAAATAACTTAGTTTTGATTTGGGGAAAGAGTCCCCCTTGTTTCTGAAATGCATATTTCTGTTTCACTTGTTTAGCAGTATGTTAATCTGTTAACATTTGAAGACTTTGCCATTCTATTTCTATTGATTTAAATACGGGGCTTATTATCCATAATATTTACTGTTATGCTTGTTGTATTTCTTTATTTAAGAATGAAATTGTAATTAATCCCTTCCCTTCTCAACACTCAAGATAACTCTCAAGACATTCTGATTTTAACATTCAATCAAACTAAGCTCCAAGCTGAGCTAAGAAGCAGAAAATACATGTTACAAATAAATTTACAGGATTTCAACATGTTATTTTAATGGAAGCATCCTACTCGGAGATTTTGGACATTGTGATCATTGTTAAATCTCTGTGCTTTCTCTTCTATTTACAGATAAGAAAGCAGTGGCTATGTTTGTGTGTTGATAGAGAACTGAATCACCATGTCATTAATCTTTGAACTTTGGTTGCGTGATTATTTTTAATAAACTCTCTTTGACTAAAACCAAGTGGAGAGAGGACTGGTTATCTCCCAAGCCAAAGGGATCTTTGGATGTTACAATAAAGGTGTATACCTCTGCTGCTTTTTTGGCTTGGCCCTGAGCCAAAAGGAAGAACTTGTATTGGAGAAAGGAAATCTCCCAGGCAGGCAGAACTAGCCCTCCTGAAAAACCAGTTTGTCAGCTGCTGCTCAAAAATCAGTTTCCCTCTAAGACATGCTGTGACAACATGCCCACAACAACATTTAATTCTATTGATCAACAGGAACAGGTAAGACGAGCGAGCGAGGGGGGGGGGGTCCTCTTTCAGCTTAAACCGGCCAGCGGGAAGACTGGCCTGAAGGAGGAGGAAAGGGCTCCTAGGTCTTTAGTGAGAGCCAGGATTTGTATCTCAGTTATTTGAAATTCAGCCCAAGGGCAAAGTGAGGATGAAGTAGCTTGCTCAGGGTTTCGAAGTACTGAGCCAGAACAGTAGTCTCCTCTGATTCCATTCAGGTAACTGACCAGAAGCAAGACTTTAATAGGAATATCTAGAGAACCTGCGTGGTCATTTGTACAATGTTAAGAGTGAACGATCCTAGTTTAAATCTCTACTCATGCAAACATTCATCTCTTTGGCTATTATACTTCAGAGTGTTGCTGTAAGGATATAGTTGGGAAAAGATTGTGTTTGTCTTCCTAACAGAACTGCAATAAATACGTTCACTGTACAAAGAAGGAGGCTTAAAATATCGTAACCTGCCAGGTTTCACCTCCTACAGTTTATTACTGCTCTTGTTTCATCCAACTACAGATAACCCTTGACTTAAAACCATTTGTTTCATGAGTATTCGAAGTTACGATGGCACTGGAAAGAAGAGACTTCCAACGATTTTTCACACTTATGACTGTTGCAGGATTCTAATAAAGTCACCTGATCAAAATTCGGATACTGGGCAACTGACTCATATTTATGATGATTGCAGTGTCTTGGGGTCATCTGATCCCCTTTTGCGACCTTCTGACAAGCAAAGTCAATGGGGAAGCCAGATTCATTTAACAACTGTGTTCCCAGCTTAACAGTGTAGGGATTTGCTTGACAACTGTGGCAAGAAAAGTTCTAAATGGGGCAAAACTCACTTAACAACTGCCTTGCTTAGCAACAGAAATTTTGGACTAAATTGTTGCCCTTTGTCAACGATTACAGGTAGTCCTTAACTTACAACAGTTCATTTAGTGACTTTTCACTTTTTTAATGAAAAAAGTGACTTATGACCATTTTTCACATGACCATAGCATCCTCATGATCATGTGATCAAAACTCAAATGCTTGGCAACTGACTCATACTTATGACAGTGGCAGTTTCCCAGGGACATGCGATCACTTTTTACAACCTTCTGGCAAGCAAAGTCAATGGGGAAGCTGGATTCACTTAACATCCATGTTACTAACTTAACAACTATGGTGATTCACTTAGCATTTGAGGCAAGGAAGGTTGTAAAACGGGGCAAAACAAACTTAACAAATGTCTCAGCAACAGAAATCTTGGGGTCAATTATGGTCATAAGTCAAGGGCTACCTGTACTTATATTCTCACCTCTAAATTACTGAAGAGTTAGAATTCCAAGGTGAGGGATTGACTGTCTGAAGGCCTCACTAACTCCCATGTTATGAACCTGTTCAGTCACCTAGATCTGTAGCCAGGCATTTTGTCTATGCGATGTTCATACAGGGATTTAGTCTTGGCTAAGCATCCTATTCCTTAAGAGGCATGTTTGGCCTCTCCAACCCTCCCTCATTAAAAACAGACTATCGATAGCAAACTTTGGAAGATCACTGTGCAAGACTATTTAAAAAGGTATTGATTTTTAAATAAAAGTATTTTTATTTAATATTTTAAAATAAAATCTGGGACAGGCAGCCAAGCCAAATGCTGTCTGGAATAGAAGGGTTTCAAAAGCCTTAGGATAAAGGGTGTCTCATCATATCAACTTATCATCTTCTGGCCATTTAAGCTAACTGAACTCTTGATGCGAGAGACCAAAAAGAAATAATTTTTGGAACATAGAATTTTGCATCAAGGCTTACTTTGTTATTTTAGTATGTATATATGGGGCTGTGTTTGTATTTTATACACATATGCACATCCGAAGAATAGACAGAACTCTGACTATAGACTATGTTATTATATAGTAATAAATTACAAAAACAGATTTGAAACAGAGAGAACCTAATCGAATCTCAACAGTTCATTTTTAGCCATCAATCAAATTACCGATTAAAAAGTTTCTATAGGTATGATTATTTAAAAATAGAATAATACAATTTAAAACCAAAGCAATAGTAATACAATGCAATCTAATGTAGCCAAAATCAATAACTATAGTCAGACCAGAAATAAAAAGGAGCTGAAATAATGTAATTTGGATAAAACAGCAAGATTTTAAAACATTTTAAAAGCTAAAGTGTTTTACCACTTCCTGTAGGATTTAATTTCTGCCATGCTTCATGTCAGTGTAGAACTGAAGATACATTTTATAAGTACAACTACTCTTTCATTACCTGCCTGCCAAAACTATTAACATCTCTTATACTTTTAGGTTTCCATTATGGGGGAGACAGGAGTAGATGATCCCAACCTCGTTGATCAAGAACTTCGTGATATGGATGAAGATCGTTTATGGGAGATGGTGGAGGGGCATCGTTACAGAATTGTGAGGGGCGTCTCCCCCAGTCGCCTTACCCCATACTTACGGCAGGCCAAGGTGCTGGGTCAATTGGATGAGGAAGAAATCTTGCACAACCCCCAATTCACAAATAGAGCCATGAGAGTAGGTAAGCACCCTGGGTATTGTATTGTTTATGGCAGTATGATGTATGATACTGTAACATGTGCAGAGCAGAGGAAAGCTTTAGATGATGGAGAAACAGTTATAAAGACTTGTGATGTCCAGTGGGATTATATCTTGGTTTCAGCACTACACTGTCAAGGCTACCAAGAAATGGATGCATAGTAGCCAAAGCTGGCCAAATTGCTTTGGGGCATGGGGCAATAAATTACTTGCCTTTCCTATTCCTCACAATATAAATATCACAAATTAAATGTTTTGCTGCTATCCAAAATTTGGTATTAAAAAAGAGTCACTTCATTCTATATAAAGTATCTGGGAAGAGGAGTGTGAAGGGAGGAAGGGAGGGAGAGAAAGAGAGAGAAAAATCATTTCCTTGGATCGGTATAGTTAGTAGAACTCCAAGGAATCTAGTCCATTCTATAAACTAGATTATGCTATATACAAAATGTATACTGTTATAGCTCCATCATAGGTAAATAGAGAAGTGTTCCAGTTTAAATGGCAAGCTTGTTCTTTATTTACAGGTTAAGACATTATAGAGTAACAATGCTTTTAAAATATAGTGTTTTTAGTGAAACCAAAGAAGATTTACAACTAAATTTGCTGAAATACTATTAAATTACAGTGTTATTCATGGAGGAAGGGTGAACTATATGGCACACGTCATTCATGTTTCTCTGCCTTTGTAACTATAGGTCATTGGACTTTTTAGTTCCCATCATTTTATATTAGTGATCTTTCTGATCTCTTATAGGCCACATGCTGGATCTTTTGAAATCTCATGGGAAAAATGGAGCTCTCGCTTTTCTGGAAAGCTTGAAACTTCATAATCCTGATATTTATGTGCTCATTACAGGCTTGGAGCCTTCCATCGACCACAACAATTTTAGCGGTGAGATTTTTCCAACCTTCCTACCTCACTCATTCTTACCTGGGTTGTTTTTCTTGACAAAACAGATGAAACTTGTAAGCTCCGCTAATCATTTGTGGAGATCTGAGAGTTGATTCACAAAACTGGTCTGGTTTGATTCCCCAGGGAAGATCATTCAGAATGGCATCTCTTCCTCACCTATCACTTTTCCTTCTGTACATTCACAATATATTCTGTGTGCAGTAAATAATATTAATAATATTAATAATAGTAACAATAATAATAATACATAGCTGAGCCTTGATACCTTAGTGTTATCATTCTGCTGATTGAAGTAGAAGCTTTACAGTGTTCAGGTCTGGGTGTTGAGGAAGGCCTAAGCATTTTGTCCCAAAGGTGTTATTTCAAAAGGCAACTAGATTTTGCTTTTTTCCTTGAATATGTTTTGCTTCTCATCCAAGAAGCTTTTTCAGTTCTGACTTTAGAACTGACTTCAGTTCTGACATCAGAACTGAAGAAGCTTCCTGGATAGAAGAGAAACATCTTCAAGGAAAAAACAAAGTTCAGTTGCCTGTTGAAAAAGCACCTCTGGGACAACCATGACTTGGATGGTTGAAAAAGCACCTCTGGAACAACCATGACTTGGATGGCTGAGAATTTCCATAGACACCTAAGCTTTTTTTTCTTTTCTCTAGATCTGATTGAAAGTTCTCAGTTGACAGAATGCTTGGCCAAAGCAGTTAGTAGCCTGCAAGAGGAGCTAAGCCAGGAGAAACGCCAGAAGGTGTCCCTGCTTCAACACTGCCGCAAGCTCAAGGAAAACACTGCCCGACTGGAAGCTGAGGCTGAAAGCCTGCGGGGCATTGAAACTGAATGCAATCGGATGAAGAGGGAACTCAGTGCTCACTTCCATGAGGCCCTCAAGCTTAAAGATGAACTTTATGGGCTCTCTTTGCGCTACAGCAGTGCCCTTCAAGAGAAGGACCTGGCTATTACCCGCTGCCGGAGCTTGCAGGAAGAGGTGTGAGAAGAAGGGTGCATGACGCTTTTCAGGGTTTGTGACATCATATTAGCAGGTCCTGGCTGCCATTGGCAGGGTGATTCCAGATGGTCTGACCTGCTGAACTTACCATGGCACTTTGCTGGTCAAGAGGAGGATAACTGTAGGCATAATGCTTGCTAGAGCACCAAAATGGTTCTGCTTGTAACCTGCAGTCATCTGTAGCTGTCCACTTTTGTTTGGAAGTGCAATAGAATATGAGAAATGTTACCTCACATGGACCATCTATCTCAGTATCCTGTTTCCATGGATACCGCTACTGCTGCTACTGAAGATAAAAGATGCAGCCTTACAAACAAATGGAAAACGCAGCAGAGATAATCTAGCTTAATCTGAATGACAAGAATGCATGTCTAGTAAACGATAATAGAACGGATGGACTTTTAGTTATATATCAATTTGGGATGATATTGCAGGATCCCAAATTATGCAGATTTAAGGTAGAAATCTTTCAAACCTGAAAAATAATACAGACTATTTAAAAAAAAAAATCTGAGGTCTGAAAATCAGGAAGTGTTGAAGAGCTGTTCATTACAATTGAGTTTGGGGGTATTATTGATCAAGATGAATCTGGTGTACTTGTGAGATAGGTTCAAGAAAATAGAAGAATAATTGGCTATTATGATTTCTCTACCATTTGCCTTCCCCCCCCCCCCCCACTTTTCCTCCTGTGCTGTGATCAATCAGATCTTTATTGCAATGTGTTTGCGGGGTATTAGTACCCTTGGTCTGTAGACAATTTCCATTTAGCACTTAATAATAGGATCTGCAACAAATTGAGGATATGGAAAATGGGAGGAGGAAGAATTGTTAGCTATGTTCACAGCTTTGAGTTATCTATAAAGTAATAAAGTGGGATAAAATCTAATAAATACATTCTTAAAGCAAGAAGCTTTAAGGATTGATGTTGTGGAGGGAATTGCATAAATAATTCAATTTACCACAGTTCATTTTGTGACTGTTAAAAGTTAAAGCAGCACTGAAAAAAGTGATTTATGACAATTTTTCACATTTATGACCGTTGTAGTATCCCCATAGTCACATTATCAAAATTCAGATGCTTGGCAACTGGTTCATGTTTATACAGTTGTAATATTCTGGGGTCATATAATCATCTTTTGCTACCTTCTGACAAGCAAAATCAATAGGAAAAGCAGATTCACTTAACGACCATGCTACTAACTTAACAACTACAGCAATTCACTTAACAACTGGGTTAACAAAGGCCATAAAGTGAGACAAAAGTCACTTAACAAATATTTTGTTTAGCAACATAAATTTTGGGCTCAGTTGGGGTCATACGTTGAGGATTACCTCTCAACTTTTATTTTAGCTCCACTAGCCATGCTCATAGCTTCTTTCTTTCTGTGTACCTGTCCATGGTAGCTCTACCTGATGAAGCAAGAATTGCATCGAGCCCAAGGGTCATCGTGCCATCAAAGCGAAGGATCCTCAAGAATTTTTGGGGATGCACAGATGCAGACAGACGAGCTCTTAAAGCTGACAGAGGAGAACGAGCATCTCAAGTCACTGTTGGAGCTGGAAACCTTCAGTGTGGTAAAAGACATTGTCACCTATGCTCTGATTCATCCTTTCCTAATAATCCTAGGAATAATAGAGAGGATAAGAGATCTGTAACACATAATTATTAGTAATTTCACCAGATTACAATTTCAGGCTTCTTTGGGGCAAACAAGGGGAGGTAAACCTGTGAAGAAAACCACATGAGTTTGCAGGAAATAGCATGTCCAAAACTTGCTTGGCCAAGGGCAGCTTCCTCCAAAAGGGAGCCCAAGACTTTTGCACAATAGGGCAAAAGCCTGTTTAATCAAGATTTAGCATGCCTTTGTATAAGTTTCCTAAAACCACACAATGTTCTTTTTCAGGCTGCAGTTAGGTGGCAGTTGTATAGCTTGAGAGCCTCTTCCATATGGGTTCCCCTATGTATCTCTAGGTGTGGTATGGCATGGATTGGGATGAAAAAGCTTCTCTAATGAGCCTGCCTTACCTGCCCAGGTTCAGAAAGATATTCTAGAGCAAAACCTTGATGATGCTTTGGAGGGCAAACAGGAATTGCTGAATCGACTTCACTCACTGAGAGAGCAAGCAGCACTTGCTGAGAATCAGCGAAAACAGGTGAGAATGCCAAGTTACCTGAAGTTACCTGCTCCTATGCAAGAGAGAGAGAGAAAGTCTCCTTCTGTGCCTAGTAGAGGCATCTACTATACTTTCAGGAATTGCCACTCTCCTATGTGCTTACCCTACACCATTGGGAATCAGGAAGTAGCTCGTCTCTTCTGTGTATGGTAGCAGCCATGTGAAAATTAATAGTATATTAATTGCAGTAAGACCAATCCTTATTCAGTGCTCAAGGGCAATCCTGTTTAAGGACAATTACTTAATTTAATCTGATCTAAAGAAAAGTAGATACTTTGCAATGTTGGTTTTGCATACAGAATTATATACATTATAACCCTGATACAGTAATCAGTAATTTTCAACAGCATTGTTGCCTTGTGCTTGCAGGGTGGTGATAGGCAAATTGTTTTTTATTTATTTGTTTGTTTGTTTATTAAATTTATATGTCACCCATCTCCCCTACAAGATGACTCCAGCTGACTTACATATTATATAAAGTGTTTATCTTGGTTCTCAGACATCAGTTTATAATAGCAAGTTAAAGAGAATTTAGTCTACTTTAGACTGCTTTTGTAAGACTTGCCAATATTACATGTAATAAGAGCAATGGGCCTGAAATAGAAAAAATGTGATATGATACGATACTTTCATCTTGCTGTATTTGTGTTTTTGTGCAGTGTTGGGAAGAAAAGGAAAATACTTTAATTGAATGTCAAAAGATGAAGGTGGACTGTGAAATCTACAAGGAGCAAATCAGTGCCCTTCAGGCTCAAATAGCTGATCTACAGAAAGAAAGAGATCAGGTATTAGAAAATGTGATGAGCATGGAATGAGAGCTTTTCAATTCAAAGTGACAAAAAGATTATCAAAAGACGAGAAACTGTCTTGCTGGCAGAGCTCTTAACAGGATTGAACCTTGCAGTGATTGCCAACTTAAATACTTTGAGTCATGTAAAGTCTGCTGGTAGAACTCTGTACCTTGGAACCCCTAAAGAGGTTGTTATTTAATTTTGTACTTCGCAATCTAGCCTTCCTGCAGCTTTCCAGTTGTTCAGGTAGTCCTCAACTTAACAACCACAACTGAGCCCCAAAGTTCTGTTGCTAAGCAAGACACTTAAGTGAATTTTGTCCCATTTTACGACCATTCTTGCCACAATTGCTAAGTGAATCATAGTAGCTGTTAAGTTAGTAACACGGTTGTTAAGTGAATCTGATTTTCCCATTGACTTCGCTTGTCAGAAGATTGCAAAACATGAACACATGACCCCGAGGCCATGTGTTTATGCAACAGGCCAACAATTTATGCAACTGTCATAAACATGAGCCAGCTGCCAAGCATCCAAATTTTGATCATGTGATTATGGGGATGCTGCAAAGGTCATAAAGTGTGAAAAGTGTTCATAAATCACTTTTTTCAGTGCCGTTGTAATTTTAAAACAATCACTAAATGAACTTGTAAGTGAAGGACTACCTGTATTTTTAAAATTACTATAGGACTATATTATTGGTTCCTATAATACTACAGTATGTCCCTTTCTTTAGATTGATTTCACCATTCCTAAGTTAATTATTAAAGCCATTTTAATTACTACATGAAAGGTGCTTTTTGTTGCCTTTAATTTGTTTCTGTCTTTTTAATCTCAAAACCTTCATACGTAGTGGTCTCTATCTAATTCCTGTAGGCCTATTATTCCAGGGACACCACTCAGTTGGAAATTTCCCAAAGCCTCCTGGAGAAAGATTCTCTTCGTCGTAAAGTCTTTGAGCTCACAAATGAAATTTGTGAACTCAGGAAAAAGGCCAGCATGGGAAATTCGGTGCTTACTGTAAGTTATGATCGTGGTTAGGCTTAGGAGAGGAAGGGATAAATCTGTGCTTCCCAAAAATGCCTCCAGCACTATCCTAATATTTGAAAACCTGCTTCATAAAATCCAAAATGCAGTTATTACAGAATAAATGGAATTTTATTTTGTGTTCTCAAGTTCCCCATCTGATTCCTTTTTAAGTAGCTATTCCCTTCAAGACAAGAACCACAAAGTAGAGGTACTAACATTTCCTTTATTGCTAGATAACAGTTACAGAATCTTGAAAATCTGAACATATTTCTCCCCTCTTTTATTTCCCAGGAAACTAGGGAGGGTCCTTTCTGCTTCTGTGGGAGAAAATATATCTTTTGCATGATGGTTGTCTTACCTGCAGCTCTTCCTCCTATCTCCCAAGGTTATTCCCATCTCCACACTGTTCTCTTTCTATCTTTGTGTGATTCACTGAATTACACTTTTATCAAATGGGATATTAATGCACTGTTTGTATCTCCTCGGTGATTTGCAAGGTATAGTGACTTATAACATTTAGATTATATATTCTAACTAAGACAGAAGAGCATGAGCATGCTTGGGATGAAACTGGGCTTTGCACGCACTTATGATATACTGCCCAATATGTGTTAAAACTGATACTATCCTTATTAGCAGGAAATACTGCATGTGGCAAGGTTTACAACTAAAGCTGATGACTTAATCTACAACAGTTTACAAAAACAAAAAAAATCATTACATGAAATCCTCAGTTGATCAAAACTATTGTGAAAAGTAAAAGCCAGTATCTATGGGTCATCTGTTGTCAATCAGAGCATATGAAAGATAGCAGTTTGGCATATAAGCCCCACAGACTCTTATCTATCTTGTAAACCAAGATATTCTTCTGAGGGGACACTTTCTATTTCCTTAGCAGATACCAAGGAGTGGGCTTCCCATCATTGAATCCAAGGACCATTGTCCAAAGAAAAAGCAGCCCCTAGTACGAATGCATGCAATCTGTCCTCGGGAGGACAGTCAGGACAGCTTGATGAGCTTATCAGAGGTGTGCATTTCAATCCTCCACCCATCTCACACCTTTGTATCTTCTTTAAGTTCCAGATCTTGGGTAAGAAGGGATGGTGATAGTGGTGGGATTCAAAAATTTTTACTACGGGTTCTGTGGGTATAGCTTGGTGGGCGTGGCAGGGGAAGGATACTGTAAAATCTCAATTCCTTCCCCACTCCTGGGGGAAGGTTACTGCAAAATCCCATTCCCTCCCCACCCCACTACATCCTTCCCAGCTCTGTTCTCCTGTGCAGGGCAAGAAAAGAAGACCTAGCCGATCAGCTGGGATTTGGGAGGCAGAGAAGAGATGGGGGGACGGGGCCAGTCAGAGGTGGTATTTGCCGGTTCTCTGAACTGCTCAAAATGTCCGCTACCGGTTCTCCGGAACTGGTCAGAACCTGCTGAATACCACCTCTGGATGGTGAGTTATGGAATAGGCCTGCTCATGATGTTGACCAAAGGTTTGCTATGCAGAGGTTTACCAAAAAACTTGGGAATAGCTCTGAATGACGAAGTTTGAATTCAGTCACACTGGAGGATACTTATGGCCTGACTGTCCTTTTATTTTGTAGTCTTGGTCAAGTCATGATCAAATGGACAGTTTCCGATCATGCAGCCCAATCCCACCTTGTAAACTTTCTCTACAGAGAAGAGCCATGCAAGACAGCTCGCTTTCTTGGAGGTAACTGTTTCGGGGTGGGTGGGGGGTGGAGTTATATCATATTTTGTGCTAGATTGAGTTTGCAGATGTGACAAAGAACATTTCTAGGATTCAAGTGCTGGGATTAAATGTTTCATTTGTTTGTCTCTCACAATGCTGAGAGGTAAAAATGGACTCCTTTAAAGTCTTCATGTTCCATTGGATTCTGTAAAATAAAATTTAGTCTCCAATCATGCAGGTGCTTAGTTCCACTAGAATTAAATGGACCTCTTCTAACAGAAAGACCTCCTAAGTCCCTTCCAACTCGGTTATTCTCTTAACTGTTATTTACAATAGGTTAAGAACAAGGTGGGTAACCTTGTACTTGTGGATGATGTGGATGATGTGGCAGGGCTACAATTTCCAGTAGTGCAGTGGTTAGAATGCAGCATTGCAAGCTAGTTCTGCCCACAGCTAGAAGGTCAATCCTGACCGGCTCAAGGTTGACTCAGCCTTTCATCCTTCTGGGATCAGTAAAATGAGGACCCAGATTGTTGGGGGCAATATGCTGACACTGTAAAACATGCAGAGACTGCTGTCAAGCTCTATGGAGCAGTATGTAAGTCTAAGTGCTATTGCCATTGTCCCAACGCTGCATACAATGATGCTATATTTCTTGACAGTCCATTTCACTGCAATGTCATCAAAAGAGGTGTGTGAGAGGTGGAGGATCACAAATACTGTTTGGAAGTTACATGCAGCACTTAAAATTTTGGGTGCCCATTTTTTGGCAAGGAGAAAATAAGAGAATGTTGAAAATAATCGTGCAAATTGAATTGCTATTTCTTACAAACAGACTAAATGGTAACAATTCTTTGCCAGTCTGTTGCATTTCTAAAGCTTTTATTTATATAACACAAAATAATAGAAGATAAAATATGTTGAATTATATATTCAATCAAATAAATAATATGGAGATATAACTATTCCCCTGGCTCATGACTGAAACAGCTATGATGATTTTTTTAAACTTTAAAATATGCTTCAAGAGGCCAAATTCACCCTTTATCTTTTGAACTAGATCAGTGAGGAAAATCTCTTGGTCTCAGCATGTCAAAAATTCAGAAAATGCCTAATTTGACCTTGATAGAGTGTCACTCCACCCCCACCCACAAACACATCAGACAAATAATTCTTGACATATTCATTTATTTTTTAAAAAATACAGTCCAACTATGTATGGTGTTACATATTACATAAACAAATGTCCAAAAATTACAAAAATGAAATACAAGTAAACCAAATTTAGACATATATAAAATAATAATAATGAAAAAAACAGATTCATCATTTTTCTATAACAATTGAGATAGGGTATGGCTGGAAGGAAAGACACAGCTGAAAGGACTGGAATGTCTCTCCCATCATTCTACCTGATTTAGAGGAGTGTCAGTCATTTAGCTATGGTGGACGTCACTTTCAATTAAACATTTCAAAAGACAATGGTTTGCTGAGAGCTTGGAAAGGGGGAATGGAGAGCAAGTCCCCGGCCCACTCTTCTGAAGTCCTCAACTTACGACCATAATTTGACTTCCAAATTTTTGTTGCTAAGCAAGACAGTCGTTAAGTGAATTTTGCCCTACTTGATGACTTTTCTTGCCACAGTTGTTAAATAAATCACTGTAGTTTTAAGTTAATAACATGGTTCCCCATTGACTTTGCTGTTCAGAGGGTCACAAAGGGTGATCACATGACCCTGGGACACTACAACTGTCACAAATACATGCCGGTTGCCAAGTGTCTGAAGTTTAATCATGTGACCATAGGGACACTGCAATGGTGTGAAAAACATTAATAAGTCACTTTTTTCAGTGCCATTGTAATTGTAACTTTAAACAGTCACTAAACTAATGGTTATAAGTGGAGGACTACCTGTCCAATAGATTTGTCAAATAAAAGGTTCTGCCTCAGGCCCAGATAACTCTCAGAATTAAATGTCCATCTAAAGCAGCTCTAAATCACACCAGGCCTTCACTCTGATAGTAACTTCAGAAAAAGCCTTGCAGTCTCCAAAAAGAATGGGAAAACTCGGGTGGCTTTTATTTTTCTCATTCACAAGTTGTAGTTTCCCTCTCTTTTATGTCTCTTCCTGAAACAGTTCTCAGGAGTTCCTGGATGAGGAATTTTCTATCACCTCAGCTGAAGAGAAAGGGAGGGATCCTTCTTTTGAATACGACATAGGGAGAGATGGTAAGAGTTTCCCCCAGGGGAATCTTTTCCTTGTATTTTCTAGCCTGTGGAAGAGGAAGGAAAACATTCTCCCATTAATGTATTTGTGAACCTGCTTTTTTTAAAAGTCCAAGTGATTCTAGCAGTGCCACTTGGAAAGATCTATTTGCTAAAGCCCACATAATGCTAAGGAAAATCCATAACATAAGTAACAGCATTAAATTAGTTTTAAAGATATTGTTCAAATTTAAATTTTGGTTAAAAAGGAAAAAAGGGAAGATACAAATCAGTCTGGTTCTTTCCAGAGCTTTTAGACTACTGGATACTTCACCAGCTTGGCTGAAAATAGGGAAATCCTGGAAATCCTATACCCCTTGCTTCCCTTTTTTTCCTACTATAATCCCTTTCAATATAGAAAAATTATTTCTAATTTTGCTCTTGAAAACCATGTTCCATTTTCCTTCCCTTGTTTTTCCCCCTTAAGGAAAAAAAAATGGGAATCCATATCTAGCAAGGCAGGGAAAATACAATGACAGTGTGTTAAAGATTGTTTACTAGCCATAAAAGCAATGGCAATGTTGCGTAATTTCAGGGAGGTCTGGACAAGAAACCAATTGCTTTGCTCTGATTGCTTTGCTCTCATGTGTTCGATTGTATCTTTCTTACAGATGGCTCTTCCCTCTGGCTCCACGTAGATCCTTGCATCTCTGAGAAGTAAACACATGGTCCCAGGCAACACCATTTTATTTTATAATGCCTTGTGGTATTGACAAATCCAAACACAAGGAATAGGAAGTGAAATGATTTATAGTTATACTATTTTATTTGCATTGTGTATATGTTTTGTATAGTTTTAACCATTTAATATTGTAAGCTACCCAGAGTTACCTTGTAATAGGGGTGGTGGTTGATAGATTTAATAAATAGATAAAAATAAATAAAGAAATAATAGAAAGAAGGTTTCCAAACTCCCCACCTGGCAATCTAGATGGAAAGAATTAAGAATCTAAGAGCCCTGTTGAATAGAATTGACTGGAAGAAAGGTTATTACAATAACATAAAGAAGCCAACAAGTATCTTACAGTACTTTCAAATGAGACACCAATATATAGGTAATCCAGGGAGGCAAAATTTGTGTCTGTTTCCTCCCTGGGGAAACAGATATTGCCTATACGTGTCTATAACAATTTACCACAGCCAACTTGTCATGTCCAGCTCACCACAGCTAACTCATCACAGTCTACTTGCCATGGCCATCTCGCTACGGGACAGCTTGGTGTGGAACAAGAGTTATACTAATATAAAAGAAATAAGAATATTTCTTAAATAAATAAGAATATTTTCTTTCAAAGAATAGAATCATTAAAAAAAGGATGCAAAAGGAAGGACAGGATAAAATGTGACTGGCAAAAATTTAAATAATTTTTATTTATTTTAAATAATTAAATAGAATAATCAAATTGTCCCACGGTGAGTTGGCCATGGTGCGTTGTCCCACAGCGAGTTGGCCATGGTGAATTGGCTGCAGCTAATTGGTCATGGCAAGTTGTCCCATTCCCAGCCAGATTCACTTAACAACGTTACTAACTTAAAAACTGTGGTGATTCATTTAACAACGGTGGCAAGAAAGATTGTAAAATGGGACAACATTCACTTAACAACTCTTGCTTAGCAATAGAAATTTTGGGCTCAATTTTGGTTGTAAGTCTAGGATTACCTATAAATGCTCACAGAAGGTCTCTTTAAGGGGTAAAGTGTGAGGTTTGGAAATGGTTTTGGTTATTTTCCTTGATCTTTTGAGGCACTGCTTTAGAGCATTATTGGTGTGCTTTTATGTCTATATGGTAAAGAGATAGTCTTTTATTCCAGGTCTCCAACATACTCTTTTCCATGGCAACTGCTTTCTGCAAATCAGTGAGCCTGATTTAAATAAAAGCGTGCCTGCAGGCCATTGCACTGCTCTCTTGACTATTGCCTGTTCATGTCCAGTAGAGATTAGAGATGTGTTATTTGCTTGTTTTATGCAGAACATCTGCCAAGGCATTGTAACATTACTTAAAACTAAAGTAGGCAGCAAAATCTGGTAGCCACTAGATGGCAGGAAAATGTTAAAAGTTTTATATTTACAGTGGCCAAAGTGCCTGCTTAGTTTTCTTTCTCTGCCCCATATTTTTAAAAAGCTATTTAAATATTAAATATTTTTAATATTTAAACATCCTGCAGAGCAGAGTGAAGCACAACTTTTAGTTTAAATATTGTCTCTGGCCCTTTCGGCATTCTAAAAAAATAAAAAAAAAATCTGCAAACAGGCCCAGCAAAAAAAGACAAGAATAAAATAGCAAGAGTAAATCTGAGTGATAGAGCCTACAGAATAGGGAGCAACCATCTACTAGTGCTTTGTCATAGGTAAACAGATATTTGTAATTGGCCATACTTACTATTTTACTATGGGCAACCCTCCCTATTATAGCCATTTCATGCAAATATCCATAATATGCTGTAAAAATTCAAATATATACATCAATCCTAAAATATTCCCTACCACCGATTTACAATATCTGATGATGGACATTTCAAGCCCATAATGGCTTTCCTTGATCTAAATTTGTTTTAATCTTCACATTGAATATCCATAGGTAAGTGTCTCTGCTCAGTTAAGACCAGCATAGAAGCTAGTTGGAGAGATGCATCAGTGGGAGGAACCAAAACCTATATGGACTTTATCCTGTCTGCTTTGTTCTCCTCTTAGTGTACCCATGCGCCGCCGACTTGCACAGCGCTTCCCAAGCCGTGTCACAACTATTGCCTTCCAAGCCAATGCCTTATTGGAGCAGATCAGCATCATTGGGGGCAACCAGACTGGCATCTTCATTCATCGAGTCACTCCTGGATCCATTGCTAATGAGATGTCTTTGTCACCAGGCCAGCAGATTGTGCTGGTAAGACATTCCTACATCTTCGTTGTATCATGTTGTGTTCTACCTTCCTGCAAAGTCTCTAAAGTAACAGCCCCCAACCTTTGAGGCACCAGGGACCGGTTCCGTGGAGAGAGGGTTTTCCACAGACCAGAGGGGGCATGGTTTTGAGTGCTGCCTGTGGATGGGGCTTCGCTTGTTTTTGCAACCCAATTTCTGGCATGCCACGGCCCAGTACTGGTTTATAGACAAGGGGTTGAGGACCTCCCTTTCTAAAGGAAAGTGGGCTCTACCAGATGATGCAATGCTGACACTAGAAGAACATGGGCAGCTGCTGATCACACCTGAGCAGGCTTTGCAGTTTGGGAGTGTCTTGCCACTAGTGCAGTTTCAACAGTTTAAATTGCAAACATATTGCTAATCCCTTGTGCTCCAAGGAATAGTCTAATCTTCCATTGGAGGGGATTTTTTTTTTCACCCCACATCACATCTTTCTGGCTTCCCTTACAGATTCTATCAAAGTTAAGAAAAGGGGTTCAAATGCAGAACTGCTGATAGGGCAACATTACAGGTCGCAGGGGTTGACAATAATGTGAGTTTGCCACTGTAGCTATACCGATAATAAGCTTTGAAAGGTTTTTAATGGTTTGGTTATATTCGCAGTCTCCTTGTGTTTGTGCTGCTTCCCTTCAAATTACCTCTAGGATTTTCCCCCAAACAATGGATAAACGTTCATTTAAAAAAAAGTGCAGTGTACATCAAGAAACACATGGAATTAGAAGAGGTTGCCTGGTAATTATTTTATTATCCGGTTGAGGGGAAAAAGGAAAGGATTTGTTTAAGCTGTTGACTTAATGGAATGAAAGAAGGCAGGGATAAGGCATCCAATTATGGACAGTTTGAAAGGGCAGCTGACAAATACTGATTTCTGTTCTGAGTCAGAAAAGGAGTCAGAAAAGCTCAGAGTTTGGTTAGCTGAAAAGATGGGCAAATCACCCTAACAGCCAGGAACAATTTCAAGTGTGTTTTAATTAAATCGCGAAGAGTAGGGAAACAGAAAATCTGCTCATCTGGGAAAAAAAAAAAACCCTCCACATTGTGTATATTTGTGTAAAGATGGCATATTTCCCTCTGGGTACGTTTCTTATTCTAATGCCATCTTTGTCCCTACCCCTGCTTACAGGAAATGCTCAAGATTTTATATTGACTGACATGTCATCGGTCCCCAAGAAAGAAAACAAAATAGAAAAAGTAAAACATTCCAAGTGGTGGTGAAGGTACTTCCAACAAGCCTGCAGCATTAGCATCTAGAATGATCACTGTTGCTATAAAAATTCCAGTAGTTCTCCAAGCGATTCATAAGCAGTTTTAGGGCTGGGAAAATGTGATGTACTAGAAAGTCTTGTTGGTCTTTTCTCGTCCGGCTATCTTTCAGCTGCATAGACTTTAGTTTCCATGAATTCCCCTGCCAATCTGGCCATTTCTGAGATAAGGAAAGGTAATTTTGCTATCATTCATTGAACTAGAATCACAGCGTCTGAAAAGCTCAGGATCTACTCAGCCAGTCTGAGCAGTGATGTGAAATGTTCAGAGTGGCACAACACTGGAATACCTCAGGGTAAATTTTTTTTACAAATAACTTGAAACAAATTAATTTATTTGAAAATAAAGTAAGCCAAAATAAGCCGGTTTATTATTAAACAGAAGCTTATTGCTTAGTTGCTTTTGAATAGTTTCTTCCTGTCATGTGAATGGTTAAACAAGCCAGGAAACCATCTCCCATAGTTTGTTTAGTTTTTATATCTCAATGTACTCAATCAGATAGAGCTGGAAGGGACCTTGAAGGTCCTCTAGTCCAGCCCACTGACCATTTCAGACAAGTGACTGTCCAGTCTCTTCTTAAAAACCTCTAGTGATGAAGTACCCACAACTTCTGAAGGCAAGCTGTTCCACTGGTTAATATCTGAAATGTAACGGTCCACTGTTACTTTTCTATTACATCAAGGAGCACAAAGGCCACAAATCCCAATTTAGATAGCATATTAAGGAAACCACAGGCAAAAACCCGTTGTTTTGCTTTGCTATTAGTTTAGTTTAGTTTAGTTTATTGTCATTGCACAGCATACAATGAAATTAAATGCCATCTTCAGTGTACATTATGAATATGAAAATAAACACAAACACACATCCTTCACATTCTATACATTGAATTGAAAACCCCTGATATTTCATCAATATTGCACTATAAAGAGCTATTGCCCTGGGATAGAAGCTGTTTTTCAGCCTATTTGTTGTTGTTGTTATTATTCTGTACCGTCTGCCAAATGGTAATAGTTCAAAAAAAGGGTGCCCAGGATGAGATGGATCTTTGAGAATATTTAGAACTTTCTTAAGGCAGCGGGAGCTATAAAGCTCTTCCAAAGAGGGGAGAGGACAACCAATGATCTTCTGGGTAATGACATTAACCTTCTGGAATGCTGTCCTATCTGTCACTGTGCAATTGGCAAACCATACACAGATGCAGTAAGTTAAGATACTCTCTATGGTGCAGCAGTAGAAGGTCACCAGCAGTTTTATTTTTGCTTATATGAGGATCAAATGGGAATGATTGGGCAGGATGCACTAGCATCTGCTAGAAAAAGAGAGCCAGTTCGGTGTAGTGGTGAAGGTGCTGCCCTGGAAACCAGGAAACTGAATTCTAGGCCTCTCTTGGGCAAGAAATCTAGCTGGGTAGCTTTGGGCCAGTTACTCTCTCTTAGCCCAACTCACCCCACAGGGTTGTTTGGGGAAAATAGGAGGCAGAAAGATTAGCTGTAGGACCATATAGTATCAATTGTTGAGAATTGTTAATTCTCAAGATTCTTTTTTGGCTAAGTATTCAAAATGGACTATGATTAATATATGTATATGTGTGTGTATGCTTGAATACATATATACAGCATATGGATATGTATAGATATGTGTGTGTGTATGTAGGAATATGTATGTATTTATATTTAATAAATAATATAATCACTCACAAATTATGAAAGATTTAGATTTATTCATAAATTTAAACTGGTCTAATTTCAAGCACATAGTTGTGAAATTGTCAGAATAAGATTTTGCTGAACTGTGAATCATGTCCCATAATTTTATGGCCCATACCTCATTTTATGTCCCATAAAATGACTGAAACTCCTAAGTTAACCCTAACCCTAACCCAAAGTTCAGCTGCCAGTTCCATTATAAAGCCTCCTTCACTGTCAACTTTTTCTATAAAAGTATTATTAGCATGGGAAAGATCTTTCCTGTCTCTGAGCTGAGCTAGATTGCAGCTGTTTGACCTTCTCAAACAGAGTCTCTTTGATCAACATTTCAAGTTCTTTGAATGTGTAGGTGGATTATGGAGTCATGGAACCAGGTTTCAAAGCTGTCCTAGAAGATGCAACTCTTGAGGAGGCTCTCTGGGTCCTGGAAAAAGTGAATGGATTTTGTTGCTTGTCTGTGAAGCACAACATGGAGGGTAAGGATATTTGCTCGCCTTGGAGATGTGCTATTGTCTATCTCTCTAAAGGTTGCTGAGCTACAACTTCCATTGGACCTCACGATAAGCCATACAGTTAATAGAAATTGGGCTTTGTTGACAACTCACATCATCTATCCCTGGTGTACATGATAGCTTCAAAGTGCAAAAATCATAATGTGTGATCCAAAAATGCTGGTGATTGGATATTTCTCCCTCTTAGTGGGATCCTACAGTGAAGTAAGACAAATAGTAAATTTGAGAGTACCCCTAAGAGTTGTATACTGAAAAACAAGAAGAAACTTTCCTGTACTATACAACTCAAGTTAATGTAAAAGATTTAATCATAATTGAGATGGGGGAGTGGATTGTGTTCCATTATAATCAGTATGAAGGAGGAACAACTTGATGTTTCCGTACAGGAATTCCTTCCCAGCATTTATGTTTTTCCAAATTCTAAGAAAAATCAGTTGAGAAATCAAGAAAATGGGAAAAAGTATTACCCAGTATTACCCACTGACAATGCTAGCCAGAATGTGCTCTCTTCCATTCTGGTTGTAGCTTTTGGAAGGTATGGTGGCTTTCTGATAGGTCTTAATAAACAAAGTCCTGAGAAACTTTTGGTTGGGGCTTCCAGCACCCAAGTTGGAACACCAGGTGCCATTGATGAATCCAATGTATGCAGGGAATAACCAAAGCCAGTTTAAGAGGTCCTCAGCTTTGGTAACAATTGAATGGCTTTGAGAGTGCAAGTGCCTTCTGGTCACATATATTAAAAAAAAAACTCAGAATAATGTGATTTTGGAAATTCCAGTTTCCCATCCCTGAATCCTAAACATGAATTGTAAATTGGACATACAGTGATTGGGCATCAAAATGTATTTCCCTAATTTTTGGTATCTCAACTTGAGATGAATATGGAACTCAAACGATCTGCTTGGGAAGCAGTTGTGCTCTCACATATTTATCCTCACATATTTACCTGACCTGTACTATTGCTGTACTTTGATTCACAGTTTTTAACACAATTCATCTTACTAGGTTACAAGAAACTCTTGACTGACCTGAATTCCAAGCTGGTGACATCTGGTGACTCCTTTTATATCCGATCCAACCTATGCCTTGAAAAACAAGATTCTGGAGAACTCTCAGTTGGATGCCATAATATTCTGCATGTCACTGACACTGTATATCAAGGCCAAACTCAGTGGAGTGCTTGCCAGGTGAATCCTTATACCATGAAAGACATGGATGCTGGTACCATCCCCAACTACTTCCAGTGAGTATGATTGTCTCAATAGGTATGAAGGGAGTACATTCTTGTCTATCTAGTGAGGTGCATATCTGCTTTCTTCTGCCTTACACGTTTCTGTCCCTGTTTCTTTGATATAGGGCACAAAAGCAGCTCATTGCCCTCATTCAAGAATTGGCCCAAAAGAACATGGTTTCCCAGAAGGTAATGAGGCAACCTTTCACTCTGCTTTAGAAAGTTAAATTTGCAAGTTGATTTAGACTGCACACTAAATCACAAAAATGCATTTCCACCAAGCTGGACCAAAATGAGGCTAAGGAAGAGGATTTCCATTCAGCACTGCATCACTGATCTCCTTCCACAAAAACAGCCTAGGAAATAAATGGGAATAGCAATTTTAGAATTAGCAAAAAATCCAAAAGAATTATTTGAATCATGGCACTCCCACCAACATCAACAGATGTAGACTTAACCCTATAAAAGAAATGCAATTAAAAGACTTCACTCACACACAAATTAATTGGCATCCATAGAACTCAGTATTGTATAGTACTGTACACTGTCTGTACAGTAACTGACATTGTAGAAAGTTGTATACTGCACAACCTCACATCCCCCACATCTACTGCACTGTAATCCAAAATTGCAGTCCAGAGAATTCTAACAATAGGCCAACCCAGAGCACCAGACATTGCCAAAAAGGCATTAAGAATTGTAAATCTAATCTTACGAAGCTTCTTCTCTGGAAATGTGAAATTGCTAACTAGAGCATACAAAACTTTTGCCAGACCAATACTCGAATACAGCTCATCAGTCTGGAATCCACACTGCATACCGGACATAAATACAATCAAGCAAGTCCAGAAGTATTTGACAAGAAGAGTACAACACTCCTCTGCTCGCAACAGAATACCCTATATCACCAGGTTTGAGATTTTGGGCTTGGACAATCTTGAACTACTCCGTCTACTGTTAGACTTAAGCATAGCACACAAAATTATCTGCTGCAATGTCCTACCAGTCAATGACTACTTCAGCTTCAACCGCAACAATACAAGAGCACACAACAGATACAAACTCAATGTAAACCGCTTCAAACTCGATTGCAGAAAGTACAACTTCAGCAACAGAGTGGTCAATGCTTGGAATGCACTACCTGACTCTGTTGTTACATCCTCTAACTCCTTTAACCTCAAACTAATCACTGTTGACCTCACCCCATTCCTAAGAGGTCTGTAAGGGGCGTGCATAAGTGCACCATTGTGCCTATCGTCCCTGTCCTATTGCCCCCATTTATTTGTACCTATTTCCTGTATTCTTGCTCATGTTTATACTTATACCTATTATCTTATAAATGATTGACAAATTAAATAAATAAATAAATAAAATAAATGCTACACTGTCAAAGGACTTGTTTTCCTACTAATATGTGGGAGGCATCTGGGTGACAATTACTTGAGTCGAGGCTTGGCATGAAAATCCTTTGGGGACATTGTTCTAAGGCAACTTTCTCAAGGTGGCGATCTCAAGCTTAGCTCCTATAATTGCCCAGCTAACTACTGCCATAACTCCTGGGCTAGCTCTATACATTCTGGGTTTAATATAATGTCTTTCCTTTTGCCCTTAGAATTCCAATTCTCAACGCAAATTGGTCCGTATTGTAAGTACAGGCAACAGGATCAATCCACTTTGGTCCGTTATGGAATGTAGTTTCTCAGATTCAAACAAGCCAAGAGGTAAGTTCAACGATTGCAATATTGTTTATTGTTACTGAAATTTATGATTACAACCTACAGATATTTATCTAGGCAAATTTATATCCAGATGGAGCTTTACTTCCTTTTTTTAAAAGAACACAGGATTGCTCATTAAGCATCTATTAGGGACAACGAATTAATTTGCAAATTAAAAACATCTCTGAGACTTTCTAGAAGTTTGACCATTTCCTAGAAAAAAAATCTTTCTGTAATAACTAGATTACTTGTCATAGGACCACTGCAGCTATTATGTTTCTGGCTTTTTATATTCCTAACAGTAATTCTAAAGAATCTTTAATTGGGGCAATTTAATAAATGTCTTCAAATATACTGTCTTAAAACATAGCTAGTAATAAAACAAACAAATAGTGGATGAAACCCACAAGCATTTATTTCTCTGATTGCTTTACTCTTTCTTTTCTAGTTAGTCCCAGGAATTGTGTCAGTCTGATGCCATACACTTTTGTCAGGCATTACAGACCTGGGCAGCCACGTCCAGTACTTGTGGTGCCAGCACTTTTGAGGAAGATCCTGGCTGACAAGCTATGCCTTTCCAGAGTATTTGAAAAATGTCCATCAGGTATTCAAGAGTCAGGTGGTTTGGTGGAATTTTGCAGGGAAATATTGTTTAGGTCCTGGAAACCTCAGCATGTGAACTTGAGACAAAGTTAGTGGAAATGTGTAACTAAACTAGAAGACAGCACATTGGCTCACGGTAAACTTCACGAGTTCATGTCTACAGAGATTCTCAGTCCAGGTCATGCTTGTCTCAAAGGTTATTTTTCAAAAGGCACCCGGACTAACATAGTCCAGTTGCCTTTTGAAAAAAAAACATCTTTGAGTTCACCAATTCCTGTTCAAATGATTTGTTTTGTTCTAGAACATAGAATATTTCTTGATACTGGATTTTCTCATTCTCTCATGTATCCAAACATTACTTCTAATAAAACATAAGGAAAAGAGATTTAGTTTGGATTCAGAACTATGCCCTCTCATTTTTTCCCCCCTCTTGCCCCTGCAGACATTCAGAACACAGAATCCTTCCATGAGAATAAAGAGTTGAATGGCAGCTCTTGTATTCCTCGATGGGATCTGGAACAGTTAATGCAAAAGGTATTAGAGGCTGTAAGAACAGAAGTTGTACTCAAGTACAGATGCAATTATAATGGGTGAGGGATTAGGATGCATATTCCCTGAGGACGAGCACTGCAAATGTTGTTCAATGGTATCCATGCACTTATATATCTCTTATCTCTAGAATGTGCATGCCTGGCTGGATCTGGGCCTGGAGAGTGTGCAAGAACTTCTGGCAATGGACATTTATCCCATCATTATTCTCATCACCATCGGTGAGAAGAATGCCAAGAAAATCAAGTAAGTACTGCTACTTTGATCCCTTGCATTTCTCTCTGGCAGAATTGCTTCCCAATTATTTTTAATTACCAAAGATGCACCTAAACTCATTTCATCTAGCACACAATTTTGTGTTTATCGACTGTATCTTGAACTTGGAAATTCCTTCTCCTGTGGCCGTCATTCTTCAGCCTTTCCTTCACATGCACACAAACGTACTTTGTGAGTAAGCTCCCAAATTCTGATTCCCATACCTAAATGGCTTGAATTTCAGGAAAACTCTTCAGCGCCTTGGAGCAATGGAAGACCAACTTTTGGAGAGCGCCCGGAAAGAGGAGGCCCAGCTGGAGACAGTTTCCTGCCTTTATCGCTCCATTGCTCCCGATGCCTGGGGTGACCTTGATGCTCTCAACAGCTGTGTCCGTGTGGCTGTTGCCGATGAGCAGAAAAAGGTAGTGTGGGTGGAACAAGTGCCTCACCAATCTTTTTAGACCAATAGATGGGACTTAAGGCACTTGTTTCACCCAAGCCGAGGAAAAACTGAATGTGCTACTGATTGTTCTGGAAGGAAATAAAACACATTCCAAGCCTATTAGCTGCATACTTACCATTTAGAAAATTACCATTTATTTTCTCATGGTCTCCCCATCCTTCTCCATCCAACCTCTTTCAAACTGATTTTGTCTTCCCTCGCCATCCCTTTGAATTCCTGGCAACACATCAATTATATGCTGGCTAAATGTAGAGTACAGTGTATATGCAGAGGTTTGCTATAATGTAAATTTTAAATTTGGGTGGAGTTGGTACTCAAATCAGAAATGTATGGAGACTGGTCTGAACCATGTGGTGAAGTTCCTTATGAGCATGAGCATTCATTGAGCATGAAAATAATGGATGCATTTCATTTTTTTTAATAAAATAACTTCTCACAGGATAGTAGAATACCACTGTATTGTTTAAAAAGTGATTGAACACATTAACTAGCAAACTCACCATATTTTTAGGCAAATTAACATTCCCTGCATTGTATTAGTCCACAGGTATCAAACTCAATTATGTCACGTGACATATTGCGATATATGTTTTTTGCCTTTGTGGAGCTGGGGTGGGCATGGTGGCCTGTGCATGACACATCCGGCCTGTGGGTTGCCAGTTTGACACCCCTGTATTAGTATATTAAAATCCAAAATTGGAATAAAAGAACTTTGCCCATGGTGCTGTCACAGTGAAATTCCAAAAGGTTCATGTTTGGTTTGTTCCTTGACATATAACGCGGAGATTTAGCTAGCAGGCTTAGTATTAGATCAGGGTCAAATTCTCATTTGGCATTTAGTTCACTAGCTGACTTTGTCATTTAGGCTAAAAGGGCTTTGTAAGAATAACCTGAAGATGGGGAAGGAGCCAGATGTAATCTATGGGGCTGCCTACCCTTGTTTTAATGAAGGAATAAAACCATTCATAAACAAAAAAAGTTAGTTAGAAACAATATTTCATTTCTTTATTGCATAAAAGTGGGCTTCAGCCATATATTCTGTGACAATACGTATATTCTGGAGAACTATCTTTAAATTGGAACAACTGCTTTGCAGATCTATACCATTGCAGAAGGCAAACCCAAATCTGTTTCTAGTTATCTCAGTATTCCATTGTAGAATAATGATGAAATGTGCAGGCTACAGAATCTAAAGATAAATATTCATTTCTACTCTTTAAACTGGTTTTAAACTTGGCCAATTTCTATCCCTGCCCTATGTGTAACAACTGATATGGGACCAGCCCATCTATATTTTTGTGATACCACAATTTGGGTGAGGACACTTATAGTAGTGATCAACTCTTCAACCAGGCTTCTCCAGTTACCATTCTTCTGTGGGAGGCAAGCCCCTCCTTGTATTTTACTCCAATTCTTCCCTCAGGTGCAACTTCAGTAGTATTTAATTCTGCAAACTGCAAATTGTTGCATCAGCATCCGCTCGACTTGCAGATCTTTTCCTGCTGCTGACAGATGAGTAACTGCCACCAAAACAGGAAGGCAAAAAGAAAATCACAGCTCATTATGGAGCGGCCAACACTTAGGCACTGGCTTATCCTCCAAGACACCATCAGGAGCACATACCCAGGGGTCACTGGTCTCCCACTGCCACTTTAACAACAGCCCCCGCAGCTCTTCAAGAGCTCGTGCATAGCGGGGATCCGAAGCCACATTGTGGCTTTCGGTAGGATCGGTGCTGTGATCATACAGTTCCCAGCGATCCCGATAATAGTAGCTACGCAAAGTTTTATTCCAATGAGTAGGTTGCCCCGCCTGAGTTCTGTTCAGCAGGTCCTGGAACGTGGGTGAAACATAGAAATCTTGATCAATGGGAAAGGAGGTTTGGTTCTGTAGATTGTGAATCAAATGCAGGGAGCCATGCTGCACAGCTCGCATGGGATAGTGCATGGTCACCTCATGCAAGCTCTGACTGGCAAACACAGTTCTCCATTTTGGCTCCAGTGATAATGCTGGCAGCAAAGACTTCCCGGTGAGTTGCACTATCCGCTTCCCAAACAGACTGTACGTGGGATATGGCACAGAAAACCAGTCCAGAATAGTGGGAGTGATATCTGCAGAGAGAGAAGGGAAAGCTGAAGCAGAAAACTTGCTTCTGAGCCACAGTGGTGCAGTGGTTCAAATGCAGTATTGCGGACTACTTCTACTGACTGCCAGCTGCCTGCAATTTGGCAGATCGAATCTCACCAGGCTCAAATTTGACTCAGCCATCCATCCTTCTGAGGTCAGTAAAATGAGGACTCAGATTATTGGGGGCAATAGGCTGACTCTGTAAACCGCTTAGAGAGGGCTGCAAAGCACTGTGAAGTGGTATATAAGTCTAAGTGCTATTGCTACCTGATGCAGAGGGAAGAGACCGGAAGGAATTTTGTTCGCAGGTGTTATCTAGCATGGAACAATATTTATAAGTCCTATTAAAAAAAAACAATTGTTTCTTCCTAAGATTTTCTAGCTTATACCAGTTAGCTCCAGTTCTGTACTTTCTACAATGCATCTATTCAATAAAATTTAGGCTTGATAAAGATGGTAAGGTAGGAACTAAAGGGTCAACTATCATATATATTCATGGGTAAATCTCTGCTCGGGTAAATTCAACCCAACAGCAGAAACTTCTCTGATACAATGGCTAAATGAGTTGCTTTAATGCAGACAAGAAAAAGCCACAACTAAGTAGCTTGTACCGTAGAAATTTCTCTCTTTCAACCCAGAGTTTAAATCTAAAGCCACTTTTTTCTCCCTTTTTAAGTCAAGAAACTTTTGGCTGTTCCTTGCTAATCCATGAGATTGGGAAGCGCTTGCCTAACTGTTGCCTACACAACAGTTCCGTCTGGTCTCAGCATTATGGTTCCCTCCTACACTGGCTTCCCATTCTTCCTCTGTTTCCCTTTTTTGCTGTTTGAATGAGGGATCAAGAAAAGGGAAATATGACCTGGGCTGCCTTCTGTGCACCCACATATATATCCAATTACTTAGTAGGTGGGTTCCCACATTTGCCATGACTTATTTAATCAGTTTGTTGAATAAACCCTATTTGGAAAGCCAGCATATAAGACATTTAAGGCATTTATTTATTCCAATCCTTTAAAAAAGCATTAAATAAGTTTAAGTTCTGTATAACAGAACTGTTTGGAAGGGTTCGTAAAGCATGTATATTCCTGAACATATACTAGGGAAAGAGCTGAGAAGGACATCCACATGGACCAGGGGTGTCAAACTCGCTGGATGCGGGTTGGATGCATCACATGCCGGCCACGCCACGCCCGGTTTAGCGAAGGGGGAAAAAATCCTGCTACGTGACGTGACGCCGTTGTGACAATACGTGTTTGACACCCCTAACATAGATGAAACTGCCAGACATATAGGCTGCAACCATAATTTCTCCCTCTCTCTCCAAAGAGGAAGATCTTCAGAAAAGGCTAATGCAAAGTGGAAAGTGTATTAGTTTGATTTAGCACATCCCAGCCTCTTCCATGGGACAAATCCACCAATTCATTTCTCAGCTGCTCTTACCCAGGAGGCTGATGTAGGCACTACTGACTTGGCCCCAACGTGAAGGGTGCTCAGGAGATGAGACCAGGAGGGGTTCAGCTGTGCCTGGCCAGTACAAGTTGGTTCTGCCACTGGGAAAAGGGATGCCGTTGTCTGAAGTATAGATCACAAGAGTGCTGTTGTGGAAGCCTGAATGGCGGAGCTCCTTTAGGACAAGACCAAGGCCTGCAGAAATAATATACAATAAATACCTTATATAATATATATTACACTAATTGCCTTCCCCAGAACTAGCCTTGACCCACATTAAGGCTGAAAGGAACACTCCTTTCTGCCCTCCTCCTCTTTCAGACATAGCATGTACATCGCCCAAATCTCAGGAAGAGGTGCAGGTTCTTTCTCCAGGCACCACACAGCAGGTATTAAAAGATTATTCGGTGTTAATTGACCATCTCCTATTAAGTTCCACTCAATAGTTAACATAACTATTCATATTTTGCTAAGGATGGATGGATTACTGTTACTTTGCTTCTTTATCACTAAAACATATTGCCACAAGACCAGTTCAACATAGTGGTGAAGGTGAGGGCCTAGAAACTGCACGGCTGTGAGTCCTAGGCCTCTCTCCAGCATGAAAACTGGCTGGGTGACTTTGGGCCGGTCATTCTCTCTCAGTCCAAGTTACCTTACAGGGTTGTTGCTGTGGGGAACATAGGAAATGGGAGCATTAAGTATGCTACTTAATTTATACAACTTAATTAAGTTGTATAAAAGATGCTAATAAAAGCTACTAGATAATAGTAACAAGGCTACTATACATAAGAGCTAGACCTTTTAAAGTCCATACAATGAAATACACAGGATTCTAAAGATTAGAGATGTGTTCTTTTTTAATAAACAGAAGATGATTATCATCTGCTCTCTTCAGAATTACAGCAATATTTATGCTTTATCCCTTTATGTGCATAAAGCAAAATCAGACTGACTTTCAAGTATACAAAAATGCACCATCATTAATTAATCATTAATTAAAGGTCTTGTTCCATTTCAAAAGTACCAAGCCTTTTGTCCCACTCCTGTAGGCAGAACTACCTGCTTCAATAATCATCTACCTTGATCCATGCGCCCGACAGTTGTGTATTGAGCTGCCAAATCCTCATGAGCAGCTGGGGTGTCTTGTACAAAATAAGGGACCTGAAGGCCAAAAGGAGATACAGCTGAAGCTACAAGCTACCCTAGGAAAGACCTCTAGTTAACAAAGGGTGAATTATTATGACAAGTGCTGGAGGAGTTATTGCCACTTGCAGGCATTTGCTGGAACCCAGATGGAGAAGAAAATCCTAGACGTCACCTGCACTTGATCTGGATGGTAGAGCTCAGGTTTCCAATCTGGGATCCAGCCCATTCCAGGCTCCCCATTGCCAAATTTCTCACAAAAGGTTCCATACTGTGGCTGGGAATGACCACAGCGATGGGGATCATGGAAAGCCACATAAAGGAAAAAAGGTCTACAGGTTGGGGAAAAAAAGAGCAAAAACACAGTTAAGGGCCCTTGATAATGCCACAGCAGTGCTTCCTCTCCACTATTTAAAGCAATACTTTGGATGCCTCTAGCTTTGCTAAGTTCCATTTTCCCCTTCTCCATAAACCCTGAGTTTGGCTTCTCTTTGATTTTGATCCTCTATTTCAGTATACAGAACCATTTTATTTCCCCAAACATCCTCTTGGAATCTTTGCTGGGTCTGCCAAATATGAGTGAAAGATGGGTGTGAAGGGCCTGGTCCTGGATACTCCAAAGAGATTTAAGGAAAGGATACATCTGGGTCATTCCAGTACTGGACCTTACTTTTCATCCACACTCTGGAGGAATTTCCGAACAAGCAATTTGATTCGGGTGATGTTTCTGCCCACTTGCAAGACAGAACTGTTTTCCTCAGTGTAGGCAAAATCAAATGGATACACAGCCTCTGGCCCAACGTGCTTCTTGCCAATGATTCCTGAAAGAGATAAGGAGCCAGAGTAACTCAAAAAAAGGGTAGTAATATTAACTGGTCAGTTAGGATAGTGCCCACATTACATGGACAAAATAGACATATCCTTGGCATTTATGGGGAAAAAGAGGGATGCAAGGATTCTATACAACTTACATTCATTCATAAAGCTTAACAGAATGATGGGTATGTAAAAAAAAATGATAATCTAGCTGTCAGTATTCCAGCAAAACCAAACTCCAATCAAAAACTCTGAGACAGGCATTTTTCTCAGTTTCTTTTTATTGGGAAAGTCATACTGGCACATCTGGGAAAACCCGAATTTGAGAGTTCCAGGTTTTCCCTCAGTAATTCAAGTCAAAACCCGACCCCTGCACCCATCAGTCCATCACATGGTCCAATACCATCCGTCCCAACTTGACACATCCTTTCAACTATTCCTCCTTCAGGTGCAGGAATAACACAAGCTTGACCGAAAAGAAGAATGCTATTATGTCTAGCTAACACTCTGAAAATCCCCCCTCCTAATTTCCCAAGCACGGGAATGTGGCAGTGTGGAAGCTTCTGGTGTTAATATGGCTTCCAAAGTTGACACTAGCTTCAGAGACTAAAGGGGTGCAATTTATAATGTGCTATGACATCTATTTGTATCCCACCTTTATTATTTTTACACATAACTCAATGTGACAAATATATGACTAATACTCCATCCTCCTCCTATTTTCCGTACAATAACAACCCTGTGAGGTGGGTTGGGTGGAAACAGAATAGCCCAAGGTCATTCAGTTGATTTTCATGGCTAAGGTGAAATTTGAACTCATGGTCTCCTAGTTTCTAGTCTGGTGCCTTCACTACTAGACCAAACTGGCTCTCAGAAATATTTTTCTCTGTTGGAATTGGACTAAATGAGCCAAAAGTATAACTGTGGGAGGCAATCCACAAGACAACCCTCATCAGCATTGACCAAAAAAATGGCAATAAAGCATTAAATAATGTGCCGTTGATTTTAATTGAGCAGTTAAATCAAGTGTCTATTCTGCTTTCAACAGCAACAACCAGCTGCCTCAGAATTAATATATGCAACATCGCTTTTTAAAATACCATAACATTTATCATTGCCAGCATTTTCTGATTGGGCCGCAAAGGAGAGAAGACCAAAAGTCTTCTTTAAACTTGCAGACTGTCTGATCCAAGCCCCAGACAGAAAGAGTTCCAGCTGACCTGAGGAAGTAAAAGGAGGAACTCTGCTTACCTGTCCGTATCCCAGACTGGTTAAGCAACAAGGGGAGGCTCCGGACAGTATCAAAGGAGTTGAAGTGATGTACATCTTGATGCAATCCATACATCCCATTTTGGTGCTATTGTTGGACAGAAATCATTTGCAATACTGTGGGATCCACAATTTGGTATCAATCATAATTTTCAATGAAAAGGACAGAGCCATGCCTTGGCATGCTCTCTGCTCCCATCTGGGGGGGGGGGTGTTACCTGAGGCAGGCCCGTCAAGAGGCTGGCCCGGCTGGGGGAGCAGCTGCTGACAGAAGTGAAGGCATTCTGGAAGATCAAGCTTCGCTGGGCCAAAGCATCCAGGTTTGGGGTCTTTATGATTGTGTTGTTATACACACCACTCTCAAAACCACCATCGTCCGCTGCCATGGAAAGGAAGAGCACAAATCAAGGGGCGAAATCTGTATTCTATTCCTGTTCCCTGTGAACATTTGCTACAATCTTCTGGGATAATCATCCACAAATCTATTGTATTTCTGGGTGGAAAACATCTGGAGGTTGCTGGATCATGTAAAACTGCTCTCTTAGCTGGGGCAGTGTAGTTTTGTGACACAGACTTAAAGGTGTTTCAGCCTGTGAAATTTTAAAGTATTGTGCTCCACGACACACTCATTATCCAACAAATGCTATTTTGAAAACAGAGCTTTTTCATCCACCATTAATGTTAACATTTGATATTTAAATAGTTTTTGCTCACCATGGATATGATTGATGCAATATCTTTGTGATTCCAGTGTTGATAAATAAATTTGAGGGGTAACTGGCAACCACTGATTGAAAACCTTAACCCTAATCCATTGGGGGGGGGAGTGTAAATCTGTAAAAATAGAACATAACTGGTGCGCAAACTTCAGCAAGCAGTGAGCAAAAAAGGAACAAGAGCCCTGTATTGCATTTCAACTCAGGAAGCCTGCAATCACAGTTGAAAAAGGAGAATTGTGGACTCTGAGCCATTTTATAGTTCTGCAAACACAGAGGTCCCGCTAATTTAGCTAAATGAGCATCGCACAAGCTACACAATTATGTAGAAATACACCAGACCTCTCACAGTCCTGTTAATTCTGTCACACCTTATCCAAAGTGGCCTGAGTCTGGCTATTATATTTCAACAATATTTGGTTCTTCACTTTTTCACAAGCCATAGCGGAGACCTGGCACCATAACCAAATTGCTCAATGCCCATTATGATGTCATTTAGGGTTCATGTGTAAGCTTTTCTTATTTTTGGCCGAATTTGTGGCAGACTTCACAGCTGCCAGGGCTCAAAAAGTCTGCACCTACTGAATGTTTTCCTGTCCTATAGAAATTGACCAACCACAGGAAGCTCAGTCTGGGGAATTCGTGGGAAAGAGTCCATCTTTGGAACCTCTCTTCCTGCCAACCCAAACTGAGAGGGGTGTGGGAACAGAGTGACGACTTTGAGTCAGAAGACTTGATATTACTCTCCTGTACAACACAGAGTGGAACACTGGCTGTCCCATCTTCTAAAAAGGCAGAATTCAGTTGATTTTATCTCATCAATACAATCACGAAAGCTGTCACAGCAACCAGACCAGAAAGTTCTGTCCGTGCCTCCTTCCCTTCTCCTTTTTCGACTTCCCTGTAGCTCTGGGGTTTCTCGATGGCCTTCCATCCAAATTTCCCTCCAAGCCCGGCTTTTAACCTGCTTCAGAAACACCCGATCCCACCTTCTCAAAGCAGCTCCCAACGAAAGCCCAAAGGGGGCAAGCAGGGATTCCAACGCAGAAGGGTCTCGAGCGCTCCCCCGGGCTTGGTTTGCTCACCGACAATCAGCAGGACGTTGCGGAACCTGCTGGGGTCCCCCTTCCTCGCGTGACAGAGGCCCAGAAGGAGGAGCGCCACCACGCACCTCTGTCCGGGCGACGGCATGGCAAACTCGCCTCGCCCGGGCCTGGGCCCGACAGGCGATCCCCGAACCCTGGCATTCACCGCAGCTGGGAACTCGGAAGGAGCTAATCACTGCCGGGCTCCGCCTCCGCTTCCACGGAAAGCCCGGATCACGTGAGCCGAGATTGGTCGGGACTCGGCCGCTTGGAAGCTGGGGTTAATTTGGCTGTTGCTTCCCTGACGATGAGCCTGAACTGAAGAATTAGACATCGACAGGCAGACGGCCCGCGGAAGGGGCCGCTCGCTATCTCTGGAGAGCTGATCGGATGGTGCATGGTAATGTTCCGCAATCATCTTTCATCGCGTCCCAGGACCCACTGATCATGTAAGTTTTCTCTGTCTTCATGACTATTTCCTTCTTCCCCGCCGAGTCTTGCTCCTCCACTTGGAACTCTCCGAAATTACTTCTGATCTCCTAATTTTAAGCCGATTGCCCGATTTGAGCGAGCCTTGCCCAGGTTCTCGTGCCAGCTCTACGAAGAGGTGCACCAACAATTGGGTCGCAAATATTTAAATATGCTTGGGTCCATCTCCTGTAGAAGACGAGGTGGCATTATTGTTTACTGTTAAGGGAGGGACAATATTATTGTAAGGCAGGATCCTCTGTTTCTACACAAGATGGAGAACCAGTGGTGTTGCCTAATTGCTGTCCTATTCCTTTTCCAGGGATACCTATGAACTTTTGCTGCCAGTTTGTCATCTGCTCCAGCAAAACTATTTGCTATGACAGCTGTTTGCCTGTGACTTTGCCTGATAGTGCTTTGCTCGAGGTTGAGATGGTGGATCCCAAGTGAATCGATCTGAACCACAAAGCGTTCAGCCATGTCGGAAAGAAACTGGGAACGTTGGAAGCAATGTTGCAGAGCAACTGGAAAGAGATTGCCGGTGCTAACTTGGCTTCCCAAGTATTCTCTGCAATGGCTACAGCTGGATCTTATGGCCGGGCTGACAGTGGGGATGACCGTTGTGCCCCAAGCTCTTGCTTATGCTGTGATAGCTGGTCTTCCTGTGCAGGTGAGGTTACACATGCAGCAGTGACTACGCTTAAGCTGTATTTGTACAACTACAAAGTACATCTCCGCAGTCAGTATTCCCATGAGCAGACAAACTGGCTTTATTGCAGAAGAAATGCCTCATCTAATTGGAGAGTGAAGAGGAAAAGGATAGAAACTGAGTTCAAATTCAATTCCTTTTTTAAAAAAAGAACTCTTGGTCTGACAATACCATTTGATATTTGCTCAAGGGAAGGAAAGATTAGACTAGTTTTACTGGATGCCACCAAGGGCAAGGGCTGGTGGCTGGAGGAATGGATGTTTGTGAAAGAGTGGCTATAACAGCCAAACTTTTGTATTTTAAGCATTAGCCTGGGAACTAACTAATTAGATAGTGTCCTCATTTATTCATACAAGTGTATGGTGTTTCTGTTCTTATTTGGCACTCTTACAGAGAGATAAAGGAAATCCACACATTATATCCATATGCTTTTGTTTTCTCACCTATCCTAGCCAAGTGAGAAATTGCAAGTGGGCTGGAACAGGAAGTGAAGTTGTTTTATACAAAATTAAAATATAATTCCCTATGTGGGCCATGTGCTGCCCATTGGCATCTGCCTGGCTATCCCATATAATTTTTTAAAAAGGGATTACAGGTAATCCTCTATAACAATAGCACTTAGATACCGCTTTACAGTGCTTTATAACCCTCTCTAAGCAGGCTTATGACCACAACTGAGCCCAACATTTCTGTTGCTAAGCAAAACATTTATTAAGTGAGTTTTGCCCCATTTTACGACCTTTTTTGCCAGAGTCTTTAAGTGAATCACTGTAGTTGTTAAGTTAGTAACATGGTTGTTAAATGAATCTGGCTTCCTCATTGATGTTGCTTGTCAGAAAGTTGCAAAATGTGATCACATGATCCTGGGATACTGTAACCATCATAAATATGACTCAGTTGCCTAGCCTCTGAATTTTGATCACGTGATCATGGGAATGCTGCAATGGTGAAAAATGGTCATAAGTCATTTTTTCAGTGCTGTTGTAACTTCAAATGGTCACTAAAAGAACTGTTGTAAGTCAAGGACTACCTGTATTTAAAAATATTAATTGAGAAGTTGGTACGCTGCTTCTTTATTTTCTACAATGCCTTTGTGCCCTTGCCTATGTACAGTTGTTTCTCTGGAAAGGCAGTGCTAATTCAGGAAGAGAAAGACAAACATAACCAGTAGTACTAGATTTCTAGGGACAAGAGATATAAAAGAAACAACTTCCATAGTTTTCCTTCTGGTAAATGAGTATTTTGTATCTGGCCAAGCCAAGTGTGGCAGCGATTTTGTGGATGCCCACATTCCATGGGTAGTCATTTTGAGATAATGACTTTTTCTCACAAAGTCCTACATGCATCTGTCAGCTTGAAAAAGATTGCTTGTCCTAATTGTCCTCTGGCAGATATTTGTTTTCAGAGTTCATTTTCTAAAGTGTTTGTGAAACTGAACTGTGTTTATAATTCTACTTCAGCTTTTTTTGTTTTGCAGAACTGTGAAAGTAATAAATGTGTAGATTTGTCATAAAGTTATTTTTCATTATTCTTTAAATTATGACTGTTTCCTAAATAAGGCAGTGGCTAAACGAAAACTATTTGTATTCCTTTAAAAATATTTCACCAAATTTTCCATAGGATGCGATTTGTATTTTGTAGGCCTTTCATAACATTTGTGGTCTTATTGGCTTACAGTTCTTCAAGTACTGTGAATAGTCTCTGATGTTGCCTTCCCCTCTCCTTCACAGTATGGTCTGTATTCTTCCTTCATGGGTTGTTTCATCTACTGCTTTTTGGGGACCTCCAAAGATGTAACACTTGGTCCAACAGCCATCATGTCCCTCTTGGTTTCTTCCTATGCATTCCATGATCCCGCCTTGGCCGTTCTCCTTGCCTTTCTTTCAGGTTGCATCCAGTTAGCTATGGGACTTCTCCATCTTGGTAAGATTTGGTTGCTTTTATATTGGTCTTCTAAGTCCACTGCCCTGTTGCTATTATTGGCCAAATAAGATAATTGGGAATCAAATCTGGCAAAAAAAAGTAGAAATGAATTTCCCCTGTTTTGGTATCCTAAACTTTCTATAAATTGCAGGGCATTTTTCCAAATATCTGTGAAAAAGTACATCTCACTGAGTTCATTGGGTATTTGCCAGATAAGTGAGTACAGGATTATAGGCTCATTCAAAGTCTCTTTATTGAGGTGATTTATGAATTATTCTTCACCTTCTGGTAGATTCTGATGCTGCCTGCCTATATTTTTTTGAACTGGATGTCCATGTGTAATTATGAAGAGAGATTCAGATATGCTTCAGTTAAATGCCAGGTGTACTCTATTTAAAGTACTTTGGGATGGCAATGCTTAAATGAGATGAACTTAGTAAAAGAACAACTCCATAGATTATGCAATCAAATCATTTTGTTCTTCCTAATCTAGTTTTGAATTTACAGCTAAATGCACAGGTTTCCTCCTAAAATAGGACTTGATGCATGCAAGAGTTTTTATTTTAAGTAACAGCTGGAAAGAATCTCTCCCTCTCTAGTCCCCAGCTTTATCTTGTTAATTGCCAGGTGGTTTTCTGCTTTAGAAAAGAAAGACTAGAGATCCTACAAAGGAAAGAGAAGAGAACATGATGGGCAAGTGTCTGAGGAATGGATAAGAAATCCAGCTGGTGTAATTCCCTGGGTGAAATAAAAGACTAAATGATTTTCCCCCATTCCTGGCAGGTTTCATTTTGGACTTCATCTCATATCCTGTTATTAAAGGATTTACTTCAGCTGCTGCAGTCACCATTGGCTTCAACCAAGTTAAGGTAAACTGTCTCTGTCTACCCTTGGCCTTTACATTACAATTTTAGGTGAATGGGCTTCTGTAGGAAGAGGATAGAGGCCAGACCAGCCTTTATCTCAGGGGTCTTCAAACTTGATAGCTTTAAGACTTGTGGACTTCAACTCCCAGAATTCCTCCTCCAGTCATGTTAGCTCAGGAATTCTGGGGGTTGGAGTCCACAAGTCTAAAACTTGCCAAGTTTGAAGACCCTTGCTCTATCCTATTATGTGTGAGAGAAAGAGGGTGAAGACAACCCTCCCTAATAGTTCACAGAGTATATTGTAGATGCATATAGTAGCGTAGAATTTTGCTCAGTCTAGCAATATTTTGTCTATAGATGTGAAACAATAAAGAAATCAGCTTGGAAGTATTGCCATGTGTCATTCTTGATTTGGGGCCTGACAGTCACTGACCTCTGGTGGTTGGGAAGTTTATCGGAGATCTTAATCATGAGAGAAAATGGGGGACTGGTTTTACATTCCAACATTTCTGCAGTTACTTCCTTAAAACTATTGAAAGCTGCCCTTAATTTTGCTCTGCTTTCATTTCCTACTTCTTAGTTTCAAAAGCAAAGAGTTTGATTTCTTGAGCTTTCAAAATTCTTAAGTTTATATAATTGTAGAGCTCAACAGCTTCCTTTCCTCCACGGTCATTTTCTGTAAGCATTGCCGAGGATTGTGTACCATTGAATTCTATGTCTCTTATAACATCAATATTTCCTCTGTGGTTGACCACAGTTAGCTATTTGCAAGAGGCTGAAATGATAGCAATCACAGTTACAGTTCTTTGTGCTTGCGAGTGTGCAAAAAGAAGCCTCAGATCTTTTTGTATAGAAGGTTTTGTTTTAGTTCACTAAAAACATTTTCTGGCTTATTACATTAATAAAATATTGGTGGAAGCTGTCTAGGCCATCCCTTTAGATTCGTCTTGGCAGTTGGTTACTAGACCCTAATACAATTTTTAAGAATATCAAAAACAAAAAACAGGGAATAAAGGAACAAATTAGAACTGTTATAATGTTTTAAAATTTACAAATTGGCTGTTATGACTATGCAATATATATTTAATGCCAAAAGGGTATCAAACATTTTACATGTATAAAAATACCATCTTTGCAATTGCAAGAACTTTAGTATATATGCTAAAACTTAAAATAGTTTGTAATTAAGTGGAAAGTTGTACTAATGTGTTCTTCAGAAGCTAGCTAAGTCTCATGAAATATATTATTCTCTAATACAGTATCAGAGACTATCTTGTTTCAAATGGCTTCTAGATTCATTTAATTCATATAGTATACCCTCCATAATGTATGCGTGTGTTTTTTTCTACCAACTTGTTTCTTGTGTGTGTTTACTTTTCCATAGACTCTCCTGGGTCTGCAGCACATTCCAAAGCAGTTTATCCTACAAGTGTATTATACCTTCTGCCGAATTAGTGAAACAAGGTAAAAAAGTGTTTATCTCTTTTTTTTTTAATTCCTCCTCTTCCTGTTTACAAAAATGGGAAATTAGTGCAAAAATCATATGCAAAATCAGAATCTGGGAATTGTAAACATTTTTTTAGAGTGATACATTTCAAGATCTTTAAGCATTCCTAAACCCTGAAATTGGGCAAGCTCAAATATTGCATGGGGAATCTTAGAATTGAGCTAAAAGCTGGAATGTTAATAAGTTTGGGGCATATCCATTTTTTTCGTCACAACTTAGGGCCAAATACTTTTTTTAATGAACGCAAAGAATAAATGAACTTAAAACTGTAGAAATAGGAAAATGGCCTGACAAATACCCATCTGATCTTTTATGCTTAATTAGGTCATTTTGGAGTAGGTTATGTTTACTTTGAAGTTAATGTTATTGTTCTTACAAAAATTAAACTATATATGCTTACAGGATATATTGTATGAATGAATGAAATCTGGGCTTAGTTTTTTCAAGTTTTTAAATCTCATACTTCATATTTCCTTTTCCTTATTAAAAATCTAATTCACCAGCAGGGAAATGTGTGTTATTTTAATATAAAAAAATTCAAGTATCTTGCTGGCTGAATAAAACGATGCACAAATTGGAGAAGGGCCCATGCTTAAAAAGCAAATAGGATGGAGGTCTTTTATCTGTGCAGAGTTTGTGCAATATCATGATTATTTGCAGGGCTGGAGATGCCATCCTTGGGGTCTGCTGCCTAATAGTGCTTATGGTCCTTCAACAAATGAAAAAAGGCATCCCCAGGACCCATCTGATGGAAACCTTGCCTGTCAGAATCAGTCGATATATAATTTGGACAACAGCTACAGGTTTGTCTGTCATGTCCTCTAAGCAAAGGTTCAATTTCCTTCTTCTTGGAAGTATTTTTATAAGGTTATGTCATGATTATGGAATCCATGCCTATCATTTGACTTTATTTAAGACTCTCTTCCTTACAGCCCGTAATGCTCTTGTGGTTCTCTTTGCTGGTCTTGTGGCTTATTCTTTCCAAGTGACTGGCTCCCAGCCTTTCAGCCTCACAGGAATCATTCCCCAGGGACTCCCTCTCTTCCAGCCACCACCGTTCTCCATCATCACACCCAATCAGACTATTGGTTTTAAGGAAATGGTGCAGGTGTGTATTTCTTTTTTATTGGTTCAATTACCTCCTTTCTGTTTATGTCAGCTCTTCTCGATAGATCAGATTAAAAAACCAGTGCCATGTAATTCAGGATTACTTTTATTGTAACAGAATTGTCAGCGTTCCAAATAAACCTCCCAAAAAAAGACTCTGAGAATATCGTCTTCCCAAAGATCCATTTTATTAGATATATCATATTGGCACATCTGGGGAAAACCCAAATCTGAGAGTTTCCCTAATCCAAAGAAAACCCAAAATCCAACCCCTGCACCCAGTCGTCCATCACATTGTTCCTTCTTCTTGATCAAAATTGCAGTGAAATACAGCTCCCGTCTTCCATCCCTGCAGGCCATCGGACCTGGCTTAGCGGTGGTGCCTCTCATGGGACTGCTGGAGACGGTTGCTATTGCCAAAGCATTTGGTAAGATCATTTTCTTGTTTGTGGAGGGGGGGGGGAGGAAGGACTATATACTTCCCTGCACAGCTGACACCTGAAATGAATTTTTATTTTTATTTGAAGACAGTGGCCTCTGATCACAAATCACAGTAAGCTAAAGTCTGTTTCACAGTGGATTATTGAATAAATCACATTAGCTGGAATTGGGATATTGTTGACCAGAACCTACTCAGCGTTGGTTGTAAGATGGATGGCTATTGAAATGTTTTAAATAATTTAAATAAATTAATTAATATGCACAATGCATGAAATGTACCAAAATCACAGGTGTGTGTTGAAACTATAGTTAAGAGCAGAAATGGCAGATCTGTGGCTCTCCTTTTGTTGGGGAATGACAGCTTCCAACCCCAGCTAGAATAGTCTGAGATGACATAGCTTGGATATGTCAGCAATATCAGAAGGAAACAGACAATATACTCTTGGACTAAAATATGAAAACTGTCTTAGACTAATAGTAATTCAGCATAAGAGGTAGCTATTTTCTTATCTCTACCTGCTTTGAAGGGATAGAAAGTCTGTCAGTGGAAGGATTAGGTAAAGAAACAGAAATCTGTTACCTGAAATTTTGAAGTCCATAACTAGCTTGATTAGGATGATGGGTAGTTACAGTATATCAGTTATACTGCTTTAGGGAAGTATCATTTTCTAGAATTGTCAGCTCCGTGTTACGGTGTTTCTATTAGCTTCACTTATCCCTCCCTGCCTGTAGTAGCTTGCAAACTTCTCTTCTGTGGAAAATGCTGTGATAAATTATTCTTGGTCATTTCTGTATGTAATGATGCCTTTTTTTCTTTTCTTATTAGCCTCTCAAAATAACTACCAGATTGATTCCAACCAAGAGCTGCTAGCTATGGGTAAGGATTTTGCATAAATGGGCTTGGTTGCATTTTGACTGGATGAGGAGAACCCAAGCCAAGTGAAGTAGTTGGGGATGGGGGATTCTGGGAATTGCAGTTGTCAGATGCAGTTATTTCAATTACTGGGAAGCAGAAAGAATCTTTGGAACAGGATTCATTGGACAAATCTCATTCTCATCACTTGCAGCTTTAGAATTTTGGGTTCACAGAGTCAGAAGGCATGTTGCTCAATGTCGGAAATCCAGAGGAATTGGGGAGAGTGACCCCCAAGCCTCTTAAGAGTCTAGGAGAGAAGACAACAAGTCTTGTAATCTCACTGTTTCTGTTCCTGCCTTTCTTCCTGGATACTCTAGGGTTTACCAACCTCCTGGGGTCCTTTGTCTCATCCTATCCAGTCACAGGTAGTTTTGGCCGGTGAGGAAAACACTTTCTTTTTCTCTCTCTTTATCTCTCTCTCTTTTCGATAAATGCAAGCTACTTACATAGCTTGATTAGGTAATTTGAAATAGTATTCTTCATGCATCGCTTGTCATGGATTCATTACCTCTTAAAAACTTTTAAACCTAATGAAAAAAGGTTTTCATAATATTTATGGAGGGAAGGTAGTTCATGTCCATTGCATGATAATGCATGCAGAGCTTCAGACAGGTTGCATTTTATTATAAAGTTATTTTTCCTTATTATTCAGATAGGCATAGCCAAAAATCCAGCTGAAATTGGATATACATTTTCATGTTCAAAAATGGCTGTGAGTTAATTAAAAAGGTTAGAAAAAGGTGATGCTTGAGGCCAATTTGGGAAGTGTCCTTGATCTTTTTTTTTTTTTTTAATAGGAACAAGGGGAAGGATTTACTCCAGAAAAAAACATCTTGTCTTGGAAATGCCCTTTGGATTGAAAACATTTTTTCCCATAACTACTCACAGTCTAGGGCTGTGATCTTACTCTCTTGGGCTGATATGAAGGAGAAATGTATAGGTGAAGCAATGGAGAAATGTGGTTGTGAACACAGCAAAATGAAAGCCACATTTTCATTAGAGTCTCTTCATTTTTAATTTTTGAATAATTTGATTTTTTCTTTAGCCTCTACCATTTGATCAAGTCTTAAATCATAACTTGCAAACTGATAATTGAAGAGGAAAAATAAGGGAAGCATAGCCAGCCTTGGAAGGGGAGTAGGTTGCATGTATGCACGTCTGATATTTCTAGGCTTAAAATAAGCTTAATCCTTTTACTTATAATGGCTTTGTTCACATTGCAGGACAGCAGTGAATGCTCAGACTGGTGTATGTACTCCTGCTGGAGGACTAATCACAGGTAGGAAAAAGAATAATGCCATTGTTGAAGGAGAATAAATTGGAAGCAGAAGGTTATAAATGACAAATGTGCCAAGACAAATGTCACTTGTATAGCTCTCCTTCTTTCACTAAGCCTGCCCAAAGAGGCCCTGAAGACATGCAAATACTGCAACTAAAATGCATCAAATGCTATGTCTATGGAGATTCTCCATCATCCGGATCATGGTTGTCCCAACGGTGCTTTTCAAGAGGCAACTGGACTTTCTGGGTTTTTCTTTGAAGATGTTTCACTTCTCATCCAAGAAGCTTCTTCTGAGCTGAAGAAGCTTCTTGGATGAGAAGCGAAATGTCTTCAAAGAAAAACCCAGAAAGTCCAATTGCCTCTTGAAAAAGCATCTTTGGGACATCAAATGTTATGTACAAATAGAGATCCTTGAAACACAACAAGGAAACATCTTAAGGATAATACAGGTGAAACTCAAAAAATTAGAATATCGTGTAAAAGTTCATTTATTTCAGTAATGCAACTTAAAAGGTGAAACTAATATATGAGATAGACTCATTACATGCAAAGCAAGATAATTCAAGCTGTGATTTGTCATAATTGTGATGATTATGACTTATAGTTCATGAAAACTCCAAATCCACAATCTCAGAAAATTAGAATATTAGGTTCACCTTTTAACTAGCATTACTGAAATAAATGAACTTTTACACGATATTCTAATTTTTCGAGTTTCATCTGTGTATTCATTATGGCAAAAATTTTCTAGTTCATAATCTGCTTCATTAGATGCCTAGAAGTAAAAGGACACACACACATGCACACACTACAACTACTTCTTGTGCCATAGCTGTCATTGGATGTTGGCGATCCTATTTTTATCTCTCACACACGGTTGCAAATGAGTGGGTAATAATATGACACAAGAAGAAATTGAAGTACAAGTAATTACAGTGATAGTTACTTATTTATGCTGGACTTTCCTAACATGTTCACACTGTTGTTGGGACTTGGTAGATGGAGTATTGCATTGGTGAGCCCATGAACACATGTAGCTATTTTAGTTTATGGAAACATAATGTTAAATCTCCTAATAAGCTTCAAGCATTGGGAATTCACTGATTAAATTTATATGCCACCAAATGTTTCAAGATTCCCAGCAGAATAGAAAGCACAACAGTCAGAATTCAAACACCTGCATAAGCCCCAAAGTAACCCAACTCATTCACCCAAATCAGCAACAGCAGGCAAACTAAATTAAATAAACCAAGATCGTTAAAGTGGCAGTGATGATCATCTCCAAAGTCCCTCTAAAATACTATGGTTTTTCACCAGTTTCTGGATGTCTCTCCCAAATTCACTTCTGATTCTTAGTTATTTTATCACTTCAGTTCATGGAAAACCTCTGGCATAATAACGCATCCAACCCTGCTCTGCCACCCAACTTAGATGGAGCTTATTGTAAACCTGCATTTTGTCTCATAATATGGATGTCTCTTTTCTTTAAAGGGGCCTTGGTACTCTTATCCCTAGCCTACCTTACGTCCCTGTTTTACTACATTCCTAAGGCAGCACTGGCAGCAGTCATCATCTGTGCTGTGGCTCCAATGTTCGATGCCAGGATCTTCTGCACATTATGGCAGGTTAAAAGTATGAGCCTGGATCTCTTGTCCTTCCTCAAGCTGGTCAGTTAGAAAACTTTTAATACTTCCCTATAGACACTGAAGATGGTTAGAATTCAAACCTGAAGGATATGCGTGATTTGGGAAAAGTAGTGGGAGAAGCAGAATGGAAAGTTCCTTCTTCTCTGTAGCTCTTCTTAGTGCTGACTTGGTATTGACTTTCTGAAATTGGATTAATCCACTATTTCTTTATTAAGAAAGAAGGACTTAGGACTCTGGCAAAGTCAAGATGCTTTTCATTGTTAGATAGACTCTTAAACATTGAGGATGCAAGCTGGGCCTATTGGAACCGCATCTTGGAAACCTTCTGAGCCCAGTCTTTTCTAAGAACACATATATTGGATGGGGGTGAAGGATCTGATGGGCCATAAGACCTTACAGCTTTGTATTATAGCCAGTGACCTACAGTATTTAAGTTAGATCTAGAACTGGTTTAAAGGGACGCGGTGGCTCAGTGGCTAAGACACTGAGCTTGTCGATCAGAAAGGTTGGTAGTTCGAATCCCTTGCATCGCATAATGGAGTGAGCTCCCATTACTTGTCCCAGCTTCTGTCCACCTAGCAGTTCGAAAGCATGTAAAAATGCAAGTAGAAAAATAAGGACCACTTTGGTGGGAAGGTAACAGCGTTCCAGGCGCCTTTGGCATTTAGTCATGCCAGCCACATGACCACGGAGATGTTTTCGGACAGCGCTGGCTCTTCAGCTTTGTAATGGAGATGAGCACCGCTCCCTAGAGCTGGAAATGACTAGTATGTATATGCAAAGGGAACCTTTACCTTTACCTAGACATGTTTTAGTAGTAAACTTCTTGTTTGTCCTGGTGCAAGGGACAGCACGCTGTTTCTTAAAAACAGGAAAGCATGATATCCTTAACCTGCCCTCAGACCACTGCAAAGGCAACTTCAGTTCATTTTTTTCACTCTATATCAACATTAATAATTTCCTACTTCTGCCAGCAGATGTGGGGCTGTGCAGTCTTCCTGTTAAGCTATATTTCCTTGTCTAATATCAAGCTTAGAAAAGATAGAGTGGGAACCAATGAGTTATGTATAAGTTTCTTTTGAGCTTTAGTTTTAATTGCTTTCTTGTACAATTTATATCTATACTCTTAAAACGTTGGTACATAAGCCTAGAGCTAGTTTTCTTTGCCTGCTTGTTTTGTCCACTTTTGCTGATGAGATGGACTTGGTTGAATTCTCTGTTCTTTCTTCACAGGGCTAGACCTGGTGCCTCTTGGTGTTACATTCTTTGTTTGTTTTTGGGAAGTGCAATATGGCATCATAGCAGGGGTGATGGTTTCTGGAATCCTCCTGCTCTACCCCCTCGCCAGGCCTCAGATAAAGGTCAGTTTTAATTCACTGAGTCAGGCAGAGTTTGGAGACTATTTCCTTGAATCAGAAAACAATACATGGTAGCTATACATAGCTGAACGGTTAGAATATATTCTGTTTTGCTTCTGTCTGCTCTGATTGATTGGGATGTACTTAGGGAGAAACAGGTAATGATTGACTTAGGCAGTGCTAGATAATGATGTCAGCATTTATATATAACATAGGACATTTGTATCTCTTTATTCCTTCCAATTTTCAATTCTACTGAGACGTTGTATAACTAAGAGATATTGTTTAACAATTGAGACAATAAATGTTTTCATAAGTACATCAAGAAGCATTGTGATGATTCAAATTTCATAGGTCTCCTTTGATTCCTTCCCACAATACTTTCTTCCACCTTTTTCTCCAGGTTGTGAGGGACAAGGCAATAGTCATAAAGCCTGAGAATGGCCTTCAATTCCCTGCAATTGATTTCCTCCGGGATACTGTACACAAACAAGCTCTATCAGGTAAACTGTGTAAATTCCTGAAATGAGACTTCAGTATATCTCATCTAAGAGAGTTAATATTCCTCCTCTTGGGTGCCTCTGGAAACATAATTGCTCCATGCAGTTACGTCCATGTCTTTCAACAGAGAATAAATAAGGTTTCAAGAATGTTTCAGTATATCGGTATGCCTTTTGAGGAAATGTCCACGATACCTATATATTAGGACCAAATGAGAAGGGTTTCCAGTTAACCATACTTGTGCTGAACAGATGGAAATTCAGAATAGGTATTTAAGCAAACATACAATGTAGAATAAATATTTTAGTCTTAACAAAATGAACCATGTTGGTGAGATAAGCCCATAACTTGGCCAGATTCTCTTGCTAGCTCTTTGACTGATCTGTTTCTTGTGTTCTTGTTTTCTGACTTCTTTGAAGGACAGGGTGATGTGTTTGTGGTGGTGGTGCTGGGCAATGTGAGAAGGCTCATCTGCCTCATATTTACCTAGAGATGGTAGAGGCCTGAGAAAGAAGGTTGCAGCAGCTTATTCCTGTCTCTTTCAGTGGTCTTCCTAAATCTCCAAGTAGGGTATGCAGCCTGCGAGGAATGCTGTGGGGGGATGTCCTATCCCCCATCTTGGCCTTCTATGAAACAGACTTGTCTTCTCCTCAAACTGTACTCTCAAATGCCTTGGATCTCTCACAGGTTGTAGCCAGTCAGTTCAACCAAGTACACTGCAGTTAAGGTGTATTATAATTTCAAAGTTCCAAGAAAGGAGGGGAAAGCCATAATATACATGACAGCAGCCTGATTCAGGAACTGCTATAGCTCCCCCAACTATCAACCTGACTACCAAAAGAGAAAATTCAGAATGAATTTGAGTTTTCTTCTCCCTCTTTTTCTATTTAGGGACCAGCCCACTCTTTCTTTTGCAATTTTGTTTTGTTATTTTTTCCGGAAACACACCGAATTCTGATGATGATAGATCAGGACCTCATGGTGATTTACAGATCATCTTGGTTTGTAAACTATGAACAGTGTCCTGTTTGTGTATGAAGGTTATTGTGCTTAGCTCTTGAGTTTCAATAGCTAATTGCTTTCATTCCCTGGCACCTGGTTCACTCAAAGTTCTCAAAAACACAACACAACCCACACAAAGCACAAAGACTCATGTTTCTACAATAATATACAGGGTTCTTAGTCTTTTCTTCTTTCCATTTTTTTTTCTTGGAACTGCAATGTGAGTAGATTAGGCTAAAATGTGTGGTCTGCTCTGTATCAGTGATGGCTGTGGAGGGAGTTGAATTTGAGTCTCTATACAAATTCAAATTGTAAATTTCCACAGTTTCATGCATGGTTTCAAGAATCAAATTCCAACTTTCTGGATTGCTAATCAACATGAATTGGTGGAATGAATCCTGATAGTTGGAATCTAACACATTGTAGAGGCAAAGCTGAGCCTAAGTGATTTTTATAATTTAGTCCATATTGGTCATCTTACATTTCTATATATTTATTGACATTAGTTTAATAAACTGGATTATCTGAGCCTCTGAATGTATTTTTTTTCTTTTAATTTCCAATCTTAATTGTTACAACTTCCTTCTATGGCAGATCAAGCTTATATTGGGAAAACTTCTAAAGACCGCTAATTTTATATTAAATAATCAAAGCAGGATGATTTGAATTTTGAAAAGGTTCTTTAATTTACATTAAAAATTACAAAACTTCCCAAAGAACCTAAAAGATTTATAAAATGTTCTTCCATTGTTTTATTTTTTCAAATCTGGACCAAAATATCAATCTGTTAATGCAGCTAGGAGTTCGACTGCATAAGGCCTTCATTCAGCCACATAATATTGTCTTCCTTCAGAGTCTCATCAATGCAATGTCATCCTGGACTGCAGCCACATCAGCAGCATTGACTATACTGTGGTATTGGGTCTGTCAGAACTTCTGCAGGAATTTCAGCTCCGGGATCTTTGCTTGATCTTCATTGGCTTGAAGGTGGAAGTTTGTCCAGGAGTTGGGGGGTGGGAGCATATGTAAATTGTGGCTGGGTAATTTAATCTTAAAGAGTCTTAGAGGCCTAACAATTTTATTTTTATAAAAAGAAAATATTGTTAATTGACAAAGTATATACTTTTCATGTAGAAGGTTTTAACCCTTGAGAATAAGGAGCATGAATACAGATAGTCCTTAACTTACAATCACAATTGAACCTCAGATTTCTGTTGTTAAACAAGATATCTGCTAAGTGAGTTTTGCCCCATTTTGCAATCTTTCTTGCCACAGTTCAGTGAATCATTATAGTTATCAAGTTATTAACATGGTTAAGTGAGTCTAGCTTCCCCCTAGTCTTTATTTATTTATTTATTTAATTTAATTTAATTTATATTGCCACCTATTCGCCCATGGTGACACTCAAGGTGGCTTACACAATGTAAAACCATATTTAAAATAAAAATAAAAAACAATAAAAACTAACAAAAAGAATCAAATAAATTAGTAAAGTACAATAGAACAAATTCTGGGAAAAAAATTAAAATAAATCACCCCCCAATTCCCATCCCCCCGCCCCGACGACAGCAGATTACACTAGCCATTTGATGGGTTCCATCCTGCTCTGGGTTCCCCAGGCCTGCTGGCAAAACCAGGTCTTCAGTGCCTTCTGAAAGAGTTATAAAGTGGGGGCCATTCTAATCTTTGGAGGAATGATATTCCAGAGAGAGGAATAAGCTCTTTTGCTTGTCAAAAGTTTACAAAAAGTGATCATATGACCCCAGGACACTGCAACTGTCATAAATATGAGTCAGTTGGCAAGCATCTGAAGTTTGATCATGTGAGCATGGAGATGCTATAATGGTCGTAAGTGTGAAAAATGGCCATAACTCTTTTTTCAGTGTTGTAACTTTAAACAGTCACTAAATGAACTGTTGTAAGTCAAGGACTGCCTGTATAACAAACATAGCTCTTGAAGAAATGTTCTCAATCAGCATCCCCTCTAGTTTTTACCGGCTGGCTAGGAATATTGACATGTGCAACCCTAATGTATCTACACAGCTGGATGGTGGGAATAGTTCTAGTGTTGTTTCCTATATACTCTGATATAGACTAGCCACATATATTCATATGTGAATAAACATACCAACAATGCAAAGTTTCTGAAATACAAAATTCTTAATGTTTCTCTAGAATATAGTCTGCACATTCAAGTTATATGGGCTGTCTTATACTGTGTCAGCCCATTGAGTTACCTAGCACTGTATTCTTTCCTTTGACCCAGAAATTTGTCTAATCTTATCTTTTAGCCAGAGAAACAAAGAGTGCAACTTAAACATAGATAAGTAAGGGATCCGTTCTGCCCTTGAACCCACTCTTCCTCCCTCTCTCTTTGAAAAGCTCTTATGAAAAAAATAACTGATTAATTCTCCATTGTCCTTCATGCCCACAGACTCACGTGCTTGAAATCTTCCTGGCTGCTGACTTGAAGGGTTTCCGTAATTTTTCCACCCTAAATGATGCTGGTAGGCAAAGATCTTGTTTTCTTTAGATATTGAGTATTCAAGTTATGATCCTTTGTCATATAATCTTTGTCATATAATCAGGAAAAAAATATTTCCCAAACTGTACTCTATCAATTGAAAAGTCAGTATATATAGGCCTTGTTTAACAACTACAATTGGGACCAACAATTCTGTCATTAAGCCTTGTAGTTGTTGAGCAAAACATCAGGTGACCGCAACTTACCTGCAGCTTCTCCATTGATTCAGCCTATTAGAATCTGGCTGGGAAGAGTGCAAATAGCATTCGTGCTAACTAGGATTGGTTGAAAGTTACTTTCTCAGCATTGTCCTAACTTTGAATGATTGTTAAACAGGATAGTTGTTAAACTGAAGATACTCTTGGAAGAAGGTGCATACTGTGGGGTGTAGTCTAACCCTCAGCCTGAACAATGAATCAGAACAAAAATAAGCATGAGAGAAGCAAAATGCAGTCAGAAGTTGTAAATTAAAACAGACTGTTGGTTGGGGCCAGCCTAGACTTACTGGTTTCTTGCTGGACATCCAGCAAGGAGCCACCCTATAGCCTCTTAAATGACTTGTTATGGCAGAATCCAACATTATTTTAATCCTTGCTTCTGCAATTCTTAAGGTAAAGGAAGATCAGAAGTTTTTTTTTTTAATGAGCTAAGCTCCATATAGATCTTTGATTTTTTTCTTGTGCTGTTCTTGAGATTAAAGGGGAAAACCTCCTTGTCATTTTCTCCTTTATGCAAACATCTTCTATTGCTGGGGAAAGATAAATTGATGATCCCAGCAGGAAACTTAGTTTTTGAGGAATATCTTACCTACACTTAAGATAATTCAGTTCCAAAAACAACAAAGCTTGAATCAATCTAATGTCAGATATTATCAGTTGACTTTAATGTTTTTTTTTTTGAAACAAATTTTATTGATTTTACAATTAAAAAAAAAAAGACACAACAACATAATAACACGTACATAATTGAAGGGTAGGGAAAAAAAAGGGGGGGGAAGAGGACGGGGGGAAAAAAAAAGAAAATACAGAAAAGGGATTTGTTAAAAATATTCTTACTTTTGACAATTTGTGAGATCTTTTCTTCCTTTGGTTTTACTATCTCTAAACACTTTATCTTTACAAGAATTTATACATCACTCATATAAATTTATCTTATTCTTTCTATCCTATATTATAAAATTCATCTTTGTTCTAACCACTTATACCAATAATTCTAGCTATTATAATACATTGAAGTTTCTTTGTTTTTTAGAGCTAATGTTAATCTGTCCATTTCTGCGCAGTTTGAAATTTTTTGGATAATCATCTCCTTTGTAGGTATCTGTGGATGCTTCCAACACTGAGCAAAAGCCAATCTAGCTGCTATTAATATATGTATTGTAATATATTTTGTCTTTTTTGATATTTGTTTGTCAAAAATCCCTAGTAGAAAAGACTCTAGTTTATATTCGATCTGTTCTTTAGTAATATCTTCTGTCCAATTTCTTATTATCTTCCAATATTTTTGGGCTTCTATGCATGACCACCACATGTAGAAAAAAGTTCCCTCTTTCTTTTTACATTTCCAACATTTTGGACTCATTTTGGGGCACATTTTCGCCAATCTCGAAGGAGGAAGGTGCCATCTATAAAACAATTTATATGCATTTTCTTTGTATGCTACCGATTTTGTAATCTTATTATTACTTCCCCAGACTTTTTCCCATTCATTTAAAGTGATATTACGTCCTACATTCCTACTCCAAGCAATCATATTTCTTTTTACTATTTCTTCTTCTAATTCTACTTCAAGTAAACAATTGTAAAATCTAGTTATATTCTTTTTTCCTGATCCCATTAAAATTTTATCTAGCTGCTGGGGTTTATTACTAATTCCGAATTCTTTTCTATCCTGTTTATATCTACTATGAATTTGTAAATATGCCCATTGATCTATTTTAAATCCCCGTTCTTGAAGTTCTTGACGGGATTTCAAATTTCCTTGTATGTCTAATAAATCTTTATATTTGATCATTCTAGAAATATCCAAATTGTTTGGGTGAATCAATATCCAAATTGTTTGGGCAAATTGTTTGGGTGAATTGCCTCCATTGTTGATAGCCAAATCGGGACTTTTAAATAGTGTTTTTTACGTATTTTTTTCCAATTAGTTACCAGTGAGTCTCTAATTAAGGATCTGTGAAAGTATTTCTGGGTAATTTTTCCTACATCCCATAAAAAAGCATGCCACCCCCTTTGTAAGTTGTGGCCCTCTAAAAATAAGATTCTCTTATTATTTAAGTTTACCCAATATTTTAACCATACTAGGTTAATTGTAATACAATTCCCAATTTGGAAATGCCAACCCTCCCCTGCTCCTCATATCCTGCATTGCTTTTAAATTTATTCTGGGTTTTTTCCCTTGCCAAATAAATTTAGCAATAATTTTATTGAGTTCTTCGAAAAATTTCTTATGTAATTTAATTGGAATCATCTGAAATAGATATAAAAATTTTGGGAGGATATTCATTTTAACGGTAGCAATCTTTCCCAATAGTGAAAGTTGTAATTTGCCCCATAATTCTAGATCTTTCTTTACCTGAAGCATCAATTTATCGTAGTTGTTTTCTTTAAGCGCCTTACAATGTGCTGTCAACCATATTCCTAAATATTTAACTTTCTTTGTCACTTGTATTCCCATAATTTCTTCTAGTTCTTTTTTCTGCTTTTCTGTTAAGTTTTTAGTCATTAATTTTGTTTTTTTCCTATTAATTTTAAGTCCTGCTACTGCTCCAAATTGTTCTATTTCTTTAATCAATTTTTGTCCTCTCTTTAGTCCTTTTATCTTTAGTCCTTTTATCTCTGGATTTTGTCTAATCTTAATTAGTAATATTTCTAATGCGAATAAGAAGAGCAGGGGCGAGAGCGGGCAGCCTTGTCTAACTCCTTTTTCTATTTTTATTGGACAAGTATATTCCCCATTTACTATAATATTGGCCTCTTGTGTGTTATAAATAGTTATCATATTTTCAAATTTGGTGCCTAGTTTCATATTATATATTTTTTGTATTAAGAATTGCCAATTTAAATTATCAAAGGCCTTTTCAGTGTCTAAAAACATAAGTGCAATCTGTTTCTCAGGGTGGGCTTCATAAAATTCTAAAATATCTAATACCGTTCTTGAGTTATTGCTAATCTGTCTAGTTGGAAGAAATCCATTTTGATCTTCATGTATATATAAGCTTAATATTCTTTTAAGTCTATTAGCTATAATGGAGGCAAATATTTTGTAATCGGTATTTAATAGTGAAATCGGTCTATAATTGTTAATATATCTGGGTTCAGAATCCTCCTTTGGGATCAACGAAATCAGTGCTCCCCTCCATGAGTCCGGCATCTTGGCTGCCAATAATACTTCATTAAAAATTTCCAATATAAATGGTCCAATCTGTTCTGCAATTATTTTATATAACTCTCCTGGGATTCCGTCAGGACCCGGGGCTTTGTTGTTTTTTTGGTTCTCTATTGCCGATTTCAGTTCAGACCATGATATACCTTTATTAAGTGTTTCTATCATTTCTTCTTCAATTTCTTTATCTTTAATTTCATCTAAATAATTTCTTATTCTATCCTCATTTATTTCTTCCTCTTTATATAACTCTTTGTAGTATTTATGTACAATTTCTTTTTTTTCCCCTATCTTGTTGTATATCACCGTTACCGTCTATTAATTGATATATCAATCTCTTTTCTTTCTTTTTTTTAATTTGTAAGCTAACCATCTTCCTGGCTTATTGGCATTCTCAAAGTAAGATTGTTTTGTCATCTTCAAATTTATAATCAGTTTCTCTTGTTCGATTAAGTTCAATTTGTGTTTTGTTATTATTATCTGGTTTTGTAATGTTGGGTTTTTTGAGGTCTTCTGTAGTAGCATTTCTAGTTCCTTAATTTGTTGTTGTAGTTTATTTTGTTGGGCATATTTTTCTTTATTCCTCTTAGAATTATAAGAAATTGTTATGCCTCTTATTACCACCTTCATTGTATCCTAGATGTTTTGTTTCGTAGTTACGCCATTATTATTCTCTTTTAAAAAATAATTTAATTCCTCATTGAGTTTATCAATATAATCCTTTTCTCTTAATAATTGGGTATTTAAAGTCCATCTTTTCTTTGGTTTCTTCCTACCTTTCCATATTATCTGAATTGGATTGTGATCTGCCCATTCATTCAGTAGTATTTCAATTTCTTTTATTTCATTTGCTATTTCCCCATTCATCCATGCCATATCAATTCGTGTCCATGTTTGATGTGGATTTGAATAAAATGTAAATTGTTTTTTTTCTGGGTATAGTTTCCTCCATAAATCAACCAAATTTAATTCTCTCATCATTTCCTTACATATCTTAGAGAACTCTCCTTTCCATTTTTTATTCTTCCCCCCTCTGCTATGATCTTTCTGATAATCGGCAATAGAATTAAAATCTCCTTTAATGCAAATATTCCTTTGTTCAAATCCTATTATTTTTCGATATAAATGTTTAAAAAATTCTTTCTGGTTTTCATTTGGGGCATAGATTACCACTAATAAAATTGGGATATCATTAATCCAGATCTGCAAAACCAAAGTTCTTCCTTCTGGGTCTGACCAAACTACTTCTGCTTTCAAATCCTCTTTTATATATACTGCAATTCCTTTCTTTTTTCCTATATCTGCTGGCACAGTAAATAGCTTCCCTAGTTTTGGGCAATTTAAAAATCTTTCATCTTCTTTTCTTATGTGGGTTTCTTGTAAACATATTATATCAGCATCATGTTTAATTAGTTTCGTAAATATCCTTTTTCTTTTTAAGGTCGAATTTAGACCATTTATGTTAATTGAAAGAAGTTTCTTTTCTTCTTCCATTTACTTAATTCTGTTTTGCTCTTTGTCTTGTAATATCTCTGGTCTCTTCTAATGTTTGCTGGCTTAAAGTTCCTTCTTTTTTTATTTCTGTGATAGTTTTGGTCTTCTTGTGGGTTTATTTCCAATTCCTCCCTACTACTCGAATCTTCTGAACTTACTAATTGCTCATAGTATTCTTGGGCTCTTTCTATAGTATCAATTTTAATTTTCCTTTCTTTCCATGTAATAAGCATCCCTTCTGGAATTAACCATTTGAATACAATTTTTTTTTGGTTTAAATAAGCAGCCAAAAATTTGTAATCTCGTCTTATTTCTCTTATTCTTCTTGGGACTTGTTTAAGGATCAAAATTTCTTTGCCCTTATGTACAATTGTTCCATCTCTAGATCTCTTAAAAATAATATCGCGGATACTCCTTCTTGTAAAGCATATGTGAACTTCTCTTGGGCATTTATGGTGCCTCGCATAGCTAGTACTGACCCTATAGACTTCATCAAACTCTTTTAAAATGTCGTCCTTTTCTTTATCTAATAGTCCAGCCAGTATTTTCGCCATCAATTGTTCTAGGTCTTCATCCCTGGATTCCTCTACATTCTGGAATCTTAGGTATGTAGCCGCCTTGTCTATCTCTAAATAAACCAACGAGTCTTCCATTTCTTTGTTTACATTTTTTAATTCCTCATCTACCCTTTCCAATTTCCTTCCGTTCAGTCCTTTTCTCTACTTCTTTTATTGTTGCTTCATTTTTCTCCAAGGCCTGTTGGAGTATTCCAATTTTATTTTCTGCTTTAGAAATATCTGCTTTCATTTCTAATTTCATTTTTCCCATCTCCTCCCTTAATTTGTTAATGTCTGCTCTTGTTTCCGACTTTAATGGTTTTTAACTCATCTGATTTTAACTTTTGTGCACATGGCTTGGACATAATAGATCTCTTATAAATACAATACAAATGAATTCTACTTTTATATATTATTTAATATTATTATTTTATACATTTTTTGTTGCAGAAAAAAGTCTTACAGAATTGCACATTGCCACTGAAGACATGCTGGGTGACAACAGCAGCATACTGGCTACAACTGGGATCATCCAGTGAAGGAAGTGAACTCACTGAAGACTGGATCTGTCCAATAGGAGGATCTCAGACTGAAGGATGAAGCTTTGAGTCCATGGAATGGCATAATAGAGTCTTAGTAGAGTCTGCAGCTACTCTATGATGGAATTTTTTTGACAGGAAAAATGAGGAACTTCAACTCAGCAAATAAAGATTCAAACAAAGAGTTGAAAATCATTTCAGGGATATTGGAAACGCTTGTGAAATCAGAGTGGATTAAATACTTCTATGACTGTGGCTTATCATATGGGTGCTTTTAATATTTCTGAAATTAATGATATTAATAGAACACTATTCTTCAGAATTGCACTGTCTATGGCAAATTGTTTCCAGCTATATACTGTAATCTGTAATATTCATTTCAGGAAAAACTGAAATGTTAGATGCTTTTCTTTTACAGAGTTTCTATTAAGCCAGATTACTTGAACATGTATAGCTCAATTTATGTATCTGATATATTTGAACCATTTTTCTACTTGCCATTCCATTTTTTGTATAGTTGCTATCATCCACTTGTGGCATTCTGATGTGTCCTGCTTATTTATTTGGCTTCTCAATTGTCAAGAACCATCATACATTGATTTACTATCATTAAGTAAGTGTTGATCCTTGGTATCCATGTAGACAGGCTTTGTACAAGAAGATCTGTCTTCAAACTGGCCTTTTTATGTTTCCTAATGATGCATTCATTGCTGTTTATAAGTCCATTCAGCTTGCTGTTACTTGTCTTTTTCACTTTCTTTGTGTTTTTTTCCCAGGATCATGAACTTTTCAAGGGAGCTGATTCTTGGCAAAAATCTGTCCAAAATACTATCATTTGACTTTGATCATTTGTACACTGAGTGAGAACCCTGAATTAATTTGTACTGTTGAAGTAATTCCCCATTAGGAGAATGAGTGCACACAGGGAGGCGTAGTCAGGGTGATGTTGAACAACTTATGACCAGCACACAGATACACTGAATAGTAAAATGTAGGTTTTTACTTCCAGGAAACGGTTAAGCAAAGTCCAACAAGAAATCCAAGTCATACACGGTTATAGCAGTCAGTTTTCAGTCCAGGGATAATCCAAATAATAAAATCCAGTATCAAAAACAGTTCAGTAAACAGACTCACAGCAATCCAAGAAGAACGATGATCAGCAACAGTCAATAGCAAAAATGCAGGAACCAAAAACAGCAAACATCAGAACATCAAGCAACAACAGAATAACCCAGGTTTCTGGCTCCATCTTATGGCCGTTTGAGGAACCACACCCAATTACAATTTTAGCATTCCCTTAAAGAAACAGTATTGAATGTCTATCCTGGTTTATATATTTCCAACCCAACTGTTAGATGACTATCAATGCCTAACATTCTCCCCTTTGGGTAGGACAATATATAACACCTTACAGTTTAAGTCCATAATCTTCACAGCAAGCTTTATGCTTTACAGAGCCTTGGACTTTTGTAAAATGATCTGCAATGTTATTCTCTGACATGCAGTATTCCAGTTTCATCATTTTACTTTGCACACATTGTCTCACATTTAAATATCTTAAATCTGTGTGTTTTGATCTAGTCTTTACAGCAAGATTGGAAGCCATCTGTATTGCTGATTGGTTGTCTTCATAAACAACAATAGAATCTGTTACATCAATTCCCATGTCAATCAATAGTTGCTTATAACAAACTAAATCTGTACATAATAGAGACAAACATGAGAATTCAGCCTCCATTGTTGATAAACTTAGATGTTTCTGTTGTATGGACCTCCATCCAATCAACACTTTTTCTAATTACAGTACCTGATATTGATTTACGTGTTTTTTTTTTCTGTAGAGAAACTGGCATCAGCATATGCAGTTAAACTTAGTTCAACTTAGGCTCCAAATATAATGCATAATGCATTGTTTCAGAAACTTAACATACGTTTAGCAGCTTGTCAGTGTCTTTCAGTTGGCTCAGCATTAAACCTAGCTAATTGGTTAACACAGTATGCTATATCTGGCCTCGACCAATTACTGAGATAAGCTACCAATCAAGGACTGATAAATATCTTCATCAAAAATATGACTTTGTACATCACTATGGCTAAATTCCTGGCTCATCGGTGTTTTAGCCGGTTTACAGAGTTCCATTTTAAAATTCTTTACAATTGGTTAATTTTATCTGCCTGTAAGATTTTGTATTCTCCCCTAGTTTTATTTATTTTTAAACCAAGATATTGTTTAATTTCTCCTGTTTTATTTTAAATTTTTTCTCTAACAGTGAAATAATCTCAGTAGCTTCTTGCTCAGTTTTGGTGATTAATGCTATATCATCAGTGAATAATATCAACAATGAAATTACATCATCACTTTCCCTTCTGAACAAACATGGATCAGCTATGCCAGCTACAATTCCTTAACTATACACTGGTTCCAATCATATCCTGATTGCTCTAAGCCATAAAGACTCAGTTTCCAGCAATCAGTTGTATTAGTTTTGATACCTAAAGGTTTCTTTAAATATATAGTGTGTTGCAATGGTGCATGCCGATATGCCGTCTCTACATCTAAATGATTTATAATCAATTTCTTCTTAGCTGCCCACACTAATGCTGCTTGTAGTAGCTTTCAGATTAGGCGCAAACACCTCATCGTAGTCATTTGCTGTCTGACTGAACCCTTGTGCTACTAACCTGGCTTTATGGGTAACAGTCCCATCCACACCTGTCTTAAGTTTATAAATCCATTTACACCCTTTGGCATGTTTACCTGGTGGTAACATGACATTTTCATATACCTCCAATCTTTGTAAGGCTTTCAGTTCCTTATCCATTGCTTCCTGCCAAGCAGCCTGATCCTTAGCAGGATACAGTTTCAGTTCATTATAATTACCGGGAACTGTATTCACTTGGCATACAACACTAGCCTAGTATCTATCAGGTGGTCGTGTTACTTGGGTTGAATGTCTTGGTAATACAGGGCTTACTAGTGGAGTCTCCTATTCCATCTGCTTCTTCTTCCTGTGCCTGTTCTTCCTCCTCTTCCTGTTCCTGTTCTTCCTCTTTAATGGCGATTGATGGTTTAACTATTTCATCATTAAGGACTACTTGGGTGTCAATAATAACATCATTGTTGGATTCCTGTTCCAGTTTATGCCACCCAACATGCTCAAGAAATTTAGCACCAGCGCTGCAGTAAATATTAGCTGTGCCTTGATCCCAAAATCTAAACGATCTATGGTTGGCCTCGTAACCTACGAAAAATAATTTCCTAGCTCTATGTTGCCCTTTCAGTCTTTTGAGGGAATATGCACCCATGCTGGAGCTCCAAATATGTGTAGATAACTTAAATTTGGCTTTCTGCCATGCCAATTGTTTTAAACATGGTTGCTACACATGGCCTCACCCCCACAGTGTTTTAGGCAAATCCTAATCAGATAACATAGTGTGAGCCATGGCTTGTAACGTTTGCCCTCTTTGTTCAATAAACGAGTTATGTTGTGGCCTGTAAGGAGCAGAACGTTTATGCTCAACACCAGCCAATTTTAACATAGTTTGGGATCTATTGTTAATAAATTCAGTCCTGTTATCAGTAACTAACATAATTACCCAATGTTTCATTTTTCTTTCTGCACACCTTACCAATTAAAGAAATGTTGTAATGTTTCTGTTTTGTTTTTCATGAGATAGCAGAAACCATATAATGAGTAATGATCTATTAGACTCAAAATATAGCAGGCAGCTCCTAAACTGGGTTTCTTAGGACCAATTATGTCAGCAAACACAACCTCTAAAGGTTCTTTGGTCTAAAACCCATTCAGTCTGTTTGCTGGAGTAACCTTGCTTTTCTCCTGACTTCAGGCATTACAGTTTAAATACTTGCTACAGGGTTTTAAGTTTACTCCCTCTGACAATTCAATAGTTTGTTTCAACATTTTGAAATTAATATGCTCCAGATGTCTCTGCATTAAATGTATACATTCATCATGTGGCTTAACATTGTTGTAAACCAAGTTAGCTATCTTCAACTGGTCATTATGTATCACATATAAATCATTCTCTAAAGTAACAGTAACACTTTTACCCTCTTTCTCTATTATACAGTTATCTCCCCTAAAGGTTGCTACATAACCAATATTAACTAAAGCCCTTACTGATAACAAATTAAATTTAAGTTTCGGTTCATACAACATAGTTAAATGCACATTTACATGACATGAACAATATGTAATACCTTGACATGAACAATATGTAATACATGACATGAACAATATGTAATACCTTCACCAGATGCTTTCATCTTCCATCCATTTGCCAATGATACATGTTGCTTACTCATGGACATCGTTACAAACCTCTCTCTATCGCACTGTGATGCTCCACTATCAACTACCCACAAATCATGGTTTGCAGTTGAATTGCTAGACATAGCTAAATTAACATTATTCTTAGCCTTCTGGTGATTACTAGTATTCTGTCGTTTTCCCTTCATACAGAATCTAGCTATATGTCCCTTAGACCCACAAGAAAAACATTTCCTAACAGTATAGGCAGTTGAAGACAAATTCTCTTCTTGTGGTTGTTTCTTCCTCAGTTGGTCCCTATCCAGCCGTCTTCTTGCCTCTTCTAACAACCTTCCGGTTATTTCAGTCAATGTCAGTTTATTTCTGGGCAGGACTTCCAGTAAAGATATATAATCATCATAACTTTCATCCAATGAGGAAAGAATGATGATGCAACTCTAAAAATATCAGTACCTGTTCATGGAGCTCTTGAAAAGTTCTTTTCATGAAGTGCAAATCAGCTAACATACGTCCACCTTTCAGAAGACATGCTCTAAACAATTTATGTGTAAGATGTATGTGTGCACCTACACTGTCATGAACATAAATCCTCTTCAAATTCTCCCAACACTTAGCAGCAGATTCTTCTCCACAAATATGGACTAGCTGCTGGTCATTCAGTGTTAGTCCAATTATACAAAGAGCTCATTTGTTGTTCCGTTTAAAGTCAGCTAACTTCTTGGCATCGTCCTCATTATCATTTACATCTGGTGGATCTTGAACTGTGTTCCATAACCCTTCCCTACGCAGAAGTAGACTGCACTTCATAGACCAGGAAACATAGTTTGTTCCATCCAACCGGGTTATCAGTGATAGACTTGTTGACAGGTCTTGTGCCATCATTACCAGGACAATAACCTACAATTAAACAGTAAACAGCTATCTGCATATGGTACTGCTGGGCCCGTGATGATAGGCCATTTACATTAAAGCATCATTTTGTAGCAGCAAGTGCTTCTGAATTGCTGAGACAGCAGAAAACGGGGAAATGAAAATGAAAGGAATATTCTTCTAAATAGGCTGTGTTAGACTAATTTCCTCCCTAGATGTGGATTTTTATGAGGGGATCTGGCATCTTCCCTTATTTTGAGGGGATTCTTTGATAGAGCTAGTGATGAGGTTTTAGTCTAAGTATTAGGATTGTATGATTCTGGAAGTTAAAGGGCTGCTAAAGGAGGGGGGGGGCAAATCAAATACTTCCTATGTTCTTTTTCTGTTTAAATTCTGTCTTAAATTCTATTCTTCTATTTAAATTCCATTCTATTTTAAATCCTGACAATTGCAACATGTTTCATTCCACACTATGCAATCTTATAATTTCATCTTTTCTTCAAGTAGGTCTTGCATCTCACTTCTTTTGAAAAGAAAAATAACACCTATGTATTACTATCATCAGCTCTAATCCCATCAGGGATGAATATAATGACCATAGATACACTGGCATTTTTTACAAGGCTATACACCAGGGGTGTCAAACCTGATTTTTTTAAAGGCAGAATTAGCATTGTAGTTCTCCATGGGCCGGCTGGGGTGGGGGGAGAGATGGGGCAGACAGACAGCCCCTGCAACACCCTGCTGGCCAAAATAGGGGATGGGGGAGTGCGTGCACATCCCCTGCCCTGTTTTTGGCCTGAACGGCCTCCTGCAGCACTTTGCCAGCCAAAGTGAGTTGCGAACTGTACTTGCAAAATTAGAATGCTGAAGTAATAACAACCTATAATATACATCGGGGTTAGGTATTGGTGTGTTTTACAAGGTTGGGGAGGGCTGTGGGTGGTAAAATTAGTGTCACAAAGTGGTATTACATATCACATGTTTTGATTTCTTACTCTGAAGTGCCTATTTTAAAGGATTAAACTATAGTGGGGGATGAGTTACTAAGTTAATGAACTAAAAGACTTTTATTTGCACAAAGCTGATTCAACAATCTGAAAATCAGACCAAAGGTATAAATTTAGATAAGATAGGATAAGGATGGGGGTAAAGAACCTGGGAAGAAGTAATGAATAAAAAAAGAAAAAAGAAAAAAAGAATCTATGAATTTTATCATGCCATATTACATATCCCAAGGTATAATGGCAACCTGAAATTCATCTGAATAAAATTAATTTTAACAATTAACTAAATAAAATTCTTTTTTTTCCCCAAAATTTTATTGATTTTTTAAAAACAAACATATACAAACAAGACACATAACATAAAAACATAAAACATCTTTTTTGAAAGCAGCCTGATCCCGGGTTACATCTCTTCGTACAGACACCAATTCAAGTTCATGCTCATTTTTACATACCGTTCCATATGTTATTACCATTCTACATTTTCTATATAGCTTCTCCCCTCTTTTAACTCTCTTAATTCTATTTTATTTATTTCATCTCAATTTAGATCATTATACTTATATCCTTTGTCTGTCCTGTTTCAGCTGTCTATTTTTTTTTTCATCAAAGCAAAATTTCTCCTGTAATTACTGATTGGAGTATGACGCCTTTATATCTTTCCCTTAAATTTATAACACTTAATATAATACATCACTTTCATTTAGATTATGCTTAGTACATTCTAAAGCTACATACAATTTTTTTTTAAAAAGAGATTATAAATATATAATATAATTAAAACAACAATCCATACCAATTCAATTCTATCATTAAAATTAGTATTCATTTAAATCTTAAACATTTTACACATTACTTTTCAAATAGATATCATACTTCTATGGGAACTCTTATAAATTTTGCGTAGTTACTTCTCCCCCATTTCACTTATATTTTAAAACATTGTGTAATTAAAGTGTTCTCATTCCTTCCTAAATTCAATTCTCTCATTTATTTTATTTATTTTATTTTGTTCAAAAAAGATTCACTGAATTACGCTAAGTATTTTATCTCACTTTTTAATCATATGTTGTTCCAATTTTCCAACATTATTTCTAATATAAGTATAGCAATACAATCATGTATCTTTGCAGAATCTCTTTTTCAGTTAAATTTTTACCCATTATTTCTGAATAAGTCCTGTTTCTTTACATCTTGCTCCAAACCTTTGTAGCTTCTCTTCCCTTCCTTCCTCCCTTGCTTCTTCATTCTGCCCTCTTTACTCCCTTGTCTCTCCATTTCCCTCTTCTGTGTTGCCCTTTTCTGTTGCTTTCTGACATTATATCCACTTTTCACCTTATTTTTCCCTTTTTTGGTTGTTTTTTTAGGTCTTAAATCCTCCATTCTCTTTTCCCTCTTTCCCCTTTCTTCCCTGGATAAAGTTATTTGTTCATTAAGGATGGCTTCTTCTTTGTCCCAGTCTTCTTGTTGCGCAGCCTTTTCTTGTAGTTTCTCGTAGGTACCAATTGCCATTTCTAAGAAGTGAAAAACAGAGCCAAAAGAGCCCTTCCCTTCTTGTTCCTCTTCTTTATATTTTTTGAATTCCATTTTCAGTTCATCCACAAGTAATGCCATCATAAAAAATTTTTAGACAACCACCCAAATGTTTTTAATCCTTCAAATATAATTTCCAAGAGTCCCAAATCACTAAGTAGTCCAAATAGACACAAGCTGTTTTGTTTTAACACTTTCTTCTTTTTTTACTTTCTCTCCCTGGGGTTACAATTCAGTTACAAAGTTCCAATTAAAATGTATCTTTTAGAAGTCTTGTCACAATTTAATTTTAAACTTTTAGATTCCAAGCAGTCTCCTCCAGTCAAATTAGACTCTTATTCTTTTCCTCTCCCTTCCCACTTACAGCAAAGAAAAAATTTTTTTTCAGTGATCAGAAATCTTTATTGTCCCCTTGACTTTAATTTTCCAATTTAATTACCTGCTGATGCCAAAGCGGGTTTTTCTGATTTCTCATTCATCTGCTGTCACCGTAAGGAAGGAGAGTGAGGAAAAACAAACTTTCCCTTTTCATTTTCATTGCTGCCTCTAGATCTTCTTTGGGAGCGATGTATCTTTTTTTTTTTTTTAATTTAAATTCCAGGAAATCTTGAATGTTGCTTCTTATCCCGGTCAGCCAAAACTTTCACCTCTTCGCTTCCTCCTGCACATTCTTTTCCGGATGAGTGCTTCTTTGTGGCGGCCATTTCTGACCGCCGCTCTTACCGCCTTCAGAAAAGGGAGTTAAGCCAGCTGGGGAGAGGAGATGCGGCTCCTCTCAAACCCTGCTGGGTCTCCCCTATCTTCAGCCACCTCTATGGCTTTAGCCCCAAAGCTGGCTGGCTTGGGGCACTCCAGTGGTGTGCGCAAGTAGAAACTGTGCACGATTGTGGATTCCTGCTGCTACCGAAACCCTGAAAACCGGAAGTCAAATAAAATTCTTAAATGAGGCAAATCACAGCATCAGCACAGAGAGATGGTTCCCAAAGGGAATATTATTCCAAACATGCTACTCTGATTTAGGGAAGGCAGAAAAATTAGGTTTTGTGTTTGAGAGAGGATTTATTTATTTTTTGCTTTCTTTAAACATCTCACCATTCTTCTGAGGAACCTAGAAACGATAGGACACCTGTGGAGATTACAAAGAATGCCATTCTCTGTTTTCATCCCCTTTGGAAATGTTTTGCTCAACAGTTAGCCTTCAAGGCCAACTGTTCAAGCATTGAAGGCATTAAAAATAAAACAACATAAGTGGCCTGAGAAACCTACTTAAATAAACCAAAACAAAAAATTATCACCTCTGTCAAGGACAAATTTAAGCAAAATACTCATCAACTGAGTATCTTAGGGGCGGGATTCAAAATTTTTAACAACTGGTTCTGTGGGTGTGGCTTAGGTGGTAGGTGTGGCTTGGTGGTCATGTGACTGGGTGAACGTGGCTTGATGGTCATGTTATTGGCTGGGTATGGCCAACTCACTATCACCCACATCGAGGCACACAACTCTTCGCCTGGCCTCTCATTACTGTGGGAATGCTGCAACAGTCGTGTGAAAAATAGTCATAAATCACTTTTTTCAGTGCCATTGTAACTTTGAATGGTCATTCCACACAATCAAAGTACCAGCAAAGGAGGGGGAAAAATTTGAGAGACGTTCCTGAGAAAGTAAGTCTAGTCCTAAGAATATAATAAGGGTTAACAGAGAGGCAGTTTCTGTAAGCAACACCAGAATGTTTCCTTCCTGTCTTCCTTACAGGATTAGGCCAGTAATTTCTTCTAAAAACCGGTTCTCTGTACTGCTTCGAATGTTAAGTTCTAGCAAATAGGTGCGAACTGGTAGAATCCCACCCCTGATCTTAGTTCAATCATACTCAGGAACTGAACAGAAGGAAAGCACAGAAGATGGGAGTTTTATTTACTCCTTTGTGGCTCTTCCACAGAATAAATTGTGATCATACATTGGTAAATGGAATGGATGTCTGCTCTACAGTTACATTGTTGTTTACATTGACTGATGACAGATTAGAAACAATTGGGACATTTCACTTTTACCTTAGCCACAAGCAAAGCAAGTGGACTTTGGAAGCTGCTTTGATGTGGAGGGGGAACTGCTTACATCTGCCTGCAAACAGGGAGGTGGGACATTGATTCCAGACAGAAATATCTTTTCAATGCCATAGAGGATAAAGTGAAGGCCAACAATTTGACTGATCAGCAGACCCCTCGGCCAATGAAAATTAATCCAGATGAAAAATACATTCATGGGGAAAGAATCCCTTTCCAATTAACTTCAGTCCTGAGCAAGACAGTGCAAATGAAACTGAGGACCCACTGGGTCTTCAACTCCAAAGCTCTATCCAACGCCAAGAGTTTCCATCAAAGCTTCTTTGTAGACATTCATAAAACATGCATGAAAATGCAGTAATAGAGAAACCTATTAGATGATACACATTAAATTACATCCATTAGATGATACCCACTAGATGAAAGAGAAGTTTAACCACCTTAAAACTGAGAATGAATTTCTTGCCATATCCAGCTATCCATTTTTCAGGAGAACAACAAATCAGCTGCATTGTTTTTGCTCCCAAATTGTACAAAGCAGTTCCCTGGATCCAAACCGAGCATCTTCCTTCAAAGGAAAAGCAAAAGAAAGGGCAGTGCTGGCTGAGCAAGAGTGGAATGACCCCCCTTGGAAAAATAAAAAATGTGTTCTGGGCCCGCAGTGGTTAGAATATAGCACTGCAGGCTTATTCTGCTGAGTGCCAATTTCCAGTAGTTTGGCAGTTCGAGTGTCACTGGCTCAAGGTTGACTCAGCCTTCTATCCTTTTGACTCTGAGGTCAGTAAAATGAGGACTCTTGTTGGGGGCAATATGCTGACTCTATAAACTGCTTAGAGAGGGCTGTACAAGCACTGTGAAGCAGTATATAAGACTAGGTGCTATTGCTATTGTTATTATTTTGGGCTGAAATATAATTGGGTGCTACCTGTTTCCAATTCTTTGAAGTTTTAGTAGGTCTTGCTATATGGAAGAATGAAAAGGAAGATATTTAAGGGTCAGTAGAGAGCAAGAACCAAAGAAATTAGGTAAGTGATACTGGAAGATTGTACTTATGAGATTATCCAGTCAAAAGTTTGGAGACAACCATTATTGCTGTGTTCACACAACACAGGAAACCAAAACAAAATTTATTACAATGCAGTATGATCTATACTGAATCTTGAATAAAACAAAAATCTGCTTTTCAGAAGAAAATTCTGCTGAACTCTTCCAGTGGGCTGTAGAAACTGACTCTGCCAACAACTATCCTTGGTATGAGAAGGGGAGCAAAGTTACACTTTCAAAGTTCAGTTACTACAGCCTGCCATGTCAATAGAATTCCAATGTTTCTTGTGAAGTCTGACACATTCTTGGCTTTCATTAATTTGGAAAAATCATAGTGATCAGTAGCATTGCATCTGCTTTAAAGAGGTGTGGATTTGGCTGGGGAATTCTGGGAGTTGAAGTCCATACACTTTAAAGTTGCTGAGCTTGAAAAACACTACCAGACTGTAAACTGAATTTAATCTTTGATCAAGAAACCTAATGTAATTGTTTTGCATAGTTGCTTTCTGTGTTGATTATGCCCACTAGGTACAAAGATCTTGAGAGGGAGGGTAAAAGTGTTATATGTCTTCATGCTCCCAAGATTGCAAAGAAGCAATAATCAAGTGAAAGATATTCTCATTTGGCATTAAAATCCACTTTTAATTGTTCTCCCAATTAGTTAATTTCAGCTTCATTATTTGTTCTACTGCCCAGAAGTATGCATCTGATTTCCAATTGTTTTCCTCCATATAACAGTTTGACTCACATTTAGTGAGCAAGCACATACAGGTAATCCTTGACTTATGACTACAATTGGGACTGGAATCTTGATCAGAATTGTTAAAACAAATATCCTTCTGGCTTCAGTTCCAAGTGGGGAAGAAAGACACTGTAAACATGTTGACTGCTTGGAAAGATGGTTTAATGGTGGACAGGATCACATGCCTTGGGTGAAGAAAAAAAAGGCAGAGATGCTGAGAGTCCTTTGGTTTTATACCCTCTGTTGCTATTTGAATTTGAGCTTGTATTCTGATTGGTTGTCAGACTCCCATGAGGCCATGCAGGGCAACTCTGTAGGCTGTTCTGAATCCCAGGCTTGGTAGAGCCTTGCTGGGTGACAATGTAATGAAAAGGCTTTGGACAATTCCTATTATGGCTCTACCTGGAGGAGGTAGATCTTTGTTATGTGGAATAGACTGGTCCAGGCCTTAACAGCTCATTAACAAAGGGGGGGGGGTGAATTTCTGCTTCTCTGTTTCTACTTCTATTTTAGGGAAAATATTCTGCCTTTTTTGTGTATCCTAAAATATTTCATTTTTCTAGAAGGGTGGGTTATAATGTCCAATAGAACAAAGCAGTCAATAAGTGAGATGTCCACGGCTGCTTTGCTCAACGATGCCAATCCCAAGTTGCGGTTGTTAAGCAATCTCCCATGTCATTAAGTTGGAAGAATGAAAGAACTACCTATGAAAGACAGATCCATGTGATAGAGGAAAGTCTCCACTGAGCTGCAGAAACAGAGCTTTGACCTCCAGGGTCTGAGCCCTGTTTCTGCAGCCTGGCAGATTTCTTTCCATGCATGCAAAATGCCTCCACCATGCTGCAGAAACAGAGTTCAGACCTCTGGGATTCAACTCTCTCTCTCTCTCTCTCTCTCTCTTTTTTTTTCTTCCAGTTCTGTTCTCCTTACCAGGCAACTTTTCCAATCAGCCCCCACAAACAAAAAGGGGAACGTCTCCGCAGGAGGCTGCAGAGCTTGCAACCTTCTTGTCTGGCTTCCCCCTTGGCCTTGGCAGAGGAGGTCGCAAATAGTGACCTCAGGGCAACTTGACAAATCAGCCCCTTCCGAAGGACAAACAAAACACCCCAAATGTGATCACGTGACTGAAGTGTGACATTTCACAGGGGCCAGAAAGTCTTTGTGGGCCTTTAAACGCACCCTTTTTCAAGGCTGTCCTAATTCTGAGCAGTCATTAAACAACCGGTTGTAAGTCAAGGATTCTCTGTTATAAGCCTAGATATCTCGAAATGGAACAAAATCCGTACCGCAATCGGCTTCCCCAATGGAGTCTCAATGGTCTCTCTTATCAGTTGGCTCGGTAGAGAAGTCAACCCCCACAGTTCACTAACTTTTCCAGGGTGTGCCCTTCCCCACTTGCACCACGGGGGCAAAAAGCGGTGGAAACATTTTTTTCAGGCGGCTGCCGGAGGAGGGAACAAATTCAGCCGGCTGAACCGAGTCCGGCCCGGCTGCCGGCCTTTCCCGCGGCGAGCGTGGACAGCGGTCAAATGCCCCCCCCCCCCCCATCCTCCTCCTCCTCCTCCTCCTCCTCTTTCTGGAATTCCCCGCCGGCAAAACAGGCTTCGGTCCTCCAGCAGCCTGCAAAGTCAATAGAGAGGCGGGGCGCCAGTGTGACGTTTGGAAAGCGATAGTTTGTGCATCCTCGAATAAAAAGGGGCCAGGCATACTGCGGAAAACGAAACTTTGCCGGGGACTCTCCCTTCGAGGCGGGCTGCGTTTGCGGGTGGGAGAAGCAAGAGTTTCGCGGGAAAGCGGTTCTTTCACTGCGCGGCGCTGCTTCTCGGCTGAGGTAAATCACGCGCTCCGGAGATGCGTCCCGCTTGTTTTTACGCGGCGAGACCCATGAGCTCCTTTTTACAGCCGAGGAGGGGAGCTCGGCTTCAACAGGGATGGAGTTGGGACGCTCAATCTCTTCCGGTTGGGATGTGAAGCGTTTATTCGGGCTTATGGCGCCGGGAAAGGGTGTGTGTGTGTGTGTGGGGGGGAAACAAGCTGACTTTTTGTTAACTCGTCGCGGTAGGTCGGGGATCTCGGTCCGTTGGTCGCTCCGGGGAAAACGGACAGGCGGCTCTGCCTTGCACCGGAAAACGAGGGGCTGCGGCCGAAAGGGAAACACGGGGACCTTGTGGGACGTAACAAACTTCCCAGGTTGGGGTTGCCGGTGGTTCTTTCGTGCCTTGCATTTGCAGCCTTCCTGGGTGCGGCGCCGGTGATCCGAAGGGAAGAAGGGTCTGTGAAGATGGCGAAGGGCTCGACCCGTCTCTGCCGTTTCGTTTTTGGTGAAAGGCTCCTCATGCGATCTGCCCTCCCTCTTCTGGGATATCTGGCACGGTTATAAATCTACGCCCTAAGGAGTGTCATACAGTCATAGGCGCTTCTTTTTCAAAACCGAAAGTGGTATTCCCACGCAACGACGTAGCTTATTCCGAAAAGCAAGCGTTTTTTTGGTTGCGACCCTTCGGGGGAAAGGAGGGCTTAGGATCCGTGTGCAGGGGATCCTGAAAGGGGGGGGGGGGGCAATTGAAAAGAGTGTAGCCTGGGCTTCTGCAGCCCGCCCTTTCCTCATTGGTGAGACTGGGCGCAGGGGGCTGGAGAGGAAAACGAAAGTAACCGGCCCTCCTTTGCATAGCGGGCGTTGATTGGTCGCTGCCGCGGCGGCAGGGTTGCACCAAGCGCGCAGGACCGAAAGCGTTTCCTTCTTCCGCTACTTTCTCTCTCTCTCTCTCTTTTTTTTTTTTGTCGCGGCTGTACGGCTATCCGTCCTACTCGTATGAGTAATTCACCTCCCGTTTTTGTTTTTGTTTTCTTGATTTCGAACAGGCTGTTAAAAAACACACACACACACACACACACAACGTCACCCTGGGTCGCCGATCACGCAAGAAGGGCATTAAACGCCCTCAGTGTCACAACACTCAAAATGCATCCCGCCAGTCCTGTATGAATTGTGGAGGGCATTGTGTGACTCCGCCTTGCAGTGTGCAAAGTAAGTTTGTCGCAGGCTCCGCCATGAAATCAGTCGATCAGGTGCAACTGTTTTTCAGTAAGATCTGGAACGGTAATTTAAAAAAATGAAAATACGCTGTGTAGAAAAAAATGACAAATGGAATTTCTTTAGGCTGTCTTAGTTTGCTCCCTGTCATGTCCTGAATAGGGTAGAGCAGTGGTTCTCAACCCTTTCTTCACCACGGACCTCATTGAAATACCTTTTGTTGCCATGGTCTCCCAAGATTTATCTCAAGATGGTAACATTTCTATGAGTCTTCATGGACCCCTTGTGTTGACATCATGCCCCAGCTGTCAGCAGACCACAGGTTGAGAACCACTGTGTGGTAGAGTATCCTACCAAGATTGATGATTGTAAATATACCACTAATTTGACAGTGTACATTAAAAAAAACTTAATATAATAAAATTATGTATGTTGCCTTTCTCCTTTAATCTTCCTCTATTCCTTTTTTTAAAAATCTCATTTCAGAATAAAAGGTTGTTGCTGATAGAACTGATTTCCTGTTACCTGGAGTATGTTAACTTAGAGTAGTGTACATGACATAGAATAATTTAGTTTATTGAATTATTCTCAGCTTGATATTTAATTCAACAAATCTTTTAAAGTCTCTTATGAAATTAATCTAAAAATCTCCCTTAAAATATGTACCAGCTATAGTAACAGTCCTGTAACGTTTATAGATTCATGGACATCTTTAGTTATCTGTGTCCCAATTAATATGTTCCCATCCAATTGAGTGAATGCTGCTACCAGAGAAATGGAGTGTTGTGTTTAGAAATTAGAAGACTCCAAATAATTAAATCTGATTGGCCGAGCAGTCCGCACTAGGATTGGTCAATAAAGCATCATTACAATTGGCCCGTCTGACTGCGGGAATTCTCAAAAAACTGTCATTGGCCGCAAGCCGCCGCTATAAAAAGGGCTGCCACGGCTTTGGCAAATATTCCGCTACAAGTCACTGAATTGTTTTAATAAAGAGCTGTTGTTGGAACACTGGTCTCGCGTACCTTTATTTTCAGAACAGAACAGAGAGCATTTCTGATATGTATCCTATTAGATTATGTGCATTGTTGCTTTTGAATGAGAGAGTATCTGCGTGCAATTCAATTTAAGCACTGAATGGTTGATGTTCCCTGTATTGCAGGCCTGAGAACGTAAATACACTTTGCAATAAAAAGTCCCGGTAGAAAACTTGTAGTTTCAGTACCTTACGCAAATTGTTTCTCTTTGTTCCTGAGATTCACATTGCAGCCTCTCAGTTGAGTTCAGATTGCTGTTTAATTGACTTTCAAAAAGCATCATACTTTAATTGCAGACCAGAGGGATGCAGAAGAGATGGAACCTGAGGGAGAATTGAGCCCAGAGAGCTCCCCTTTATCGGGATCATTTGTGGATGAACAGCCATCAAGTGAACAAACACATGAAGTGTCTGAAGAATCTCCATCAGGAAGCTTTGAGGTGGTCACCTTGACTTCCCAAAAGCGAGTAAGTAGAGTTAATGTATTTGGATACAAGTTGTGCTCAGTCCAGAAAAGTTGTCGCTTTTTGAAGTAAGAGAATTTTCAATTATTCCCTCTTCCTATTCTTCTCCTGCTCCTTCGCTTTTGCTGCATTTACTTGTTTACCTGTTGATACATAACTACATTAAAAGCTAACATTTGTATTTTGCTCCCAAATAAATTCTCTGAAAGCAGGGCCGTTTTTCAACAGGCAATAAAACTGTGAATGTTGATGACTGTAATATGTTGGATGAAAATGACAATCCTCCTTCCAGAAAAAAACAAAGGGAGAACCCAAACTTAAAGGAAGGCAATAAACTATGCCCAATTCCTCAGCAGGTAGTTTTTCAAGTATGTGGTGTAATCTTATTGTCCTGAGTTGTTGCCTGCTCGGATGCAAGTCTAATTATTCTGAGATTTGGGACTTTGATGTTCTGAATAGGAATGTATGTTTTTGAAATAAAATTGAAAGGTCAAAGTGGTTCACTTTAGAGGGATCTATTGAAATAAAAAGTTGAAAAGAAGGATGTTCTTGGTGATGGAAATAAAAATTTGATGCCATAAAGTCTGAAGGATGTCCCTCCCTTTCCCAAGATCTAGTTCAACATATAGAGGTACTCCTCGTTTTGCAACCATTTGTTCAGCAACTACGCAAAATTATGAACAAAGGGGCTTACAACTGGTGCTTGATGTTAATGGCTGCTAACAGTGCTGTTATGGCCACATGGTTGTTGTCTTGGCTCTTGGCAACCCATTTGCATTTACGATGGGTTGCCGGGCCCTCCATGATCATGTGATCACCATTTGCAATCTTCCCTCCCAGCTTCTTTAGAAAGTCAACAGGGAAGCCAATAGGGAAAATTGCAGGCCACTGCTGCAGGACTCCCTTTGGCTCCTGGAGCCTGTCTGAAAAAGATCCATCAGGACCCATTTTGGGAATGATCTTTTCAGCCAACTTCTTCAAGAGAAAAAGGGTTGACTTTGTCCCACCTCCAAGCAGCCCTCTCAAAAGCAGTGGCCGGAAAAGTCCATGACAAAAGCCAAAAGGGATTTTATCCTGGACCACTTGTAGCATGGATGGGCCGTTTGGAGGTGGGCTTCAAGGCCCCTGTGCTAAAATCCCCCTTAGCTTTTGCAGCATCTTGGAACTTTTCCAGGCAGCATCTTTGAGAATGATACTCAAATGGATTTTTCCTTTCCATGGAACAGTGTCCCAAGCAGCTCTGTTACTCTTAAAGATATTGGCTGAAAAAACCTTTCTACTCTTCAGAAAGATAAATATTTCTGCAGGGTAAAAAAGACTTCTTCCAGCCCATGACTCTTTAGAACAGGGGTGTCAAACTCACATCATGATGTCACATGATGTACCGGGACTTTTTCCTGCTTCGCTAAACCGGGTGTGGGCCTGGCCAGCAGGCAACTGTTTTTTTCCACTTAATTCATGATCTGTGATCTCATTTAGTGACTGAACCTATGAGGGACAGAACAGTCACTGATCTATCAACAATCACGAGCCCTTGCTTGAATGATTGCAGTCACTGATAGCCATAATGGGCAGGTACTATTACCAATCATAAATTGAGGTCTACCTGTACTTTTCTTACAGAGCACATTAAAATGAAAGTTGTGAGTCTCCATGATATGCTGTTAATCGGGCTAGATGTTAAGTGTCTGTTTAAATAACATATTTTGGGTGTGTTGCTATAAAATCCATCTGCCTGAGGAGTTCAGCTTGAACTCTTTTATTATTATCTGCCTGTTCTACTTAGAAAAATCCCAAATCCCAGACTTTACAGTATGTTTAAAAAATATACATCGCCTCTTTTAGTACTTATTTTTTTTCTTGGCCTTTCTATATCCAGTAAGGAGTGGTTTTTATGTGATGTATCATACTAAAATGCGAGTATATTTTATTGCGTGTGAAACATTAATGCACTAACAGTTAAGTTTTTCTAACAGTTATACAAGCCATGGATAAAATAGTTATTCCTTTTCTTCCTTAAAGGGAAAGATATATGGTATTTTTTACTTTTCACAATATATTCTTTAAATATACAGGTAGTCCTTGACTTACAATGACCTACAATAAATGAACAACAGTTCACTTAGTGACTGTTCAAATTTACTTCACTGAAGGAAGTGATTTATTATTGTTTTTCACACACTTATAATCATTACAGCATCCCCAAGGTCACAGGATTAAAATGCAGACATTTGGGAACTGACTCACATTTATGATGGTTGAAGTGTCCCTGGGTCATGTGATCACCTTTTGAGATTTTCTGACAAGTAGTCAATGGGGAAGCCAGATTCACTTAACCATGTTACAAATTTAACTAGTGATTCAATAGAAGTCAATAGCGTTGGAAATAACACTTCAGAGAAATGGTTATCCAATCTCTTCTTAAAAGCTTCCAGTGTTGGAGCATTTACAACTTCATTTAACAACGGTGGCAAAAAAGGTCACAAAATGGGGCAAAACTCACTTAGCAACTCTGGTCGTAACGCAAGGATTACCTGTATACTGTTCTTCAGTACTGAGAATTACATGCCAGATGGATTCCATGAAACACTCCAATTCATTATCAACTAGAAAACATTCTGGGGCTCTGCTTTTTCCATTTTTTGTAAAAGTTGCCGAGCAGTTTCTGTTGTGTGGAATTAGAGGCTTTTAATGGGCAACATGCCCTAACCTTTGTATAGGCTTAATACATCTGTTTTGCGAGTCTATGTGAAATTATTTTCCAGTCAAAATCTGTAGTTTTGGATGTGTTGGTTCTCTCTGGCCTTTATATTTAAGCAGGTCACCTTTGCTTATAGTGAAAATGAAAATGGATTCACTGTTTTGGTATGTTTGGTTGCTGGAGAGAGAATCCAAGCAGCAAGCATGAGAAAAAATGGGGAACATTTAAGCGGATTTCTTTACCCAAAACAAAATAAATTGCAAAATCCGATTTCACAGTTTATATTGCTTTTTTTTAAGCAGCATTGAGTGTATTCTTTGTTTTTTTTTTTTTTTACAATACTTGGTATTGTTGAGAGATTTTTTTTTGCTTAAAATAAAAAATGGCACACCAACACAAATGATACAGTTCCTTAGATTTTTCTACATATGGAGGAAAACCTGAAGAATTTTAAAGAAAATATGTCCAATGTTCAAATGAAGAAGGTATGATGTAATCTATTTCCATGGAAGACCTGCTGTTTTCATGGGAGGAAATCCAAACTGGCTAAAAATATGAATGAAAAGAATAATGAGAAAACAACAATCCAAGGAAAGTTTTATTGTCTTATGCTTTCACAGTAAGGTCAAAAGAAATCCGGTTATAGTTTTTATAATTCTTTGCAATGCAGTGAAGAAGGGATTGCTATTGGACTTACCTTGAACATTTTAATGTAGAATAACATCATTAAATTTCTTATTTTCCCATTTTAACTGAGATATAGCTTCCATGAGGGCTTTAGTATTTCAATGATTTCAAATTATTATAAAGAAAGCATCAATTTTGGAGTCTTGCTGCTGGTTGAATTCAAAATTTCAGCAATCAAATTAGAACATTATTGCAGGTAGTCCTCAACTTACAATTGAAAAAAGTGATTTATGACTGGTTTTCATAGTTATGACTGTTTCAGCATCCCCATATTCATGCTATCAAAAGGTGGATGCTTGGCAACTGAAATGTATTTAAGATACTTGCGCCATCCTGGGGTCATGTGATCACTAGTAAACTTCCCACTAGTTTCCAACAAGCAAAGTCAATGAAGGAAGCCAACTTTGCTTAATGACTACATGATTCACTTAATACATGCAGTGATTTGCTTAACAACTGGCAAAAGCGGGGGTTGCAGTGGCTAAGGTGCTGGGTTTGTCGACCGGAAAGTTGGCAGTTTGAGACCCAAGTACTGCATGAGGGGGTGAGCTCCTTTCTTGCCCCAGCTCCTGCCAAGCTAGTAGTTTGAAGGCATGCAAATGCAAATAGATAAATAGGTACCACTTCAGTGGGAAGGTAACAGCATTCTATGCAACTCAGCATACGTTCATGCTGGCCACAAGACCATGGAAAAGTCTTTGGACAATGCTGGCTCCTTTGACAAAGAAACAGGGATGAACACTGCCCTCTAGAGTTGGACATGGCTGGGCAGGGGAAATCTTTACCTTTATGGCAAAAGAAGTTGTCAAACCAGGCAAAATTCAGCTAAACAAGTGCCTTACTTAGCAATGGAAATTTTGGGCTCAGTTGTGGTCATAAGTTGAGGGCTACCTATAACTGCTTTTCTTTGTGCAGCTTTTTTAATCAATCTTTTCTTTTTCTCTGCTTCTTATTTCTTTCATTTTTCCTCCCGGTTCTTAGTTTTTCCTACTCTTTTTTCCATGGCTTGCTTGGGATAGAATGCGGTTAAATGTTGTTTGTGACAAACTACTGTATAGGCAAACTAGCAAAGTTTGCAGTCATTTGAAGTATCACAAGAAGTGAGACAAGATTTGATACTCCAGTCCCTCTTTTGATTTCAAAAGTCCAGTGTAAAAATACAGCTAATATATGATGAAATGCTGAAAATCTGGAGGTTTCTATTATATTTAATGAGAAAGGAATATCTTTAATTATTTGAATTATTCATAATGCACTAAAATCAGATTTTCTGTTTTAAGTACCCTGTTTTTCCTTCCACCTTGTAGAAGAAGAGGAAAAGGAACAAGAAGAAGTCTTCTCCAGATACGCAAAGTTCCTTCTCAAGCTTAAGTTCAGCTCCATCCAGTCTTGATTGTTCACTTACCCCAGATGTGGCTGATGCGAGAATCCCAGTAGAAGAAAGTCAACATTCAGAAGCTAAGTCGATTGACTTAATGTCATTCACCGATGACAGTAGCGACCAGATTAGAAATGCCTCCTTCCATGCAGATCAGGGCCAAGAATTTGTGAGCAGAGCAGAAATCCAGAATCAGTCAGAGCAAAATAAGAAAAATGATGCAGAAAGTCAACCTGCTGTTACCGCTGTCACGGGGGAGAAGATGGAAGAGGATAGTTCCAGAAAGGTTGATACAGTTGCTGAACAGATAGATCCTAGCAAGAAACAGTGTGCTATCAGTTCTGTTGGGCCTGGTCAATTTTCACAGAATACATCCAATATATCAGATGGAACTGTTATGCAACCTGTTTCTAAGGTAGACACGGATAGCAGATCTTCAGATCTCAATGTTAATGTTACATCTACTGAGGAAAAAGGATCAGGATCAAGCACTGAACATCAAAACTGTGGAATGAAGAGATCTTTGCCTGAATCTGAAGTGAAAAATAGCAATTCAACAGAAGTTACAGAAGAGGCCAAACAGCAGAGCAGTTCTGATTCAAAAGTAAATTCCTCAATTTATTTATGGTAGTATATATCTAGGTCCCTTTTTTGTTATTGTAGTAATATTTGAGAATGACTGTGGAAGAGCCATGGCTAGGGGAATGGTTGGATAAGAGGCAGATGAGCCCACAGAAAGAATGTGAGTGTGTGGCAAATGTTTCGGAAGGGACCCACCCTAGTTTCTTAGGTTGCAAAGGTAGTAGGGGAGAGAAATTTACTTTTAGGCTTGTAATATTATTAGAGTAAGCTTACAATAAAGTGGCATTGGTTCAACTGGGAGTGCTTCCTGTCTGGATAGTTGGCCACCTTGAATTGTCTTTTTAGGAGGAAACCCTGAGCATAAACTAAATATAAATATAAATGGTATATATATATTTATATGGGTAAATAAAGATAACCGCATAGAAAGTTATCTTTTTGTGAAACAATAAATGTATCTTGTCCCATAATTAAATTTTTGCTGTATCTCTAGGATTTGAAGCATTAGAATAGAATAACAGAGTTGGAAGGGACCTTGGACGTATTCTAGTCCAACCCCCTGCCTAGGCAGGAAACCTTACACCACTTCAGAAAAAAATTGTACATCTTTAGAGATAATTAGTTTTACAGGCCACCATATGAGAGGTGTGACAACTTGATGTCCACAGGTGGGATTATCCATGACACCCCCACAGAGCATCTGTGGATAAAAAATTTATTAGACTGCCAATTTTTATGAAGTATTTTTAAAAGTAATTTTGACACTTCAGCGATGAAGGATCCTTGCAGACCACCAGCATTTCCTAGGCTATTGTTTGGGAACCCTTGTTGTAGGGAATTCCATAGTTCTACAATAAAGTAAAGGAAAGTAGCATCTGAATACTTAACAGATCTAGATTTCCAAATTTACTGAAATAAATTGCTTTTGATTTTAAATGCATACAGGATTTTATCTACAACCACGGTCTTAGCCTGCTAAATAGCATGTTGGAGAGTTATGTAGACTGCTCCAGCAATTTTATCAGCAGCAGCTTGTGCTAGAGATCGGACTTAAATCTTGTATAAAATATCATGAACCTTATTAACCTCCTAGGAATGATTCTCCTGAATATTTCTTGTTTTCGCATCAAAAGTTATAAGAACAGAACTGTGAATTTGGGAAGACTTGACTACTGTTTAGATTTCTACCTGGCTTATCTAAAGGCTGTCCAAAAGAAGAGAAAAAAGGGAAAAGCCACTTTATGTTAATATGATTGTGCAATTCCCTGTTATTCCTAGCATATTCCTGCAATTTATCTTATCTTCACATGGTTTTTTTCCCTAGACTTCTCAACCTTGAAGACAGGCAGTTATTTATTGAATAGAATGAATAGAATCAAATTCTTATTGGCCAAGTGTGATTGGACACACAAGGAATTTGTCTTTGGTGCATATGCTTTCAGTGTACATAAAGAAAAAATAAAATACATTCATCAAGAATCATAAGATACAACACTTAGTGATAGTCATAGGTTACTAATAAGCAATCAAATCATATTAGGAAGCAAAATAATATAAATTGTAAAGATATAAGCCACATGGTTATAGTCATAAGTGTGAACAGATAGGTACTAGGAAGGATTGTTAGCTTAATTGAGAAAGCCCAAACTTCAGTGCTGTGTGGTGAGAAATAGGAGCTATCGGTGACCGAGAATTAAACCTCTACAATCTCTATAAAGAGAATAATGAAAAATGTCTACTAGAACTTCACATGCTGCAAATTGTTAACTTCATTTTTTCTACTCGCTTAAATAGAAAAAAGTCATGGACAAACATATAGTGGTATACTGCATGTGTCAGTGTTAATGTTCTTTGTTGCATAAGTTATAGTTGATAATCTCTTGACAGGGAAATTTTTTTGTAAAGCAAGATCACCTTTCTGGCAACCAGATAGTAAACATCATAAAAATGAGCAATTCCTTTTTTTTAAAAAAAAAATCCTAAGTAATTGTGGCAAAGCAGATTAGCTAAAACCCTTCTAAGCTACTCATGGATTTATTTGCATAGACGCTTTCTACTTCTTGCTTTTGTATATCTGATATGCCTTTATTACAGAAAGCAAAGCTAAATGTGGCCAAGGAGGAGAATATCTCTGAAAAGGGACAAAAAATATGCACTCCAGTGGAAGAGTCTGGGCAGGAAAGGAGAGATTCTGCTGATGCTGGAAATGAAAAGCCACAGAAAAGAAACAAGAAGGCCAGTGCAGAAGAAAAAAACCATGAAGTCCCTGCTGTCAAACAAAAGTATGGTCTGATTATTTGCTGCTGATATACTGTCCATGCAGACATATATAAGTTGACATTTAATATAATGGTCTAATAATAGCTGTAACACAATTCCACAAAAGCCCGTTTTCTTTTTTATCCTTATCCAAATGAATTGGAAGTTTCAGATTCAGTAGAACTATAACATCATAATCCTTTCTTCATAGTCTTTTCTAATATGCAACAGTGGAATCTATATAGCTTCTAGCAGGGTTGATCAAAAGTATCTTCCTATTTGAAAGTAATTCCAGTATGCTTAACATTTATTTGATTGCTTAATTTTTTTTTAAATTTTGTGTGTATGTGTAAAGTTATAGTGCTTTTGATTATTCTTTCTCCCCTCCCATTATAAAGATATCATGAATGCTGTTAAACATCCGTGTCTATCTTTCTTTCTGATTTGAGCTCTTACTAGACACAGGCACACTCTTGACAATATAGGTGAGGCTATTCTGGGGCAATTATCCCAAGGGGAAATATTGGTCTTTCTTCACCTGGTATCTTCCAGAGGAGTTGGACTTCCAACCATGCTGGTCTGGGGTGGTAGCAGTTCAACACCTGGAAGACATAAAATAATTCCAGTAGGTACAAGGGATCATTTGATTATGCTTTCATTTGGAAACCCTGTTTGGGATAGCTTGCAAATGAAGTCCCGTTTTCTTTTCATGGACATTCTGCTTCCAAATGCTTTGTTTTATTTGAAATCAGAAGTTGAATGAAACGGGGAATACGGCAGTACCATCTGATTTTTGAAGAAAGATGCTTTTATGCTGATAGCTGAAATTTTAAAGTGCCGTCAATTGTATTTGGCTTCAGACAGAATATTTTCTCCTGGTGATGGACTTGCACAAGTGTACTTACTGCTGGCAGTAGCCTCCAACATTTTCCTTTTTTCTTTAAAAAGCTTTCTGTGGAAATAATAGATTCCTCTCCCCACAACAACTGAGAGCGAAAGGTCCACACGCAGCCCTGATTTGCACATCAGTAGTTCTCTTTCAGTGATGTACAGGAGACTAAAATATCCTTTGAATCAAGCCAGCTTCTAGAGATCTTAGCAAAAAATACAAGAGTGACTCGCTGCTTCCATTTTTTGTGTCAATTTTTTTGTATAATTTATAGTCCTGGGCAGGGGTGGAATACGACAGGGTTAAGTACCGGTTCGGGATTTACAAGCTTCCCTGCAGGCCTGTAAATCGTCACCAGCACGCTGGGTGCAGAGAAGCAGCCTTTAAAACAGCCCTCTTATCCTGCTTTTTTAACTGCAGCTGTGCCTCGTTCGGCAGCTGAAGTTGAAAAAATCAGGAAATAAAGATCAGGTAAGAGCCCGGGTGGGCAAAAACCTCAGCAGACATAGAACCGGTTCTATGTCTGCTGCTCTTCAGAGCTACCGGTTCTACAGAAGTGGACAGAACCGGTAGAAACCCACCCTGGTTCTGGGATTGCCTCGTAGTGTCCCATTCAAATTCTAAGTAGGACTAAGGCTAATTCGGGACAAGATACAGTGATCACCGTTTTTTAAATCTTGAATTCTCCATTTTCTTTCCCTTTCCCTTTCCTTCCTCAACTAAAATTATTTGTCCATTAAAGATGGCTTCTTCTTCTTCATCCCAGCTTTCTTGTTGTTGTAATTCCTGGTAGGTAGAAATCACCATTTCTAAGAAGTGGAAAACAGATCCAGAAGAGCCCTTGCCTTCTTGTCCTCTTCTTTTAACTTTTTATATTCTATTTTCAATTCTTCAACAGATAATGCCATTGTAAGATATATATTTTTTAAAACAACCCAAATGATTTTAGTCTTTCAAAAAATAGTTTCCAAGAGTCCCAAAGTTACAAAGCAATCCAAATCAGCACAAACTGTTTCATTTAGCACTTTCTTCTTTTTGTACTATCTTTTCCTAGGGTGAAATTTAATTACACAGTTCCAAAGTAATTTTTTAAAAGTCTTATTGTCGTTATCTCTGATCTTAAAAGTTCCAAGCCCTCTCCTCCAACAAAAACTTAATATATATTCTTTGCCTCTCCCTTCCACTTATAGCAAAAAGAAAAAAGAAAATTTTTGGTTTTTAGTTTCAATGTTCAGAAATCTTAATATCCCGTTGGCTTTAATTTTCAGATTTAATTACCTTCTATGCCAAAGCAGGTTTTTCCGATTTCCATCTGCTGTTTCCGTAGGGAAGGAGAGTGAGAAGAAAAAAAAATCTTTCCCTTTAACTTTTCTCAGCTGCTTTTAACAATCTTGTTAGGAAACAATGTATCCTTTAAAAAGTTGAACCTCCAGAATAAAGATGTAGCTTATTGTCCTGGTTCAGCCAAAAACTTTCACTTCTTCAAACTTCCTCCTGCACAATCTTATCTGGCTGAAAGCTTCTTTGTGGTGGCCATTGCTGACCACCGCTCCACCGCCTTGGAAAAAGGGAGTTAAACTGGCTGAGGAGGGGCATTGTGATTCCCCCATACCCCTGCCCGGATCTCCCCAGTTACCTCTACAGGGGAAAAATAAAGTGAAAAATCGATACAATGTCAGGAAGCAACAGAAAAGAGGAATACAACAGAGAGGGGAGACCAAGAGGGCGGAGATTGAGAGATGGGGGGGACAAAAAGACTAGACTGGATAAGAGAGGAAGGGAAAAAGAGAAGAGAAGTATGGAAATTATATATTTTAAGTGTTAAATCTAGGGGAAAGATAAAAAGTCATCATACTTCAACCAGTGATTACAGAGAAATTTTGCAGTAGAGAGAAAAGAAAAAATAGTTAATTGAAAAAGAATGGACAAAAGATACAAGTAAAATGATTTAAATTGAGATGAAATAAATAAAATAGAATTAAGAGAGTGAAAAGAGGGGAGAAAACATATAGAAAATATAGAATAATAAATGAGATATGAAATAGCATATAAGGTGAGCATGAATTTGATTTATGTCTGTATAAAAAGATGCTAACCCAGGATTAAGCCGCTTTTCAAAAAAAAGTTTTATGTTTTTATGTTTTGTTTGTTAGGTTAGCTTATTGAGAATTAATAAAATTTTGGAAGAATGTTAGAAGAGAATAATGAAATTGTAAACAAAACAGATGAAAGTATAAGTACAATGAATAAAGAGATATAGAAATTTAGGTAAAAGGAGAAGTTGGAAAAAGAATAAATAAGATATGCATATGTGATAATCTGGAACTATGTTGTATTCAAATAAGATGTTTTATTTGTTTTGTTAAAATTTAATAAGCAGTTTTTAGAAAAGATATTTTATGTTATTAGGTTTTATGTTTTGTTTGTGTATTGTCTTTAAAAACTAAAAATTTGTTTAAAAAAAGATACAATGATCTTTTTAAATTTCTTTTTAATTTGTGATTTCTTTTTAATATGTCAGAAATGTTTATTTGTACATTTTGAATTGTTTATTAATCTTACTTTAACAGATGCAAATAAGTGAGATGAGCAAATATTCATTTTTCATTTCTTGCATAATAATTCTGCACACTAATAGTTGTCCTATAATTATGCACACATAGTCTCCTAAGAAAGATAAAACCTCATTTTTTCTTTCTTAAATATTCAGGTTTGAGATTCATTAACTGTTTGGATTGACTGAGAGCACTGTAGTTCAGTAAGAAAATTAATCCTCCAAAATACAACATGCCTAATAATTGTGCCCATAGTTTATTAAAAGCTAGGTGCATGCTAAAGATTATTTTATGAACATCAGTATTGGAGAACTCACAGTAGCTATCACTATCAAGCTACTGCTTCTTTAATTTGTATTTAGCTAGTGTGTTTATTTTACTATATTTTCAGTAGCAGTTCTGAAAATTTGTGCACCCTTTGAAAAGGTGTTCCATTTGAGGCATATATGTGTAATTTAAATCAATGTTTCATGGAAGTTCTATGTATCATAATTAAGTAGTATTAATATGGAAGTCATCTGTTGTCTTATTCTGTCTTGCAGTCGGACACCTATGGAGAATATTACAGTTTATTTCCATGCTATTCTGTCTAAGGACTTCAAGATAAATCTTGACAAGCATAAAGTGATCATTATGGCAGGGGGAATTTCTGATTATACTGACTGGAAAGAGACTGTATGTGAGCTGACCTTCTCCCAGTAAGTATATGTTGACATGATATAAGCATACTCTCAGATCTGAGTTAAAAGACTTTCATTAACATCTGAGTTACTGTATGTGCTAGGCATTTAGTTCTTTCTGAATGTATGCATGCTTACATCTATTTCAATAAAGTTACTTTGGGACAGGTGCTTATAAATATATTACAGGGGAAAGGTAATTAGAGAAAATCTATAAACGTGTGTTTTTATTGGCAATTATTCATGAATGGTGGGAGTCAAAGGGAGGGCAAAGGCACTTTATACAAGCCTGTGAGATTGCAAGTATTTTAGAGAAACAAATGCTGTGTTGTGTGATTTATACTCTTATCATTAGCACTTCATCCATACAAGAGGAAACTGTCACTACTTACTATAGGTAGTGTTAGGAATTGATAGTCACCTAACAGTTGGGTTGGAAATATATAAACCAGGATAGACATTTCATACTGTCTCTTTAAAGGAATGCTAAAATTGTAATTGGGTGTGGTTCATCAAACAACCATAAGATGGAGCCAGAAACCTGGGTTGGTATTGCTGTGAGTTGCTTGTTGCAAAATGTTCTGATGTTTGCTGTTTTTGGTTCCTGCATTTTTCCTATTGACTGTTGCTGATCATCATTCTTCTTGGATTGCTGTGAGTCTGTTTACTGAACTGTTTATGATACTGGATTTTATTATTTGGATTATCCCTGGACTGAAAACTGACTGCTATAACCGTGTATGACTTGGACTGTTTGTTGGACTTTGCTTAACCGTTTGCTGGAAGTAAAAACCTACATTTTATTATTCAGTGTATCTGTGTGCTGGTCATGTGTTATTCAGCATCACTCTCACTATGTCTCCCTGTGTGCACTCAATCTCCTAACGGGGAATTACATCAACACTGGTTATGGACCCAGGCCATACCAGGCTCAGATAACTGAGAGTTAGTGTGAATACTCAGTACCATATGCAGATAGCTGTTTACTGTTTAATTGTGGGTTATTGTCCTGGTAAAGATGGCACAAGACCCGTCAACAAGTCTATCACTGATAACCCGGTTGGATGGAACAAACTATGTTTCCTGGTCTATGAAGTGCAGTCTACTTCTGTGTAGAGAAGGGTTATGGAATACAGTTCAAGATCCACCAGATGTAAATGCTTGGGATCCAGATGATGAGGACAATGCCAAGAAGTTAGCTGACTTTAAACGGAACAACGAACGAGCTCTTTGTATAATTGGACTAACATTGAGTGACCAGCAGCTAGTCCATATTTGTGGAGAAGAGTCTGCTGCTAAGTGTTGGGAGAATTTGAAGAGGATTTATGTTCATGACAGTTTAGGTGCACACATATATCTTACACGTAAACTGTTTAGAGCAGTGGTCCCCAACCTTTTTTGTACCATGGACCAGTTTCACGCAGAAACACTTTTCAAGGACCGACAAAATCAATTCTTCCACAATAGTAAAGGGCTTCTTTACTATTTCTTTACTAAAAACATATTTATATATATATTTTAATCACGATTATTCATTCTTTGCGGCCCGGTACAAAATGATCCACGGACCGGTCCCGGTCCGGGGCCCGGTGGTTGGGGACCCCTGGTTTAGAGCACGGCTTCTGAAAGGTGGAGGTATGTTAGCTCATTTGAACTTCATGTAAAGAACTTTTCAAGAGCTACATGAACAGGAACTGATATTTTCAGAGCTGCATCAGGTTTACATCATTCTTTCCTCATTTGGATGAAAGTTATGATGATTATATATCTTCACTGGAAGTTCTGCCCAGAGATAAACTGACAATGACTGACATAACCGGAAGGTTGTTAGAAGAGGCAAGAAGACGGCTGGATAGGGACCAACTGAAGAAGAAACAACCACAAGAAGAGGATTTGTCTATATTGTTAGGAAATTTTTTCTTGTGAGGCTAAGGGACATATAGCTAGATTCTGTAAGAAGGGAAAATGACAGAATACTGGTAATCACCAGAAGGCTAAGAAGAATGTTAATTTAGCTATGTCTAGCAATTCAACTGTAAACCATGATTTGTGGGTAGTGGATAGTGGAGCATCACAGTGCATTGCTAGAAATAGAGAGAGGTTTGTCACGATGTCCATGAGTAAGCAACATGTATCATTGGCAAATGGATGGAAGAAGAAAGCATCTGGTGAAGGTATTGCATATTGTTAATGTATAAATGAGCATTTATCTATGTTATATGTACCTAAACTGAAATTTAATTTGTGATCAGTAAGGGATTTGGTTATGTAGTAACCTTTAGGGGAGATAACTGTATAATAGAGAAAGAGGGTAAAAGTGTTATTGCGACTTTAGATAATGATTTATATGTGATAACATAATGACCAGTTGCAAATGGCTAACTTGGTTTATAACAATGTTAAGGCACATGACGAATGTATACATTTACTGCATAAATACCTGGGGCACGTTAATTTCAAAAGGCTCAAACAAACTGTTGAATTGTCAGAGGGAGTAAAATAAAAAACCTGAAGTAAGTACTTAACCTGTAATGCCTCTAATCAGGAGAAAAGCAAGGTTACTCCAGCAAACAGACTGAATGGGTTTAAGACCAAAAAACCTTTAGAGGTTGTGTTTGCTGACATAATTGGTCCTAAGAAACCCAGTTTAGGAGCTGCCTGCTATATTTTGAGTATAATGGATCATTACTCATGATACGGTTTCTGCTATCTCATGAAAAACAAAACAGAAACATTCCAATATTTCTTTAATTGGCTGAGGTTTGCAGAGAGAAAAATGAAACATAGAGTAATGACTTTAGTTACTGATAACGGGACTGAGTTTTTTAACAATAGATTCCAAACTTTGTTAAAATTGGCTGGTGTTGAACATAAACGTTCTGTACCTTACAGACCACAACATAACTCGTTTGTGGAAGGAAGAGGGCAAATGTTACAAGTCATGGCTCACACTATGTTATCTGATTCAGGTTTGCCTGTGGGGTGAGGCCATAATGTCCAGCAACCATGCTTTAAACAATGTGGTGAACACAGCAACTGATGAATTGCCATTCACTCGTTGGCATGACAGAAAGCCAAATTTAAGTTATCTACACATATTTGGAGCTCCAGCATGGGTGCATATTCCCTCACAAGTAAGACTGAAAGGGCAACATAGAGCTAGGAAATTATTTTTCGTAGGTTACGAGGCCAACCATAGATCGTTTAGATTTTGGGATCAAGGCACAGCTAATATTTACTGCAGCGCTGGTGCTAAATTTCTTGAGCATGTTGGGTGGCATAAACTGGAACAGGAATCCAACAATGATGTTATTATTGACACCCCAGTAGTCCTTAATGATGAAATAGTTAAACCATCAATCGCCATTAAAGAGGAAGAACAGGAACAGGATGAGGAGGAAGAACAGGCACAGGAAGAAGTAGAAGCAGATGGAACAGGAGACTCCACTAGTAAGCCCTGTATTACCAAGACATTCAACCCAAGTAACACGACCACCTGATAGATATCAGGCTAGTGTTGTATGCCAAGTGAATACAGTTCCCGGTAATTATAATGAACTGAAACTGTATCCTGCTAAGGATCAGGCTGCTGGGCAGGAAGCAATAGATAAGGAACTGAAATTCTTATAAAGATTGGAGGTATATGAAAATGTCATGTTACCACCAGGTAAACATGCCAAAGGGTGTAAATGGATTTATAAACTTAAGACAAGTGTGGATGGGACTGTTACCCATAAAGCCAGGTTAGTAGCACAAGGGTTCAGTCAGACAGCAAATGACTACGATGAGGTGTTTGCGCCTAGTCTGAAGGCTACTACATTACGAGCAGCATTAGTGTGGGCAGCTAAGGACAAAATGCATTATAAATCATTTAGATGTAGAGACTGCATGTCTGTATGCACCGTTGTAACACGCTATATATTTAAAGAAACCTTTAGGTATAAAAAATGAAAATACAACTGATTGCTGAAGATTGAAAAAGAATCTTTATGGCTTGAAGCAATCAGGATAGTTCTTGACTTATGACACAATTGAGTCCAAAATTTATGTTACTAAGTGAGAAATTCGTGAAGTGCGTTTTGCCCCATTTTACCACTTTTCATGCCACAGTTGTTGAGTGAATCACTGCAGTTATTAACCTGCTTGTTAAGTGAATCTGGCTCGCCCATTGATTTTGCTTGTCAGAAGGATGCAAAAGGTGATCATGTGACCCTGGGATTCTGCAACGGTCATAAATATGAATTAGTTGCCAAACGTAACTGAATTTGGATCACGTGCTGAAAGGTGGTAACTCTGAAAAACGGTCATAAGTCACATAAGCACAAGAAAATGCTGGATCCCAGAGCGCTGCACTGATGTGATCTGCAAAGAATGGCAACCGGATCTAGTTAATGTCATTTTTTTAAAAAATTGTGGCAGGTCCACAGCCATCATTTCTCTTATTGATGGAGATTTATGAAGGCGAGTTACTTTTGCAAGTGAAAAGGAAAATTTAGTATGGGTAGTCCTTGATTTATGGCCACAGTTGAGATTATAATTGTGGTTGTTGAGGTGGTTGTTAAGTGAGTCAAACCCAATATTATGCCCCTTTTTCCAGGGTCAAGTGAATCACTGCAGCTGTTAAAAGAAGAGTGGTTATTAAGTAAAAGGCTTTCCCCCTTGATTTTGCTTGCCGGAGTTTGGCTGGGAAGGTCCGAAGTGGGGATCATGTGAACCTGGGGTACTACATGCTGGTTGCCAAGCACCCAGATTTCGTTACATGAATGTGGGGATGCTGTACCAATTTTAAGTGCGAAGACTGTTTGTATGAATAACTGTCATTGCCTTTCACTTTTACTGCTAGCGTATATAAGAAGAAATGTAAGACCACTCCAGTTTTAAGAACTGGGCTTGTCTAGTCTAGTGAAGAGAAGGCCCAGGGGAGACATGATGGCAGCATTTCAATATTTGAGGGGCTGCCACAAGGAGGAAGGGGTCAAACTATTTTCCAAGGCACCCAAAGGTCAGACAAGGAATAATGGATGAAAACTGAACAAGGAAAGATTTAACCTGGAAATAAGGAGAAACTTTCTGACAGTGAGAACAATCAACCCTTGGAACAGCTTTGTCTTTGGAAGTTGTGGGAGCACCATCACTTGAGACTTTCAAGGAGAGATTGGACTCCTATCTGTCAGAAATGGTGTAGGGTCTCCTGCTTGGACATGGGGTTGGACTTGATGACCTACAAGGTCCCTTCTGTTATTCTGTATTATATTCTAAGATTTTTCATGCCTCTAAAATTTTATTTCAACAATAAATTGCTTCCTTGCCTTTACTCTGCTTTGATGCTAAAATACAACTTTTTAAATTCTAGAGATCTTGGAGATCACGGATACTTGATTGAAGGCCACACCATAATTTCTAAGGAAAACCTGGATAAATCAATTTCGTATAAATACATTGTTAAATGTGACAAACAATTGTCATATGAATTCATTTACAAACCTGCTGCTTCTGATGGATTACATGTAAACCGTTCCTTGTTTTTATCATCAAAATTGATAGGTGGTACAGGTAAGAAACTGCTCCTTGTATTACAGTCTCCCCAGTGTTATATTAAAGAAACTTAGATTTTGTAACACCCAAGAAAGCAAGAATCCTCTTAATATATTTGACAGCTCAGTATCTGCAATAGAGTCCTTCAAACTTTTGGGTTGTATGATCTTCCAGGATTTGAAACTAGTACTTAATATTAGAACCATCATTAAAAAGGCGCAATAAAGAATGTCCTTTCTCCATCAACTCAAGAGATTTAGACTGCCTGAAGAGCTGTTAATACAGTTTTACAGAGGAATTATTAAGTTTGTCGTGTGTACTTCTATATTATTGAGTCATTTGTACTTCTATAACTAGTTTTATACAACAACCAAACAGGACAGGTACAGTCTCAGCGAATAATTAAGATTGCAGGAAGAACAATTGTAATCAATCTGCTTTCCATAGAGCACCTGTATGTTATCTGGGTCAGTAAGAGGATCGAGAAGTTATATTTAGAAACCCTCACATCCTGGACATAAACTGCTTCAGTTCCTCCCTTCAGGATGTTACTACAGGGCATGAGAAAACAACAGCCCCAGGGACAGATTTTTTTCCTCTCATGTAATCAAATGTATTGAATTACCTAATTCTTAAGGACCTAAAAGCTGTTAAAATAACACCTGACGATATAGCAGTTCTGAATATTGTGATTTTCTCCAGTCAAAATACTCAGGTCTAATAATTTCAAATTTTCCATGTATCTAACCCTTTGGGTATTGCTCCAAGGCCTCCTGAGCTTCATTTTTGCTGGTGGAGTATTGCAGGAAGCTGTTGCATGTCCTGGGTTCATGTAATCATCATTTGTGAGCTTCCCATCAGCCTCTGGCAAGCAAAATTCAATGGGGAAATCCAGATTTGCTTCGCGACCAAATGATTTGCTCAACATGTGCAATGATGCACTTAACAAATATGGTGAAAAGGTTGTAAAAATGGGACAGGACTCACTTAACAATTGCCTTGCATAGCAGCGGAAATGTCAGGCTTTGTTGTGATTGTAAGTCGAGATCTACCTGTATTAAGAAACTGATAGTCACCCAAGCTTTTTTTTTTGGATTAAGCAATTTACTTAGTCTCATACAGTACTCGAGTTACAACCACAATTGCACTCAAAATTTATGTTGCTAAGTGGAACATTTGTTTAGTGAGTTTCCCCATTTTATGATTTTTCTTGCTTCAGTTGTTAAGACAGCCATTACATTTGCTAAGTTTGTAAAATGGTTGTTAAATGAATCTGGATAAGTCACAAAAGGGGATCAAATGACTCCAGGACTGCAACAGTCATAAGTATGAGCCGGTGGCCAAGCGTCTGAATTTTAATCACATGACCATGGGGATTCCGCAACGGTCATAAGTCCCTTTTTTCAGTGCTGTTGTAACTTTGAACGGTCACTAAAGGAACTGTTGTAAGTCGAGGACCACCTGTATTTGCTAAAGGTAGTAATTCCACATTTATTTATTATTATGTAGTGCTGTATTTCAAAACAAATCCGAGCAGTAAACAATGTGAAATGAATATGGATGGAATATAGGTCAGAAATGCCTTCTACAGAGATTGAAAGAAAATGACTCTCTGTGGGTCTGCATGGTTTGACTATGGAAGGAGACAATAATAGAGCAGGGTGCATCATGCGGTTGCATTGGCATGCAAAGCTAGAAGGGCTGTATCTTGCATTTCAGAACTTTAATAATCTTTTATTTAACAGATTGGCATCAATATGATGATATAATATGTGTTAGACCAGAGAACAATTGGTGGAAGAAATTTAAGAATCACATTTCACTTCGGAATGAAAAGGAAAAGGTTGTGAAAGGGAAACTGATAGCAGCAAGAGTAATGCTGGACAACCTCTTCAGTATACTTAAAACATGGAGTCGGATTAATGTCAAAAGCTTTTTCCAGCAGTTCCACCAATTTTACTTTGTGAATAAAAGGATAATGGTACATGAAGGATCTCGAAAGGAATGGAAAGAGCTACAATTCCAAGAACAGCAGGTATTCTCATCATTATACATCCAAGAAGAACCTTGTAGTCAAATGTCTATAAAGTTTGTAGCATCTTGACTGTGCTGAGCAAGGTGCTCATTGTTATAGTGTCCTTGGAATAAAATGATGCAGCAAAGTTATTAAACTGGGTTGAGTATTGAGTTCAAGATGCTTAAAAAAGAGAATATGGACTTAAATCATTGCAGGAATGAAATGTAACTCACCAAGGAGGGCACTGAGTGTTGTTCAAGAGGAAGGCCATCTCTCATATACTCCACTATGGATTACATAAGGTTCTGATATCAAGCATATGCTCTGATGTTTGAAACAACTCTGTATTTCAAAAGTGAAACTGATGCAAGATTTAATTCAATTGGGAAACTCTGGATTATAGTTCTATATATAGACTTATGAACTTGGAATTTTCTCGTAACAGAGTTTTTATTTGTTCCTATAGAAATTATTGTAATTCTCAATTTTGTACGTTATAGTGTATTGATTATTTGTGTTGATATTTATATATTGAATTTTTAAAAAGGATTGATAGTTTTTAGAATATTATACCATGTTTCCCAGAAAACAGGACTGGGTCTTATGTTGTTTTGGGCTCCAAAAATAAACACTGGGCCTTAGTTTGGGGGGCTGTTTTATTTTTTCCCTATTTATGGGAGCCCCACTTCTTCGGCTTGCTTGTGGCCACAATGGGGCAGGAGGCAGTGTGGTGCAGCAGGGCTGCCATGAGGTAAGAGATGCAGCTCCCACACGTACCCTGCACCGGCTTACATTAGGACCCTCAGCCAGACCATCCATGCCCTGATACCAACCCTCATGGCAGCGGCTCCAACAGCCCTGTCCAGCTGGACCCTGTGTGTCTGCCAGCCCACTTCTTCTGCTTGCTTGCAGCCGCAATGGAACATGCAAGCCGAGAGATGCTGGGATAGAATGGCCATGGGATGTCTTTGCAACTCTCAGCTTTCCCACAGCCTGCACAGTGCATCGGGATGCCTGCCTTCCTCCCCACACCTCTGCTGCTGGTGCTGCGGGATAAAGACTAGCCTCCTGCGGCCACCCATCTGCTCTGGCCACCCACTCTCTGCTTTCCTATGTTCTGTTTGGTGCATCCAGATCGCATGTCTCCCCTTCCCGCCTCTGCCTCCACCTGCTGCTTGGATAGATAATCAACTCACCTGCACTGTGCCACCTGGGGTAGGGCTTATTTTAGAGGAAATGGTAGTATATTCATGTTTGAAGCAATTGTTGGAATATTAAAAATTTATAATGCTTCTAAACATCTACCACAAGGCGTGTCTGTGGGCCACAGGCCAGATGTGTCACATGCTGGCCACACCCACCCCTGTTTTCGTGAAGGGGAGAAAAGTTGTGACACATCACATCACTACAATGTATCGTTGCGAGTTTGACACCTATGATCTACCATCTACTGAATTTTTCTTGCTTTCTCCCCATACCGCTCTTTAGAATTTTTTCTTTTTTTGGGGGGGGGGGAATTTTTCCTCTATCCTCTTTTTAAAAAAATGCCTAATTAAAAAGACTGATTCTGATGGTCATATTTTGAAATAATTGAAACTTTTGAATGTAGAAAATAACAAGTGATGATTATGGTCAAATCTAGCCAGCTCAGGAGCAATTACAAATTCAATTAATTTGTTACAGCTGGCACAATGGACATATTTGGCCAAATATATTCCTTTCCATAGTTACCACCTATGAAACTAATAAGAGAAGAGGATCAGCAAGGAGCCCATAATGAGATCCCAGTTTCTGAGATATCCTTCCTATGGCCCATAGCATATTTTGAACTTTTCTAAATTATGTTCAGTCTAATCTGTTCCATTATCAACCCTATACAGTATTCAATACTGATACTGATTATTTTTTTGGAGTAAAATGGTAAGGAGGAAGCTGATGGCTGCTCTATTGCAATCAGAGGTGGTATTAAGCAGGTTTTGACCAGTTCTGGAGAACCGGTAGCAGACATTTTGAGTAGTTCGGAGAACTGGAAAACACTTCTGACTGGCCCGGTCCCCATCTATTCTCTGCCTCCCGAGTCCCAGCTGATTGGCTGGGTCTTCTTTTGTTGCCCTGCACAGGAGAATGGAGCTGGTAAGCAGGTTAGTGGGGTGGGGAGGGAATGAGATTTTGCAATAACCTTCTCTTGCCACACCTACCCACTCCCACCAAGCCACACCCACAGAACCGATAGTGAAAATGTTTGAATCCCACCACAGATTTGCAATGCTTATATTTCCTGTCTTAGCAATTCCATATAGACAATAAATAAAGTCAGAGATTGCACCATTATAGATCTTGAAATTCAAATAAAATAATTTCTAGTTTGGGGCATTTCCCACCTACAAATCTGCATGGATCACTTCCCTTAACCATGAATCCAATCACATTTTGGCTGATTTAATCGGTCAAAAGGACAAAATGTTTTAAAATAGATGATAACCCGGATATTCCACTCTGGACCATGCCCTCAGCATATATAGTACAAAGTGAAAAGAATTTTAAATTAATGGAACAAATAGGTGTAGACAAAACATATTCTCATATGTCCCAATGTTGATGCCCAATCTAAGGAAGATGTGATTGACATTAATTACACAGCTGTAACAAACAGCTTCCTGTAAGCTACTGTTTTTTCCTCCTTTTCATCATCCCAGCCAAAAAGGTGCTGAATTTATTGAATCAAAAGATGCAATAAAAGCAAGACTGTTCAGTTCTTCTGCATCGATTAGAAATAGACTCCAGTGCATAATTTTGTCCCAAGGTTTCTTCTGTTCGTGCTCTGTCATCCCTTTTGCTTCATTATTCTCGTCTTCTCATCTTTGTATTAACACTTGGAAGGCTGATAGTAGCATAGATTCTGATTCCTGAGCCTTTTCACATTCCATAGAGTATAATAGGATTTGATAATATTGCAGTCAGGTGAGGTGGGAAATTGCTCAGTACATTCAGGAAATCATTTAGATCAATTGGACACTTGAGTCTGATAATTTTTTGACCCACCACCTCTGCACAATCACTTTGAGAAACACAGAACCGTTGTACAACCTAACATGTTAATAGTTTAACTTAAACTAATTTCCTGGCCTTTTAAAGTCTAATCTATGTTTTCTTTGGGTTAGATCAGAACAATGTATGCACCTAGATGTTTTGTTTTTTAGCTATAGCTTATGCCTTAATATGATATATAGTTAAACATCCATTTCTTTTTCTCCCTCTCTCCCTCCCTCTCTTTTAAAGTTGCAAGATTTTATTGTGAATTACTTGATGGAAGAATCAAATAACATCCTCAAACAGAACACTTCGATGTGGGATAAAATAGGCTTAGCATTGATCACGTTTACATTAATAACAAGTTGTAATATTCAACTGCCCAAAAAGGAACTGAAACAGTTATGCATGTTTCTTTGTCCGGAGAAAACACCAGCAGACGTAAATGAAATTGAATGTTTCAGAGAGACATTTTCAGAGTGTCTGGGGTAGGTAATTTGATTTTGGGGCATATAGAAAGCATGTAGTGGAGTGAGGATACTGAAGTTTAAGGTAGAAAAATGTTTGGTTGGGTACATGCCATTGATCAATGTGATCTTCCAAGGTGGGCATCCTGATTCCAGAAAGATTTCCCCATGAAGAAAACAATTTGGAGGGGAGATTTGGGTACTCTTGGGCAGTGTTTGACCCTGGAAACATGCCCTGACTCTTGGTGTTTTCTTTGATAATATTAGGCATATGGTGATTGATCTGAGTCCATCCTAAGCTGCTGCTGTATTTCTATGCACCTGTGGTTTTAGATGGGCTGTGTGTACTTCATTGCACTAGAATATGTATCATGCTGTTGATTAAGCTCAGTATTCATTATGATCATTAGAAAAAGTTATTTGTTGGGCAAGCCTGAAAAGTAATTACATTCTGATCAGAGATGGACATTCTAATTGACCAGATCCTTGGTTTCTGTATGTCCAAAGCACAACATGTTCTGTATATTCTTCTCAGAAAACAATCCCCTCCTTCCCACAGAAAATGCAAAACAGTAAAAAGAAACAACAAGAAGGTGTAGTTGGGAGAAAGAGAAAGTGTGCAGATGTACAGTGCATTCAGAAATATTCCGACTCCCTTCACTTTTGTCATTTTTTTATGCTGCAGCCTGATTCTGCAGGTATTGAAATTCATTTTTTCTCATTAATCTACACTCAGTACCCTATAATGACAAAGTGAAAACAAAATTTTAGAAATATCTATAAATTTATTAAAAAGAAAAAACTGAAATAACACATTGGCATAAGTAATATACATCAATGTGTACTGAGCCTTCACTCAGTACTTTGTTGAAGCACCTTTGGCAGCAATTTCAGCCTCGGGTCTTTCTGGGTATGACACAACAAGCTTTGCACATGAGGATTGTGGGTTTTTCTGCCAATCTTCCTTTTAAATCCTGTCAAGCTTATTCAGGTTGGATGGTGACCGTTGGTGAAATTTTCAGGTCCCTCCAGAGATGTTCAATGGGGTTCAAGTCAGGGCTCTGGCTGGGCCATTCTAGGACATTCACAAAGTTGTCCTAAGCTACTCCTGTGGTATCTAGGCCAGTGGTCACCAAAATGTAACCCCCAAAGCAATTAATCCAGGCTGTGCAGGAACAAAAGGCTGCACCGCCCACATGGCCCGTGGGAATACAAGGCTTGCGTTGCTTGTATTGCAAACAACATGAGATAGTGAGGGGAGGGGGGAAAGGATGGAGGGGGAACCCCATGGGCCTGGCCTGGCCACTAGGCTGCTGCTTTCCATTTCTTTCTTCTGCTTTTGGCTGCACACAAGGAAAGCGGCAAAAGTCAGTCTTTCTCTCCCCCAAACTCTGCCAGAAATGAGTCTTTGGGACCCTGCAAGAGGCTGTGCTGGTGCGACAAGTCTCACAAAACTCATTTCTGGCGGAGTTTGGGGGAGAGAAAGAAAGACTTCTGCTACTTTCCTTGCATGAAGCTAAAAGTCTTCCTCTCTCTCTCTCCCCCTGAGAATGGAGCTGGAGACGGTATCCTGCAATCCCAAATAAAGAATGATTGGTTGGTAGGAAAACGGGTGGGGAATATTCCTGCAGACTTTTTTGGGGATTTTCCCAGGGTCTCTGGTCCACAGGATTTAAAATTATGAGTTTGGTGGTCCATGAGGTCCAAAAGGTTGGTGACCCCTGATCTGGGCTGTGTGCTCAAAATCGTTATCATGTTGGAAAATGAATATTCAGCCCAGTCTGAGGTACTGAGCGTTGTGAAACAGGTTTTCACTGAGGATATCCCTGTAATTTGCTTCTTCAGCTTTCCTTCAATCCTGGCCAGTCTCCCAGTCCCTGCTACTAAAAACACTCTCATCACCATGCTTCATTTTCAGAATGATATTGGGCAGGTGATGAGCAGTGATTGGTTTCCTCCAAATGTAATTTTAGAATTGAGTCCAAACAATTCAATCTTGGTTTCATCAGACTAGAGAATCTTGTTCCTCACCATGTGAGAATTCTTCAGGTGCATTTTTGCAAATTTGGTCACTGCCACAAAATCCAGATTGGTGGAGGGCTGTAGTGATGGTTGTCCTTTTGGAACTCTGTCCCATCTCCACACAGGATCACAGCAGTTCATTCAGAATGATCATCGGATTCTTGGTCACCTCTTACTAAGTTCCTTCTTCCCCGATTGCTCAGTTTGACTGTGTGATCAACTCTTGGAAGAGTCCTGGTTGTGCTTCTTCCATTTGAGAATTATGGAGGCCACCGTGCTCTTAGGAATCTTCAGTGCAGCATAAATTTTATTGTAGCGCTCCCCAGATCTGTGCCTGGCAATAATCTTGTCTCTGAGCTCTGCAGGCAGTTCCTTTGACCTCATGGCTTTTGCACTACTACAGTATGCATTGTCAGCTGTGGGGCTTTCTATAGAGAGGTGTGTGCCTCTCCAAATCCTGTCCAATCAATTTAATTTACCACAAGTAAGCTCCAAGGTGTAGGAACATTTCATCAATGATCAAGAGAAATGGGGAGCAACGGAGCTAAATTTCAAGCGTTATTGCAAAAGGATATTTATGCCAATGTTATATTTCAGTTGTTTCTCATGAATAAATTTACAGATATTTCTAAAATTCTGTTTTCACTTTGTCATTATGAGGTGCTGAGTGTAGATTAATGAGATAAAAATGAATTTCAACAACTGTAAAATCAGGCTGCAGCATGAGTAAATTGACAAAAGTGAAGAGAGTCTGAGTACTTTCTGAGTGCATTGTAGATAGGATGGAGCTGAAGGGAACAAATTAATTGAACAGGAAAGAAAGAAAATGAAAAGTCTTGGGCAACTCTTCTAAAAGGTGTGTAAGTTCCAATTATGTGAATCCTCTCAAGTAAAGAACAACCAAGGATCTTTCTTTCACTGTTTGAAGACAGATCCCATTTGTTATTGGTAAAAGAGGTAGTTTGATCTCTAGATCATTAAAGGTGATCTCAATGTTCTTTCATGGCAGCTATTTTACAAATGTGATTCCTGTTATCTTAGGGCAGGTATTTTCTCTAGCCCACACTGTATTCTCTGTATATGTTTATTAGTCTCGAAATGTTGGGGGCACTAGTACAGAATAGTTATGTCTGAAGGACTCTTATTTTTGTTGGAAGTAAGAAAGTCAAGTTAACTTGCACAGAGGGATTCTGATAAAAATTATTTTTAGATCTTAATTTTGTCTATCTCTTTCAGTTTGGCAGATAAGTTGATAAACTTCTGTGATTACTGCATTGAAAAAGAGATTCACGAGTGGGTGTGGACACTCCCAATTCTTTATCTATTTACTGTGAATGATTCTGAATATAAAACTAGGACTTGCCTTGAATCAGAAGAGAAATGGGCAAGGTTGGAATGTATTCCATATTTGGAATTTAGAGATAAAAACAGAAACTCCAATGGGTAAGTTTTTCAGCCTAGTATTGTTATTCCTGAAATGATTTCTGATTTTTTAAAAGTTAATTTGAGCTAAGACATGATTTTCAGTATTTATACAGATGGTCCTCAATTTACAACTATTCATTTAGTGACTGTTTTAAATTACAATAACATTAAAAAATGACTTATGGCTGCTTTTCCCACGTACAAACATTGCAGCATCTCCCACATGGTCACATGATCAAAATTTGGACGCTTGGCATCTGACTCATATTTATGACAGTTGCAGTGTCAGTGATTGCCTTTGACAATCTTCTGACAAGCAAAGTCTATGAGGAATCCAGATTCACTTAACAACCATTTTACAGCTTAACTTCTGTGATGATTCACTTAACAACTGTGGCAAGAAACTGTAAAATGGAGCAAAACTCTCTTAACACAAATGACTTACTTGGCAAAAGTAATTTTGGATTTGGTTGTGGTGATAAATATAGACTTCAAAGCTGGACTCCAAAGAAATAGAAATAGTGCCATTTGGTGATGTGAGTTTCTAAGATAGTAAATGTTTGTGACCTTCACAAATGGTACAGAGGTTAATAAAAATAATAAGTTATTGTTGCATGAATAATTAAACTTTCTCCAGCGGCACAGGTCTTTTTGCTTGATTAGTCCATAAAATGACTGAATAAATTACTCAGGGTTGCAGGGTTTCAAGAAAGAATTGAGAATATTATGAAACAATAATATTGTGATATAAAAGACCAATATGCAACGTAGGAAGTACTTCTGAGGTGGTAACTATAGTTTAGATAGGGTCATATTTTGGTACTTTATTCTGATGATCTATATTAACGAATTATAACGAATATAATTGAACTATTGCAATGTGCTGTACATGGGACTACCCCTGAAAAGTATCCAGAAACTTCATCTAGTTCAGAACATGGCCATCTGGGCAATTTTAGGTGCACCTTTGCTTCATGAGCTGCACTGGGTACCAGTTTATTTCAGAGTCTGTACCATATTGCTCAATTGCTTTCAACCATGGCAGAGCTTCTAAGGTACTTTAAAGTCTTAAAAATTCAGGGAGATACTACCTGCTTTTAAAATAGCCTATATTGAAGTAAATAGCACAATCAGTTATCAGGATCTGACCACAGAAAATGTTTTATTGTAATTTTGTATTGTATTCTAAAATTTTTTATGATAACTTTGTCATTGTATTGTCATTGCTTGCCCTCAGAGGTGAGAAAAACCCCAATCTCTTGGTCTCCTGCAAAGGGGTCAAAATTTGGCTGCATAGCCTTGTGTGGGGGACACATGAGCCCATATAACTATGGGACTAGTTAGCCCCATGAGAAACCCCCTTCCCTGCGGCCTGTACCAACAGCTACTGATCTCCTATCTTGGAATTCTTCATCTTTTGAAATTTTATAAGATCATTTTATAATGTTAATATTTTAACCCTGTTTTACCTTGTTTTTAATTGTTTAATTTTATTGATTAAATTGCACACTGTCCAGAGCACCTCTCCAGAGGAAATGGGCAGTTAAGAAATATGAAATATGAATAAATAAATAATTTCTGAGTCAGCAAACACAGTTGTTTTAGATGTAGCAACTGCAAAATATAAAATCAACTTGAAATTTCTTAATTTCTAGATTCACAGTTCCTCACATTCCATATAATGTTGAAAGTGAAGCCTCCTGTATTTTAAAAAATACTCAGAGAATACTCATTGTACTGTATTTTTATTCAAATTTCTGCATAACTGCCATGCTTTTCTGTATGTTGAAAAGGAATCTAATAATGCAAAAGAAGCATTTGCTGGAAGGAAACCGAACATTATTCAGATCCTGGTTCTGCTTGTTACCACTATATCACCTGGTGGAATTTATCTCTGGCCCTTATGCTGATCCATTTGACTGTCTTCTGGGAACTTTTCATAGACTGAAAAGCTTGAAAATTAACCAATCTAACTGTCAGGTATGTTCTGATTTCTAATTAACACTTTTAATTATCTTTGTCTGATGACGGCAAGGGACCAGATGCTCAATCCATAGGTTTGTCATTACTCCTTATGGGAAGTATGCATCAGCAAGTATGAGAAATTGATTTGGCCAAGCTATTCTAGTAAATTGGTCCATTAAGGCCTGACTTACAGATCTGGTGTCAATTTAGCATACCAAATTGCTACTTTTGGCTCCAGGGTAGAATAACCTCCCTTGATCAAGACATGCTGTTTGCCTTTGATATCTTGGGCTCACAATACAGGTAGTCCTTGATTTACAACAATTCAATTTAGTGACTATTCAAAGTTATAACAGAACTGAAAAAAGTGACTTATGACCATTTTTCACACATACAATCGTTGCAGCATCCCCATGGTCACCTGATCAAAATTTAGATGCTTGGCAGCTAGTTCATATTTATGACTCTTCCAATGTCCTGGGGGCATGTGATCCCCTTTTGTGACCTGACAAGCAAAATCAATGGGGAAACCAAATTCACTTAATCATATTACGAACTTCTGAATGATTCACTTCACAACTCTGGCTAGAAATGGCATAAAATAGGGCAAACTCACCCAACAAATGTTTCACTTAGCAACATAAATTTTGGACCCAATTGTAGTCATAACTTGAGGACTACCTGTATGCATCACACACATCTGGAAGGGTCCCATATTAATAGTAGGTTGGAAAGGTCTTTATTCTTATCAGGGTAGTACTGCATGTCCTGGCATATGTCATAGAATTTCATATATGCGGATACTTCCTCCCCGGTGGAATAAATACTCATTCACTTGCGTAGTAATCAGCCAGATTTGGGAGCCTCAGCCAAAAATTGGTAAGCATCATGAGCTGATAAAAAGATACCCTGGACTCTTAAGGAGATATACTGCACAGATTTCCCTTTTTGAAACACTGATTCCCAGTATTTATTGAGGGTTATTAGCCCCACTAGGCAGATCAGACCAAGCAGTCAGCTCCAGGAAGGCTAAAACTACCTTTATTTCTATAAAAGCAGAATCTTGCAAGATTGACTGTGCTGTATTTTCTCCCTCTTATGCTTCAGTGAATTAAGGAGGTATCTGCCTGAGCCACTTAAAAATATTCAGTCAGTCAATTATTCATCCAATTTCTAGAGATCCCCATCTGAAACAAGTGACACTAGGTGAGGAATAACCCAATAAAAGAAACTTTTAAGTTTGCTTCTGTTTTATCTGTCAGAGATACAAGTAAGCTGCCAAGTCTCTGAATTTTGATCATGTTGCTATGGAGATGATGCTACAGTCATAACTGAAAAATGATTAAAAGTCCCTTTTTTCAGTGCCATTGTAACTTTGAACCGACAAAAAAATGAATGCTTGAAAAGTGAGGGCTACCTGTATCCACTTTCAAATAAACCTTCCAACCAAGAGAAAAGGGGAAAAAATCATATTCGTTGAGGTTCCCACATTTTGTTTCAATCGCTACTTTCCATGATGCATGCTTTCAGAATGATGTACAGAGTTGTGGTGGCTGGGCATCTGTGACTCTCACAAGAGCGTTCCCTAAGTCTTTCCTCCATAATCTCAATTGTTACAACCTCCAATAAACCATTGCCACCATTCTGTACAAAGAAATGCCCTCTCTGTATCTTTCTCTCAAAAAGGCGATATGTTAGAAGCACTAGTTTCTCCTCTTGCCCATTGGTAGGCAACAGTGCGCTGTAAGCTCTTTGGCAAAATGAGCACATGGATACAAATTGTTATGCAGATTAAAGTTAGGTAGCGAATGGAGAATTACTTGGAGGTAGTAATTGGAGTAATGGGAGAAGACAAAAGTCTCATTACTATATATACTTGCAGATAGGCCCATACATGGGTAAGTCAAACATGTTTTTGTTAGTATTTTGAAACCTAAAATTCTTGGTTTATCCATGAGTGCATACAGTAACTCACAGGCTTGAATGCATACCTACACAATGCAGGTAAAGTTTATAAATGTGCAGTATTTATGTTTAGATCCATTAATTGTCCAAGTTTTCTCTAGGACAGGATGTGTTTCTTACAAACAGAGGCATTCAGATGCATGGCAACACAATGCACAAACAAAACCACACCCACACCCACCCACACCCACACCCCAACCTGTTTAGGCAGAAACTGTATAAAGCCAGTTGACTGGAAGATGTTTGTCTAAAATATTGATTCTTTTTAATCCAATATTTTTTCTTCTGTTTTAGGATGTAGAAAAGCTTTTAGAAAAATTGTTGCACATCCTGTCAGAAAAAAATATGTAAGTAAAATGTATTTATTTTTTTAAAAAACATTCATTTAGAACATGCCTCACTGAAGTAAACAATAGAAAAATTGATAGTTAATCACTTATGTAGCTTTGTTTAGCAAGCTGAAAATGGTAACCCACAACTAGAGGTCCTCAGGGCTTTGAGAAGGTACTTGATTTAATCAGGTATTGGAATAAACAGATGATGTTTGTATAATTTCTAAAGAGAACATGCTCAGAAACCGCCATTTGCAAAGCTGACTTGCTGATCAAAAATGTGGCCCAGCCTTATAAGGCAAAATGGCCTATGTGGCTCTTGTTGTCTAAAGGAAGTATGATGCCTCTGTGCACGATAAAGTATTCCATCAAAGGGATTGTTCTTGATAAACTAGTCATAAAAGATTACATGTTTTTTTAATAACCACAAACACTAGTGTATAAAAACGCTTTAAGACAGCGGTGTTAAACTCGGTCTCATTGAGGGCCCATTGGGGTTGTGTATGACCTTGGGGTGGGGGTAGGCATGGCCATGGTAGGTGTGGCCAGGGTGGGCATGGCCAGCTTGTCACTTGTGTTGGGGGGCAGCTGTGGTGGCCAAGTGCTAAGGCAGGACTTTCCTCAGAGCTTCCCTCATTCTCATTATAACCTTCCTTCCTTCCCTCCTTCCTTCATCTCTTTCCTTCATTTTCCTTTCTTACTATCTTCCCATTTTCCCATCTTTTTCTTTCCTTTTTCCATTTCTCCTTTCCTGTCCCTTCTTGCATGCTCAAATGCAAAAGAGGAAACACTTCTCCTTTGGTTTTGTTTTTAGTTTGTTTTCCTACCCCTCTGCCAGTGAAAATGGAGCCCGGGAGGCTGAGCTCCATTTTCGCTGGCAGAGGGCTGCAGGAGGCTGTTGCAGCTGAAAATGGGGCCTGGGAGGGCCACAAAGGGCTACTTTTGTGTGACAGTGCCATGATTAGCATTTCATGGTTGGAATATTTCTACTAGAAAAGGAGAATTGGAGACCATTAGAACAAAGTAGGAAGTGATTTTGAGAAAAGGAAAAAGAAAAAAAAATTGACCGCACTCTTCCTTCCTATAGAGGAGTTCCACTATAGAGTATGATATTCCATGGACAACCCCTCCCTGCTCCCGTTTTTTAGCATCTGTCTGCTGCCATTGCTGGCCCTTTGTTGAGGAATGTCCAGCCAGTCAGGGGGGGAGGAATTAAGCAGTTGCACAGCTGCATGAGACCCAGGACTGGCACCTCCCCCCATCAGGTTCCATGGAACCATTCCTGTCTTTTCCCAAGAGAAGACAAGCAGTCTGGGGAAATTCATGTACTGTAGGTAAAATACAATAAAGTTACCAACTTGAGCCTTTCATGTGTGACTCCATTGTTTGAGTTTGACACCTTCCCCTGCTTCCCAGCACCCATCCTAGCCAGCCCACCTGATAACCTTGCTTGGTCCACTATGCTTCCATGCTACCTTTGTCTACTCCCCATGGTCCTTGCCAGTCCTTCGCTACTTCCCAGCACTTGCCCCCTCCCCCTTTTGCCTGCACGCCTTATCTGGAGCTCCTGCCTTTTTCCCCACATAGTCCTAAGGTTATGCTGGCACACAGGACTGCCATCACTAAGTGATGCAGTCACTTTATGTTTGCATCCCTTATCAGTGGCAATTGCTTTTATTTTGATTATAATTGACCCAGTTGCTGTGATAATCCCAAGACTACCAGTATTTTGTTAGGGCTCTCTTTAATTTTGATAGTAGGCCACTTTTCCAGGTGAGGCACATCTTTGGAAAATTATGAATGAGTGGTGTTCATATTCACAAAATGGCTTCTATGGAAGACTTCCTAATTCAAAGAATCAACTATGGGGATGTATACTGGTTATGAAAATGAAGAGACATATTTACCTTTCTGTAAGCTTAGTTTTCATTGCAAATAGCATTTTGAACTCTTGAGTCTGTTTCGTTATGCATACTTTAATGTACATTTCTGGTGTCTCTTGATTGCAAAAAATATACAACCTTTCTGCAATTCAGTACAATTCAGAAAGAAGATTGGAGATGCTCTGTTGTTGCCTGTCAAAACCTTCATCAGATATGCAGCAATCGGATTCGAGTAATATCAAAATACAAGTTATTAGCTACAGCTGTTGAGATTGTTTCAACAATTCTTGCACTTGTACCATCAGAGGTAAACTTCTCTCTCTTGCCCTTTAACAGTTCATTAAAACAAGTGTGGAAAGGCTTTCTTGATCTCCCTGAAACTGACTAGAAAAACAGAATAACAAGGTTGGAAGTGTTCTTGGAGATCTTCTAGTCCCACCTCCGCTCAAGCAAGAGACCCTATCCATTTCAGACCTAATGGGAATTCATTGGGACAAATAACTTTTGGTGATGTAGTTATATGAAAAACATCACTGTTTTTGAGTGCTTCAGGCAGATAGAAGTACAAGTAGTCCTTGACTTAGAACAGCTTGCTTAGTGACTGTTCGAGGTTACAGCGACACTGAAAACAGTGAGTTATGATTATTTTTCACACTTAACAATCATTGCAGCATTTACATGGTCACATGATCAAAATTCAGGTGCTTGGCCACTGATTCATATTTATGACTGTTGCAGTGTCCTGGGATCATGTGATCACCTTTTCTTATTTTCTGACAAGCAGAGTCAATGAAGAAACCAGATTCATATAACAGCTGTGTTACTACCTTAACAACTGCAATGATTCACTTAACTATGGCAAGAAAGGTCATAAAATTGGACAAAATTCATGTAACCGCTGTCTCATTTAACAACAGAAAGTTTGGTCTCAGTTGTGGTTGCAAGTCGAAGACTTCCTGTAAAGTATTTTAAACTTCACAAAGTAATTTGTCTTGAAATTCACATCCCTAATGGGATGATAGCAGTTAGACTATTCTCAAACCTGGCATAGATTCGGCACAGATTAAGGGTATACTGAATCTAACCATATGTATTATTCCCTGCTTTGATATGTTCAGAAGATACTGTATAGCCATAGGGACACCAAGGACATTTCCATGGAGGGTTTGAACTATGGGTTATCCCTTCTGTGGTCAAATTTCACAGATCTCAGTAGGCTATGGAGTGGATCATTCTGTGATGCCTGATATACTCTCCCAAGCATTTTAGGATTAAAGCTGAAGTAGTAAGAGAGTCCCACTGGCAAGCTTAATCATAGAAATCTAGGAAATATGGCTTCTCTTTTGTGCCCCTACCCTATAGAACAGCATCCTCACCAGTGATAGAGGAACCCTTCTCTCCTGAATTTTCAAAAAGCTCTTCAAATCTAGCTTTGATCCTAGGCTTGGTGTTAATGTGTTTGATGTTGCCATTGTGCTGGGTGGCTTACAAAATATAATACCAGTAGTAAATTAAAGTAGTTAAAAACATAGAATAAAACAAGACAGCTCAGATTAAAATGATCTGAGCTGTCTTGTTTTATTCTATGTTTGTAACTAATTTAATTTACTACTGGTATCATATTTTGTAAGCCATCCAAATTTGATTTGAATGGGTATTTATAAAGGTAATCCTTGACATATGGCTGTTTGCAGCTTCCCATGGTCATCCCATGTTTTGCTGAAAATTGGCTTTTACTTTAGGCTTTTGGCAAAACCGGTCCATAGTGAACAATTGGTTTGCTTAGCGACCATGGTGTTCACTTAATGACAATAAGTGCAGCAGTCACTTATTGACTTTGATGTCTACAAAAAAGGTTGTAAAAATCAGGTCAATCATGAGTGACCCATTCTAAGACCATAATGGTCATAGGTTGAAGACTATCTGTATTAAATCTACCTTTATAATTACAGTTCATCTCATAGTCAGCCAGATGTTTACTCTGGATTTGGCCTTTTAGGTACCCATTGAGTCCTTCCCAAGGACATGAGATAGATGAATGTTGTTTTGATGGTGTTACTATTTCTGGAGATAATAATTGGTAACTGCCTATAAGTGGATTTTCCTTTCTTAAAATTTTACTTATGCTGATTCAGGAAATGGGCTTCTCTCTTTCATTCAACAAATTATATTTTCTTTTTCATACGACAGGTTTTAGAAATGGAGTTTACCACAACAACACTCCAAAATGTTTGTAAAACTACTAGCAGTTGGTTTCATCACTGTCTTCCGAAATTTCTGCTGGAAACAGAATCAGTTACGTTTTTTTGGAGAAAGGAACTTGAGGTTTGTGTTTTGGAATTGCACTATATCTAGATTTTATACAAAACATTGTTATTTGTAGCTTCCTTTTTATTTTATTTTTATTTTAACAGTGATTCTAATTTTCTTTTTCTATCCATTTTTATATCAGTAACCCTTACTGAAAACATGCATAATTAAACATGCATTTAATGCATGGATTTTTGCAGTGTGCATTGTGAAGTGAACCAGCATCTCTGTTGGTCATTCTAGCCCAAGGGCTGAGGAATTCTGGTAGTTGAAGTCCACAAGTCTTAAAGTTGCCAAGTTTGGAGACCCCTGTTCTAGCCTGTCAGAGGCATGTCACCAGTTGCAATATTTTTCTCAAGTTTGCATAGTGTTACTTCAGAAAAATTGGAGGATAGGGAAAATATGAGACCAAAGTTGAAAACTAATCTATTTTATTCAAGAAATTGTGAACAATGTTTTCATAGTTACTTCCCTGAAGTCATAATAGGATCTGAAATTGTAGTTTCCTTCAGGTTGAAGGTGGAGCTTAACCTGACAATAAATCTTCAGTTTAGGTTTCCAGTTCTTAAAACACATGTATTCTTTTCTAATAGATGATGAAATATCCTAGCATTAAAGTTAAATGTTTCAATTTGAGTAGCATAAATACTCTCATTCCTACTTCCATCTTAAACAGTTTTTTATTTGTGGCTTTAAAACTTAAACTAATGTTGTCTTTGTAGGTATGGGATCACTTTTTGAAAATAAAGTTTCCTAATAGCAGTAATTCTCAACATTGGAAAGAAACTTTGATGTCAATTTTGAAAGGGAGAATTAAACAGGTATGTAGGTATATAGTGTCATATGAACGTGATGTTAATCTGCTTGTATTAATTTAGATGTAGTTGAGATAACCTATTTGAAATGTATGGAAAGCTTTTCTATAATACCTTTGTGACATGTCGTCTTTTATTGTTATTAAACCAAGATTAGTCTGATCACTGTCGTATCTGGCAAAACTCCTTGGAATTTCTAGCGTCAGCAAAATATGATTTGGGACAAGAACGAATCACTAAAGTAATATCAGCTTACCATTTGCTTTGAGCTGATGTGTGGTTGTATAGGTTGTTGCTCAATGAATGTACTCTGTTCAACAGTTAATGATTAAAATATGTCTTGGCACAACTACACAATTCAAGTCAATTATTGGCTTTGCTTCTACGACCATCTTTCTTAACCTGGTTTCTTTGAAATGTGTGATGACTACAATTCTCAGCATTACTGGGCTCTTTGATAGTTAATATCGTATCTGTTAAGATAATGTCTGTAAGAGTCTCTAAATTTTCTGAACTAAGTCTCTTATTATACTCTTTCTTGTCTAAGACTTGTTTTGGGAAGAAAATGCATTTTTGGTTATTGAGATCTGACGAGGATGCTGCTGTTGCCTTCCCAGAGAATTGCGTTCCTGGGTTTCAGATCCTTCCCCAGCAGGGTTGAAGAGGATGAGGATATTAAATCTTGGAGAGATTGTGCCTGTTGCCAGGGCACTGTACCAAGAGATAATGGGATATAAATGCCTATATGTTAAGTTGGTTGTGGGGACAACTTGGGTATCCTTCTAGTGTGTCAGCTACCATGACAGATGCTCTCTGTGAACCCCTTGATTTGTTCTCAGACTGGTATTGGAGACTTCTCATGTTTTAGTGACTTCAATCTCCATATGCTCTGGATTGATTGAAATAGGCTTGGGGAGTTCATGATCTCCATGGCAATCGTGGACATGTCCCAATAATCTCTGGTACAACATGTATAAGTGGCAAGTTTAGACCACAGTTTCATATCTGAGGAGATAGTTGGTGACTTGTCTATGCAGAATCTCTGGTTTCAGCTTGAATGAAGCACCTGACGTAAATTAAGTATGGAATTTCTTCCAAACAAATAATTTCCTCCCATTTCCTTAGGGAATGGAGGTCTACAAATGTTTCTTTGTGGCAGCATTATGGAACCTCTCTGCCCCTTGAAATCCAGTCAGTTCATACCTTTTAGGCTTTAAGGAATTATTAAACATCGAATTGTTAAGAAGACTAGATCTAAAGATGTCACCATCTCTTTTATTTCCGTCTTAAAAATAATGTTATCTGTGGCTTAATGTTTGGGATCTGCTTAATTGTTATATGATTTTAATTGTACAATGGACGTTTTGTGTGTGTGTGTGTGTGTGTGTGTGTGTGTGTGAGAGAGAGAGAGAGAGAGAGAGAGAGAGAGAGAGATTGTAACCCTCTGAGATTCTCTCAAGTATGCCAATTAAAAAAATAAAGTAAGTGACTATAAATGCCCAATTATTGTAAAAAGACTATTGCAAAAAATAATAGTATATGGTAGCCTATGTCCTATTTCCATCCTGAACAAGCATAACAACATTTTATATATTTTGAAAAACAATTTATTATGTTTAGGTCTTATTGGCATCATCATAAATTCTTCTGTTTATGTCTCCACTTTGGAGACTGTACATTTATCTGTAATCCCACATTGTGTTTTGTTTTGATTTTTTTCTAATTAGGAAGGAGCTGTTGAACAAGTTAAAATCTACTGTAGTCACCACAATGAAATTCAAAAATTTGATTCTGTGATTTTGCAAATATTTGAACATTGTGCCCTTGAAGCTATTGATTTAGCATACCAGGTAATTTTTTGTAATATCAGGTAATTTTTCTAATATTGTCTGATCTTTCAGTAAATACGATGGTTGTTATACTTCAGATAGTCACAGATTAAAGCAATGTACCTTCGAGACATAATGCCATCCTCTCCTTCCAAGTTGGCTGATAAATGCATTGTCTATACATCATAGCAAGCAGGACACAGAGACCAGCATGTTGCCTTCTGAGGGCAATCTCATGATTGTTGCTGAGTGTTGGTTATACTTCTGCATACAATCCAAAATACATCAAACCCTGACCTGTAATGTGTCCTTGCCAAAGTGATATAATTTAAACATTTTAGCATGGATTTTTAAAAATACCTTTTAATGTAACACACCATAGAACTATAGTTTCATGTTTTTCCATTCATTAAATTAGTTTTTTTTAGTATATATTACATCTATTTATAGATAAGATATACTAAACTAGCTGATTAAATTTTTAAATATTTCCCATACAGCAGGGATGGTCTTTGTCACAATCTTTTCTTTGTTCCAGAAATTGTGTCTCACTCTTATTATGAATAGGAACTTACATTCACATGTTTGTTCTCAGCCCATTTCTAACAGCTATTCAAGGTCATTCTGTCTCTTTTATAAGTGAAGATTGGTTAACTTGGAGTAACGGTAGCAGTGTCTTTATAGATACAGTATAGAAAAGTGAGGTGAAGGGCCTTCAAATCCTGCCCATGCACCATGTTCCAGTTTGCAAGTAGTCCTCGAATTACAACCACAATTCAGCCCAAAATTTCTATTGATAAAGCAAGACATTTGTTAAGAGAGTTTTACCTGATTGTACGACCTTTCTTTTGACAATTGTTAGGTGAATCCTTGAAGTTATTAAATTAGTAGCACGTTTGTTAAGTGAATCTGGCTTCCTCATTGATTTTACTTGTCAGAAAGTCACAAAAGGTTAAAGCCCATGTCACACAGCATCAACGGATGGAAAGAGGATGTAAACGGAGAGAAACACTTGCCATCCGTTGGTTAATGTGATGCATCTGTTCTGTACTCACTGCGCCCGTTTTTCATACTCTCTATCCGTCCAGCATCCGTCTACTGTGATTTCATCCGCTCAAAAAGTTTTAAGCTGCACAGAACTTTTTGAGCGGATAAAGTATCCAACGCGTCCGTTATACATCCGCTACGCATATGGGGAACATCCGTTATACGTCCGTTGTCATCCGTTACACGTCCGCTATATCCGCTAGGCATCCGCTGCGCATCCACGCAACTCACATCCGCTCCAGCGGAAAACGGACACAGGGAGGAAGCAAAACGGACGCGGAATGGACACGCAGCGTTAGTAGCACGGACGTAGAAAGGATGAAAGCGGATGCAGCTCGCATATAAAGCATTAAAATGGAAAAACCGTTCGTATAGGGGACGTATCTCGGATATTTAGGATGTCTGCAGGATGCCTGGTGGATGCAAAAGGACACCTAGCGGAAAACCTATATTTCCTATAAAAAGGGGGAGAAATCACCTGGATCTCACTTTCAGTCCAGCAGCCCTGCTGTGCAGACCTCTTCAGCCTTCATCTTGCTCTTGCTCTTCCACAGCATCCAGTCATCTCCACCATGGATCGTCGCACACTCCTTTTGGTAGCCGCCATCATTCTACAACAGTGCGAAACCATCTACAGGCTCTTTCACCTGTTCTATGGGAAGAAAAGGAGGCGTCCAAGAAGTGTCTGGGTCCGAAGATGGATCGCGAGAAGAGCCGAGTACGGACTGTATAACAAGCTGATGGTGGAGCTGAGGAACGAAGACACTCGTGCATTCCAGAACTTCATGGGGACGCTGCCAGCCATGTTTGACGAAGTTATGGAGCGGCTGAGACCCAGGTTGACCAAGGCAAGCACCAACTTCCGGCCCAGCCTGGACCCTGGGCTGAAGGTGGCACTGACTCTGCGCCACCTGGCCTCCGGGACCACGTACAGGAGCATGCAGTATGGCTGGAGGGTGCCACACAACACCATCAGCATTGTGGTCAGAGAAGTGGTGCAGGCCATCATCGAAGAATACCTGGAGGAGCTCCTCCAGTGCCCCTCCACTGAAGAAGGCTGGAAGAAAGTTGCAGAGCAGTGGTATCAGAAGTGGAACTTCCCCCACACCGTTGGAGCCACAGATGGGAAGCACGTGGCCTGCAAAACTCCAGCCAAGTCAGGGTCCACTTATCACAACTACAAGGGCTTCTTCAGCATCATCCTCTCCGCCATGGTCGATGCTGACTACAAGTTCATGTACATCGATGCTTCGGGCAACGGCTCATCTTCAGATGCCCAGGTATACAACGCCAGTCACCTCAAGGAGGGGCTGGAACGCAACCTCATCATGGGCTTCCCAGATCCAGACCCCCTGCCCAACGACACACAAGATGTGCCCTACTTCATGGTGGGGGATGACACCTTCTCTCTCAGAACCTACCTCATGAAGCCCTACACTTCCAGATGCCTCACCCGTGAAGAGAGGATCTTCAACTACAAGCTGTCAGGGCAAGACGGGTGGTGGAGAACGCCTTTGGCATCCTGGCCAACAGGTTCCAGGTACTTCTCACCACCATGCAGCATTGCCCAGAGACCGTGAGGAACATCATGGAAGCTTGCTGCATCCTGCACAATCTCATGCGCACCCGCTACCCAGTGTTGCAGAACAGGCTCGTGGACCGCCAACAAGGCAATGGGGACATGGAGCCTGGTGAATGGAGGCAAGGGCGAAACCTGATAGATACTGTGGATGTGCAAGGCCCCAACAGAGCTTCACGTGAAGGGAAGAAGCAGCGCAACCTCCTGAAACACTGGTGCAACTCCCCAGCTGGAGCAGTGGAGTGGCAAGACAGGATGGTAGATGCTTAATGGATGCTTCCTTGAGCCTGTCTCATCACACTGATGAGATTGTGCCATGTATGTTGAGTGGCCCTACAATGAACAGGGCATTTAATAAAGAGTTGTGTTTATGTTGAAATGTGTTGATGAATGATTAAATTGTTATTGATAATAAAGGGCTATAGGTGTGGCACCTGGGAGGGTGGACCATACAGTCCCACTATGCTTGCACTGGAGGTTTATCTATCCCACTGCTATCCTTACCTATCCCACAAGCATGCAAAGGCTTAAATCATTTCTAAAAGTTTCCACCAAGACTTTATTTACTAAAAGAACTGAACCAAGTGTGTGAAGCAAAGATAACCTTTATTAATAACAAACTGTAAAAGCAAAATGACCCAAGTAAAGTGTCCCAAGCAAAGATAAAGTCAACAGGTAGCAACCCAGTCTCTGGCACTCTTCTCAGTCAGTCTGAGGCGTGCCCATAGTCTCAGGGGTGAAGGGTCCAGGTGCTGTGGAGGTGGCTGCTGCTGGAGTGCTGGTCTGAGGCGCCATTGGGGTGCCTGGCCCCGAGAGGACAACAGGGGACGGTATATGGAGGAAGTTCTCAGAGAGCTGGCTCAGTCCCGTGATGTTGAGAGCCCCTTCCTCCATGACATGGGGTGTTTGTCCCAAGACCGATGACAGATGTTCTGAGGCCGGGCTTGGCTGTGGGGTGGAGGAAGGAGGAGTGTAGTGGGGATGTCTGGTTTGCAGGTGAGCGAGGTGAGGCGTCGATGGCATCTGTGGCGTCGGTGGCATCTGTGGTGTTGGTGGTATCTGTGGTGTTGGTGGCATCTGTGGCGTCGGTGGCATCGGTGGCATACGATGTACCTGTGCCTGGACTGGGAAGGGCTGCCTGTGCTGCTGGAACTCCTGGTAGCCATAGCCTTGGTAGGTGAGGGCCTGTGGAAACCCTTGGAAGGGCTGTGACATCACCTGGGGTGGAGGAGCAGACCTGGAGTGGGTAGGAGCAGGTTCAGCTGGGCCTGGAGGGTTGTGCAGAAGACCTGTGATCCTCTCCTTTATCACCTGGTACTGTGATTTGGACATGTCCATGAGGGTCTGGTTGACGTAGGTGAGGAAGGGCTTTCGGTTTGAGGATGGTATGTCGGTGTGTACCAGCTGAGAGAGGAGATCTACGCTGTTTTTGATGGTGTCCCTGATCTCCAGCAGGACAGTGTGGCTCTGTCCCTCCGGTCTGCCTCTCTGCCTGCTTTCTGTGGAGGTGGAGGTGGGTGTGGGTTGGTCTCTAGTGTCAGCGCCCTCTCCTTGCTGCAACTGCGTCAGGGGGTGCTCCATGCGCTCCGCCACGGGGAGTGCAGCTGTCGGGGGGGTCTCCGTCATGGGGTGCTCCACAGATACCTGCCTGGACACAGTAGCTGACTGTTGGCCAGAAGAGGACTGGCTCTCTGTGGGCTGCCTGAGAGAAAGGGTTGACAGAGGGGCTGCTCCTCGGTGGTGGACCTCACCCTCCAAGAAGCTGCACTTGGCCATCACGTAGGTCTTCCGGTCAGTGAGCTTGACCGGGGCCTGGCCAGACTTCTTGAGGTGCAGCTTCCCGTACCAGGTGTTCATGTGCTTCCACCACCCGAGGAGGACCTCCGAAGTGTAGCTCAGGTTCTCTGCCTTCTCTCTCCAAGCAGCCTGCTTCCGCTTGGTGTCTTGATAGAGCCTGTGTCCCTTCCGCCAGAGGTACTCGTTTTCCCTCAGCCATTCGAGCACCTCATCCTCATGTTCCTCTTCGATGGAGTACTGCCTCCTCTCCCTATCGCGCGATTGCCTCTTCCTCCCTCTGGCAGGGCCTTCTGGGCCCTCATCAGAAGGGCTTTGAGGTTCTAGGGGCTGGTCCACCACACCAGCAGCAGCAGCAAAACAGCAGCAGCACCAGCAGCACCAGCAAGACCAGCAGCACCAGGAGTAGCAGCAGCAGAGTAAGCACTAGCAGAAGCACCAGCACCAGGAGGAGCACCAGCAGAGTCAGCACCAGCAGAAGCACCAGCACCAGGTGGAGCACCAGCAGAGCAAGCACCAGCACCAGGAGAAGCACCAGTAGAGTAAGCACCAGCAGAAGAACCAGCACCAGGAACAGCACTAGCACAGTAAGCACCAGCAGAAGCACCAGCACCAGGAGCAGCACCAGCAGAAGTCCCAGCAGAGTCAGCTCGAGCAGCAGAAGCCCCAGCAGAAACAGAGTCAGCGCCAGGGGGTGGGATGGTGGCCCTGTCCTTCTGGCCAGGGCTGGCAGGAGTAGGCACAGGCTTCCTCTTCTTCCCCCTGGTTGTTGGCTGGAGATGTGTCTGGCAGCAGGTCTTTCCTCTGAATGGTGACCTGCTTGCGAGCTGCATCCTTTTATATCTGCGGGGCTGACGCAATGCATCCTCCCCGCATGCGCAGTGAACGCTTTGCATCCGCTAGGCGTCCGTGATGCATCCACGTCATCCGCTAGGCATCCTCTGTGCATCCGCTCCTTCCGCTGCGCGTCCGCTTCGCTGTGCTCCCCCGGAAGCCCTGCGGATGTGCCATCTGCTTCCATCCGCTAGGCTTCCGTGGAGCATCCGCTTAACATCCTCGCTACGTCCTCTCCCCGTCCGTTCCTTTCTGTTGTTGTCCGCTCTCTTTATGCAAATTTGGAGCACTTTTGAGAGTGGATAACAACGGATGGAACATTTTCTCGTCCCCTGTGTCCTTTTTACATACTTTTTGCATCCGTCGGCCGATGTGACAGGGCCTTAAGACCTCGGGATACTGCAACCATCATAAATATGAGTCAGTTGCCAAGCATCTGAATTTTGAACCCATGACCATGGGGATGCTGCAACTGTCATAAGTGTGAAAAATGACCATAAGTCAGTTTTTTTCAGTGCCTTTGTAATTTCAAATGGTCATGAAACAAAATGTTGTAAATCGAGGAATAACTGTTTAGGAGCCCCACATTTTTGTAAAATTGTGATTATCCCTATTTTAAGAGCAGTATCTATCTCAGTAAGTTGAAGAAAAATTCACATGGAAGGAAAAATACATTTCCGGTGGGGAAGTCCCATTACATGATAACTGAATTTTGTGACAATCTTGACAGAGGTGCAGAATCAGTGTGTGATGCATTGAATTCATTACTGCCTAATACTACGTTCTTCTATGTCTTTTCTAGAAACAACAGAATCTGCTTGAGTTGATATTTGAATGTGACTGGAACAAGCTGGGTAAAATTATGTCTGCTGCCATCATAAAATCCTGGCCAAAGGATGATACAGGGACACGGTCAGAAGACTTTCAAAGTATACTAAAGCATCTGTTTGAATGGCAGGACAGCAAATATATATTCATTCTCAATCGTATGTAAATCATTTACACAATTATTTTTATAGTTTGAGGGAATAATTAAATGATCAAAGGTAGCTATATAACAGGAAATAGCTACATAATATAGAATAATGGAGGAGTTGTATTGGATATATCATACATTTGGATATTTGATAGATGTATATTGTATGAAACTATGATAAATTAGTAATCCGCTTCATGAATGTTCATTGATGTTTTGACTAAAAGAATATGTATTATTTTTTTAAGAAAATTCCCTTTTGGCAAAAATAATAAGAGTTACATCTGTGTACAGGGCTAAAAAATGAGGTCTGGGAATGTAAGATAGGAAAGTGAGAATCCTTGACTTTACGACTGTAATTGAGCCCAAAATCATAGTCATACACTGAGGTGGTTGTAATGTGTCCTAACCCCAGCCTAATGATTGAATCCTGGCTTTTACAGGTGTGGTTGTTAAGTGGACAGTGGAATGCAAACAGTTCCCCTCCATGCACAGAAGGGAACTACAGGGCTGAGCTGTAGAGAAACAGCTCAGATCTTCAGCCCATGGGCTTCATTCTCCTCCTGCCTGCTGGAGACACTTCACCCCCTGTGGGGCAAAATCAATCTTGTCAGGCAGTGTTTTTGTTGTTGAAAAGGTTGGGTGAAAATGGAGTATTTTTTGCTCCTTTTTTGAGTCTCTCCCTTTCTTTGCTCAAAAAGGGAGCAAAAACACTGCTTGGCAGTGAGACTCAAGTTTTTGCTACTCCTTTAAGAGCAAAACTCATCATGACAGAGAAATTTGAATGTTTTTGCTGTCAATGAGGCAGTCCTTTTTTTTTTCAGCAAGCCCCTTGAAAAGAGCAGAGGCAGAGGGTTTCCAGGGGTAGCCAGCAGGGAAGATTGCAAATGGTGATCACTCATCTAAGTACCCAGATTGCAGTCATGTGACCATTATTGCAGTCATGTGATCATGGGGCCACTGCATTGGCTGTAAGTTTGGACACAGATCGTAAGTCCTTTTAGCACAGTCATAATTTCAAATGGTTGCTAAACTAATTATTGTAAGTCAAGGACTACCTGTAAGTCATTTTGCATAGAATTGATTTTGGGTAACAAGAAGAAAGTAGCTAACTTGAGCAATTTAATGTCTCCAAATATTTCTTATTTTTAAAAAAATATATTTAATAGGTGCAGAAGAAAATACTCTAAACCAATTCACTGATGAAGCTCGATTGTTAATGACCCTTGCTGAATCTTTGTTTCAAACTGTGGCTTATCAACTTGTAAGAGGCCTTATTCAGATTAAGCATTTGGAGCTAATTATAAACTATAAGACACAATTCATAAGTAAGTCTCTTTTACTTGTACAAATGGAGAGAGGGATGAATTGTATGAATGTAGTTTAATTATGTACTTAATTGGGTTTTATGAAATCATAGATCACCAGGACAATGAAGAAATACATATTTTTATGTGGTGTTGTCTTAGACCCGTGATGGCAAACCTATGGCACATATGCCACAGGTGGCATGCAGAGCCATTTGTGCCAGCATGTGAGCTGCAGGCAAACTTACCTCACTGCTCATGCTCGCAGCTCACAGCTGATTTTCGGTGGGTTTGAGGCCTTTTTCGGCTTCCCAAAGGCTTGAGGAAGGCTTCTGCAGGCCTTGCAGGCCAAAAATTAGTCACATTTCATCACTCCCTGTTTTTCTGAAAATACCAGAAGTGACAAAACGGGGCTAGTTTTTGGCCTGCAAAGCCTGCAGAAGCCTTCCTCAAGTCTCTGAGAGACTAAAAAAGGCCTCAAACCTGCCAAAAATCAGCTGTGAGGCACAGTACAGGTAAGGGGGTGGCAGTGGGAATGGAGGGGATTGCGCGCGCATGCATGGAGGGCGCGCATTGCCTTCTGGGTTCTGGCATGCGAGCACACAATTTTTGGCACAGAAGCCCAAAAAGGTTACCCACCACTGTCTTGGATGGTACTGCATTCTAATCATTGCAACCATTGTGGTGCAGTGGTTAAAATGCAGTACTACAGGCTAATTCTGATGACTGCTGGCTGCTAGCATTTTGGCAGTTCAGTCCTGGCCAGCTCAAGGTTGACTCAGCCTTCCATCCTTCTGAGGTTGGTAAAATGACCCAGTTTGTTGGGGGGCAATATGCTGACTCTGTAAACAGCTTAGAGAAGGCTGTAAATCACTGTGAAGTAATATATAAGTCTAAGTGCTATACTACTGGTTCTGTGGGCGTGGCTTGGTGGGCATGACAGGGGAAGGATACTGTAAAATCTCCAGTCAGAGGTGGTATTTGCCGGTTCTCCGAACATAGCACCTCTGGGTAGGTGATGGTTCCACATGAACAACCAGCAAGCATACATGCAGTTGCAGGCGGTTTGTGCAAATGGAGCTGCGTGAGCTTATATACTGCATCACACCAGAAAGGGGCCTTGTGTGGTGGTCTAGCAATGGGAGGCACTTCCCTAAAGAGGTGGATTTGGCTCCAATTTTCTCTTAGGTTTTTTTATTTTAATTAAATTTTTGTTATGTTTTCTACTTTCCATTTTTGTTGGTCTTGTACATCAGGAAGTGTTAGAATAAGCCTAATGTCATGATATTTGTTTAATAATCTATTAAATTAATAATTGGAGCTGTTCTGCTTTTCTTGAACCATTCAGTGAATTGTAGGACCATTATCCTTGTAGATGTGAGAAAATATAAGGGGATTGGGAATACAGGTATTCTCAATTTAGTATCATAATTGAGCCCAAAATTTCTGTTGCGAAGTAAAACATTTGTTAAGTGACCCAAAGGTGCTTTTTCAAGCGGCAACGGAACTTTTTTAGTTTTTCTTTGAAGACGTTTTGCTTCTCATCTAGGAAGCTTCTTCAGCTTTGGAACAACTATGACCTGGATGCCAGAGAACCTACATAGACATTTGTTAAGTGAATTTTGCACCATTTTTTGACCTTCCTTGCCACAATTGTTAAGTGAATCACTGCAGTTGTTAAGTTTGTAACACAGTTGTTAAGTGAATCTGGCTTTTCTATTGACTTTGCTTGTCAAAGGTCATAAAAGGGGATGACATGATCCTGTGACATTGCAACTGTCGTAAATATGAGTTTGTCAAGTGCCTGAATTTTGATCATGTGACCATGGGAATGTTGCAATGGTCATAAATGTGAAAAATGGTCATGAGTGCCTTTTTCCAGTGCCATTGTAACTTTGAACAGTCACTAAATGAACTGCTGTAAATCATGGACTACCTGTAGTTTGTTTATTTGCACTTCAGCCCAGGCTACAAAATGGGGTTGGGGGGATTCATTTTGTGCTTTTACACTTCTGTGTAATCCTTCCTTTCTTCTTTCCATCTTTCCTCCCTTCCTCCCTCTCTCCGTCCCTCTGAAGAGATTGATTGTTTATCTATATTAGTTAATGAGCTGTGGTGGTAACAGTGGTTAGAATGAAGTACTGCAGGCTACTTCGGTTGCCTGCAGTTTGGCAGTTTGATTCTCACCAGCTCAAGGTTGACTTAGCCTTCCATACTTCTGAGGTTGGTAAATGAGGACCGTGATTGTTGGGGGCTATATTCTGACTCTGTAAACTGCTTAGAGAGGGCTGTAAAGCACTGTGAAGCAGTATATAAGTCTCAGTGCTATTATATATTATATATTAGTTTATTATATTAGAGTGGCACTGCTCTCATTTCAGAAATATTATTCTTGTACCCCTTACTGTATGTATGTTGGGCTCCTTGGGGCCTTTCGTTATTCAATTTTTTAAAAAAATCATGAAAGCACTGAATGTATGGGCAAATTGGAACAGGAAATGGTCTGTGTATGAAATGGCCTAGTCGAGAAAAAAGACTTCCTCCAATGCCCCCTAGAATGTCCTTCCAAAGAATACTAATTTTACACATTGTTAGAGTTTTGTCATTTTAGAACTTCAGGATTATTGCTATTGTGAGTTTATGATTATCTGTTGCCTAGATGGGTTTAATGTTTTATATTGTTGAAATATTTTTGACTATGCACTGTCTGATAAATTCTTTAATCTGCTTAATGCAATGTATGTATGTATGTATGTACGTACGTATGTATGTACATATGTATAAAATTCCAATTTTGATTACAGAATGCATGGAACAATCCCACTCAAATGAATTACTTGAAGGACTGAAATTAGAAAAAGTTGTAGATCTGAGACAACAGGAATTATTGCATGTCAAGAGGGAGCAAAAATATTTGGGAGTCCTCTTGGATATGTTGAGGAAGGTTCAGTGCTACGTAAAAGGTATATTTTTAAAAGTGACAATTATTTTAAAACCAGTGTTTATAATTTCTTCTGCAAATTGTTATCTAATACTTTTTTGCCATCATTGTTAATATCCTTCTAAAATAGAGCTTGAATATATGGAAGGATGAATGTGAAAGCAACTGAAAATTCTAACATGAGAGAAATGGAATAATGCAGATATGAAAACACAAACTCTTTAGATTGGGGTTGTCAATCAACCCTTTGGACTTCAGGGACCACCAAACTCATAATTTTAAATCCCATGGACCACAATGAATTTTGACTGATGGTGGCTTGCTGATGTTGGTGGAAAAGTCGGTCCCATATTCCAGAGTTGCACTAGTCACAAGACTGGCTGTTTGGTCATCTTGGAGCAGATGCTCCTTCACCCAGGTGCACTAGCCTGACATGCACTGGAGGAGCTGCTCCGGGATGACCAAAGGGCCAGTCTTGTGGCTACTGCAGCTCTGGAATATGGGATCGACTTTCCTACCAAGATTTTCCCTAGCCTGCCGTTGGTCTTACCTTCCAGTTCTAGCTCGTGTGGCTCTACTCAAGATAAGGTTTACGCTTGGCTGAAGGATGGGGGCCAGCCGGTGAGTGGGCCATGCGGGCGGCGCAGCCTTGTGTTCCCATGTAGCCTGCATTAATTGCTTTGGGGGGGACATTTCTCTGCAGACCACCAAAATTTTCTCATGGACCACCAGTGGTCCCCAGCACACTGGTTGGCAACCACTGCTTTAGATTGGTTCTCTAAAATGAATCTTTGGGTAGGTTATATCAAATGCTTAAATGAACTGAAAATTACTATGATCCAACTTATATTTCCCCCCTTATTAAAGTGGATTTAACTGAAGTGGAACAAAATTACAGCGGAAATCTGGCAGAGAAAACTTTGGATGATGTTGTGAAAGTGAGAGAACCCACTTCATGCAGTGATGATGGAATAGAGACCTGTCTCCATTTGAGTGAAGATCTAAAGAACATATCTAAAGATATCTATGATTATAAAGAAAGCCACATTTTCCTGCATTGCTGGGAGCAGGCAGCTAAGATGCTGATGGACCACATGGAGAATTCAGATTCTGAAGAAACTCTAAATATGGAGGATGTGAATAACTGCTTATTTTATCCTTGTTACAAGAAGTTCCACAGGATTTATGACAGCTTGAAATTGGGAGACATCACATTTGCTGAAGTGAATGTTCTCTTCAAAGATTTTAATAATAATTATGAAGAACTCAGAAGAGATTTCAAAATTATGTGCAAACTGCAGACTCGTGATAATGGAGAATGGATAGGTGAACGGATCCAGCAGATTCAACAGTACCATGAACTGAATTTGGCATTGGACTCTGCTAAAGTTATTGACAAAATCAAGGACATTTTGAAACTTTCTGGTGATTTCAGTGTCCTGCAACAATTGCTGAACTTAGTAAGTATATCTCTTTAACTCGCCATTCAAAAGACAGTCCTAAGAGATTTTGCATAGTTTCAGTCTCATAAAATTGTAAAAGTATGGTATCAATAAATAATGGCTATATACTCCCACTCCCCTTGAGCTGTTGGAAATTACAAACCTCTGCTGTATTCATACATTTCCTAAAAGGAGTGATATTTAGGGGGAAAGAAGTCAGTTCTGTGAATCTCTTTACACCAGAGGGATTAAAAAAAAAAGATCTGTGGAACAAAGGAAGGGGGATTTGGGTGTTCTTAACATGCAATATTTTTATTCCATGTAATTTATTCTTCAGACAATTGAATTTGAGGCCTTTCAAGAAGAAAAGTTTTCTTCGATGAGCTCTTCATTGATATGTGCTAAGAAACTGCTGCAAGTTATTAGTAAAGAACGTCTCATGTGCCTCGAAGAGCTGACAATTAGGAAGGAGTTTGTTCACTGGGTCAAAGAGGCTTTGGAAGGTAGAACTGATATATCTCTGTTGTTTCCCCAAGGAAAGCTTTAACTGTACTTTATGTTGTATTGAGCTGTTGTATTCTCCACTCTAAATATCAAATATTGGAATCTGCAGGAAGACATGTGGATGGAGAAAACAAAAAGTTAAATGAAAGCTTTATTTATCTTTTTGAACATGTTCTTTCTCTTTTCTCAGTCTGACATTTTGTTACTTCTAGGCTTTCTCTCTTTTGGATTCTTCATTTGCATGTACAGTGAGGAACATCTACTTGAATGTATATTTCCTTTGCCTCTCCAGAGATAAAGCATGACTTAAGCCTTGACAAATAGAACATCTAGATGCACAATCATGTGTAATCAAACAAAGTCACACATATCTGTTGTGAATAAATACTGTAGGAAAAGGTAAAGGTTAAGGAAATGTTTTCCCTTTAGATTCTTGTGTAGGAGGAGACCAGGTGTGAAGCAATGACACCTTTAGCTTAAGGGTCCTTGCCCAGCCAGAATGAAGAACTGTCTTTTAAAGAAGGAGCTAGACTACCATAGTATCATTGAGGACTCAATCAAATGCAGACATATTGTATCACAAAGCTGAAAAAAATGGCAAGAGAATGAGAAGAGTGAGCAGAGCAAAGACCAGAGGTTTGGGAGGTACAGTGAAAAAGAGGAGGCCATAGGTGATGGCAGTAACAGCAACATAAAGATCAATGTTGGGGGAGGGGCAGATAGACATTAAATGATGTGGTGATGACAGGACTATTACAAGAGCCAACAGTAGATTAATATTGGGTGGCAGCTACTAGATAAGGGGAGTGTTGATGTAGACAGCTGAGGAAACTGAATAGATGCCAACATGAGCTCAAGATATTGGCATTCCATGATGTGGCTGCCTAATGCACCAGCCATTGGAGCCTAAGATGTTGTGAAATATGCCAGAGAATCCCAGAGTGCTGGTAACAACCAGAAGCTAGTACATATGGTATAGTAACCTAGGGAAAAGTCTGCCCACATTTCAAAACTTCTATCCAGCCACAAGACCAAGAATCTGCTCTGAAACCAAAATCCAATTGCAGCAATACAATATGAACTGGGCATGCAGAGAACTGTGTTCTGAGTTGGCTAGTCTGACTAAAGCTAATGGTGGATTATTATATATCGAAGACATGTAAGAAAGATGGAATTAAGACAGGATAAACTGAGATAAAGGTCATAATTACATGAATACCAGGAAAAACTCACTCTGAATCAAAGCGAAGGTTATAGTTATAGCTTGTCTGTAAAACAATAATAATAAAAATATCCTATTCATGGGATCTACTGCATATTGCTTTGTTCCTGAGGGCCCACACCCCCATATTTAACCTACAACACGTGGGAAAAATGGCTCATGAATATTTGAAGGTGGTAGTGGAAGAAAGCTAGAAAAATTAGTAGTAATAGCAGCAGCATAATTAATATGACTGGCACCAAGTGAGACTTAATATTATAGAATCACAGGAGACTGAGTAGCTACAACAGTTTTCTTTGTACTAGTCATCTCCATGGAACTACAATGCAGATAAGATTATTGCACATCACTCTAAGGATCTCTTGGTAATAGAAGAATTTGGATGCAAGTGGACAAATTGACTTATAAAGACTTGGAGGGGGGGGACTGTTCTGATATCTACTTTAGGATTTTAGCTGTATCTGCAAGGGCTATTTTGTACAGATAAACAGGTAAAAGCTCCCAGGGATTACTTTTCAGGGTGGTTTTGTTTTGGAGGTGTGTGGAATAGTCTGGCTTTGTTTAGGCTTGAAAAAGGGTGTGACAGGAATAGGCTACTTTTTGCCAGCCTAATATACTACATCCTGACTCTCCATTCAGCTGGTAGTGGATGCACTCTAGCTTTAAGCCAATTCAACACTGATTTGTTCTCCTTCAGTGTGTAAGCAAGCGGTAAAATATTTTTTGAACTTTCTGACTTTTCTATATTCTAAAACTATTTCTCAGAATTAATTAAGCAATAAAGAGTTCATACAGTATATTTCACATAACTTGTTAGTATTGACAGGCCTTTTTCAATGGTTGACCTTGTGAATTTTCATGCTTGTAAAGAATTAAGGAAGGTGACCTGAGATGAGCTTGCTCTCTGTCCCGTTGGCTTTTCATGTATCCTTGTATTTATGCACACACCAAAGCAAAATAGTCTGTGATTTGCCTTAGAAATAAAGAAGAATGGGTAAGTTTGATTCCCTTAAAAAAACTCCCAAAAGAGAAATAGAGGCTGCAGATGTGTTAGTATCAGTATCAGACCCCTTTACTACTATACTGAAGGGTTAAAACACCTCAGAAAAAAGGATATTGGGGAAAATAATTTCAATAATGGAGGAGCTGGCTAGCAGGTAAAGTTGCTATGATGGCTAAAATGGCTGTTGAACATGGACTGATTTATTGGCTTCAGGCTGGTTAATAAGCTTGAAATGGACTGAGGGAGATGGGGAATGTGCTAGATGACCCTGGGTGTGCCTGAGAATGAAGATAAATGAAATAAAATGATACCTGTTGGCTAGGGAATAACCAGCCAGTCATCTGCCATTTCATCAACATGAAAGTGAATGGGACATAGTAATCCCTGGGAACTTTTGCCTGTTAATCAATTTCAGAAGGCGTTTTCTTGAATCTATAGGGGTAAAAGAGTAGAACTAGTAATCATAAGCTAGGTGAGGTGGATGTTCATCACCCCCAAGCTTCTTATGAATGTGAGGAGCAGCTGTCTATATAAATGTATTGCTGCCTTTTACTTTTTTTTTTAGTATGGCAGAAAAGTAGTTATTCTTATATACTTCATTTACATAAATCAAGTTAAAATGTAAATTTAAGGCATAAAATAAGAGCACAGAAAATAAGAACAGACAAAAAAAAAATAAACCCCTACAATAATTAAAGTCCAAATTAAAATTATACTTGTTTTCCATTACTTTCTTATTTAAATCTGAAACTTGCTATTTTATCTGCTTTAATCATAATAATAACACTTCAGGATCATTTGTCTTGCTTTATGTGGGGAAAAATATAATATTTTAGGAAACTTTGAAATGTTCTATTTCTCCTCTACAATGTCCCAACAATTTTATATGAGTTAATTCTCTATTTAGAAGCAAAACTATTGAAAATTCTAAAAATTCTAAAATTCTAAAAAATTCTAAAAAATTTCTAAAAATTGTTGAATCACACCTGGAACAAAGTAGCCAGCGTGGAAGGTTTCCAGTATTCTTCAAAATGCTGGTTTTTCACATCTCTGTTTATCATGATGGCACTGCATGGATTTTTGTATTAAAAAAAAAGCAATTATAAGCCATACTTATAAGAAGGCAATTATAAGAGCCGCGGTGGCGCAGTGGTTAGAGTGCAGTACTGCAGGCTACTTCTGCTGATCATAGGCTATCAGCAGTTTGGCAGTTCAGGTCTCACCAGGCTCAAGGTTGACTCAGCCTTCCATCTTTCTGAGGTAGGTAAAATGGGGACACAGATTATTAGCGGCAATAGGCTGACTGTAAATTGCTTAGAGAGGGCTGTAAAGCACTGTGAAGTGGTATATACTGTAAGTCTAAGTGCTTTTGCTATCCTAGAAAGCACTGCAATATATCTAGGGAAGCCTCTCATAGAACATACATTTCCTTTTACCTCACAGAGTGCTTTCTTCCTTTCCATTAGACAAAAATGAGCTGAAAGTGTTCGTGGAGCTGGCTTCAATATCTGCAGGAGAGAATGACATGGATGTGGACCGTGTGGCTTGTTTCCATGATGCTGTGTTTGGCTACTCCTCCATACTCTATGACTTAAAGCGAGAGGCAGGATTTAAGGAATTCATGAAGTGTCTCGAGAATCTATGGAAAGCTCTGGAAAGTGATCATAACCTCCCCACGAAGCTGGTAATTACTGTAGCAGCCTTTGTATCTTTCCATTACTTCCTTTAAATGGTTGATCAAGATGTTTCTTGCTTATAGCATATTAATTCATTCAAGATGAGATATGTAGTAAAAATATTATTTGAACCTGAATGTCTACAGACCACATATGTGCTCTGTATTCAGAGAGAAACACGGAAGTATGTTTTGCCATATGAAGTCCAGTTTGCATACAGTATTATTTTAATTGGTGATTTTAGTGAAATTAAACTTGGTAAAATGGTAAACTGAAGTAAACTGAGGTAAAATGTGTTTGAAAGCCCAGAAGGAAGTGGGATAGAAATTTTAGAATGTCCTGCTTAAATTGTGTCTATTTTACCTGACCTGGGAAATATACAGGCTAATAGGAATATTCTTAATCATATTTTCTCCCTGAAGAGTGATTCTGCAAGATACTTGGATTGGTTAAAAACTATCAAAGAGAGTCATGGCTCTGTGGAGTTGTCATCTATATCTCTGGCAACCAGCATCAATGAGAAAGGAATTTACAGAATTAAGGCCCCAGTAGAAGGACAGAAGGTGAGGTGTTGCTTAAAAATTATTCCCAAACATGTCTATTTTTTCTTCTTTTCCTCTAATTTCCACAAAACTAATTTTAAATGTACTTTATGCATTTGATTTGTTTGTCTCTACTGCTGAATCAATTCTTGGTAGCGTAAAATAAAATAAGGATTAAACACTGAAATACAGTAAAATACAAAAAGGATATATTATTGCATTAACTAGCCTGCTTTGTAATAAAAATGTGAGCCCCCCTCAAAAAAGAGTGGTATTCGTGCAATTTTCACCACCATTAACATTTAAAATTGCATTCACTTTTAAGCATACTTGCTAATAAATAACTTTTTTATGAGTGTCTGATGTTTACTGAATTAATAAATTTAAAAACAGGCAGTCTTCATTATGTATATATTTATGTTTTCTTGTAAGGTTTGCTTGGACAATGTTCTGGACCTGATGATCCAAGAAAGTCATGGGGACCAAGAGGAGAACCGGCAGTATTCTCTGGAAGAGCTTCAAGAACTGATGAACAAATTGATGCTGATGTCCGGAAAAGAAGAACAAAGTGCACAAGTAGAGAAATTTTCTGAAGTAAGCTTCCTGTTGTATTTTCCTCCACCTTTCAAATTATTGTTATTGAAATACATGAGGGAGAGGAATGAATGTCAGGCTTCTGCTTTTTTCTTCATGCTGTTTCTAGATTGTATTGATAATGTTCCATTTTGAGGAAAGCATCACAATGAACTAGATATTGCCAGCCAAAGCCCATAATTAAATCCACAACTTGCTAAATCAGTAAATTTCATATTTTGGTATTTTTGCATCTTTATTGAGAGTCAGTGAGATTTTAACATTATTCAGAATAAAGTTATTGAAACCTGTTAAATTTGATGATTTAAACCATTTTATTCTTGAATTTTCATGTGTCTGTGACATTGTACGAGATAATACAAGGGCAAATCTTGAAACAATTCCTGTAGTCTTAACAGCCTGATACTGATAAAGAGGAACTGATGATTTTAGATTAGCATTTAGCATTTAAAATAGATACATTTTGTACATGTTTAAAGAGTACTGACATACATACATACATCTCATATCAGACTTTTGGATGGTAAAGCACATAGACACACAATTTGTAATAATTTCTAGCAATAGTAAAATTGTTTCATTGCTACTACAGTGATTTAGTATTGTAATATCACAGTGATCCCACTCTCATAGTCAGAAATTGGCCTATATCTTACTTTTCTGGCCCTTTCCTGGATCTCTTGTGTTTCCACAGTTCTAATACTCTTTCCCATCTACTCACATATCTTCCCCCCATTAATAGCAGAAAGTATACTTTTAATGTTTCCCCATATCTTATTTATGAGCTTATTGGTTAGGGCCTAGAATGGGCAGGACTTGGGAGCTGCACAGAAAATGCATATCTGTATTCCAAATAATCAAAAGTTGATTGAGGCTACATTAGGCATTTGCCAGAATACATACATTGTATAGGCTGTTTGGATTCAAAATAACTTGTGTTTTTGTGTGTATTCTTCACTCAGGTGTTTTCTAGCGTTCAGAGATTTGCATTATCCTTCATGAAACTTTATTCTGCTGGAAACATGCTTTTCCGAAACTGGATTGCTGACATATATTGCTCACCTAAGAGACTGTGTTGCATTAAGATGAACTTTAATTTAAATTCTATCCATGACCTTTGTGGACGTGGAGATGTGGCAGAAGTTTTGCCAGCCATGTGCAGGAAGATGGAGAGTTTTCTGGAGAGGTGGAATCAGTTCATGTCTGAGAAGCGATCCCAGTATTTTTATTTGAATTATTACATGGCTGACCAGCTTGTATATTTATGCCAGGAGCTTGGTTCGGGTAAACCCAGTGAGGCTGCCTTAATGATGTTGTCTTTCATAAAACATAGCTGCAGTAGACAAGATATTGAAGAAGTCTCCAAACTACTGATATCTGAAATACCAAATAGTTTTGATGAAATGTATGAACTCCAGGCAAGAAAAAGAGAGTTGACTGAACACTTCGAGGAAATATGGGGGTCCTATATGGAGAACATGGGCTTATTTCTTCCAGACTGCTTTGATATTGAAACTCTTGGTAGATTCCTATCTAATTTGGCAGATTTGGAAAAAAGGAGTGTTGTGCGAGTATTACCACAAGGTCTTCATACTAGGCAGCCCAATCTCATTCTCTGTCCTCGCTCTGAAATTTTGGTTTCCACAATTTCCATCTACATGAACAGTCCAGAAGAGATGTTGCCCTCCTACGATGAAGTTTTATTGTGTACACCACAAACTAGCTACGAACAAGTGGAATTGTTTATGAGGCGATGCCTTACTCCAAACAATAAAGAAAAGAAGATTTATACCTTACTCTTTGCAGATGAGTTGAGTTATGAAGTTAGCTATAGGTTAGAGGAACTATACCAAAACCTTTATTTAAAACATAGCAGTGACTACCATTTAGTGATGTTCTGCAACTGTGAGAGAGAACACTTCTATATCCCCTCTGTTTTTAGTAATTTCATTCTTCACATGACCCCTCTTAGGCCTCTAAAAGACATTCAAAGTTATCTTGGGAAGCATTACAAAGCCACTGAGTTTGGAAATCTATCAACTTCCATCTTCAAGAATAACATGTGTGTTGGGATTGTATCTTCTGAAAGAGCTGGAATGGGTAAGAAAACCAATTTCAAACAATCTTCCATCTTGGAAATATAATCATAGTTTAGCAAGAATTATTAGAGTAATAAATAATTAATCAGGGTTCTTTATAAGAAATGTGTTTTAAATCATGTACTACTATGTTAATAGTACAGTACTAGCAGTTTATGATCAAGTAATGCTATAGTTAATTGGAATTGTCATTTTAATAAACATGTAATGTTATAAACTTCTTGTTCACTACATTGGAGAACTAGAGGAAAAGAGGACCACATAAAGTGACTTAGATTAGAACTTATTTGTATTATTAATTTATCTGAATTTATTACAGCTGCCCAAATCCAAAGGACCCTAGGCAGTCGAAGTTAAGGGAATGTTTGTGGACTTCAAATTCTGGCCTACTGAGAAAGCACTTTCTTTGCAAGCATATGTTTTAAAGTCTTTGTGTTTTTATTCCGATTAAGAAAGAAAAAAGGAAACATCTTCCTTTCAAAAACCTCAGAAAAGAAATGAGACTCTCCAGATTCAATTCTCCTTAGCACTATTTTTCTGCCCACCACAGTTTATTCTGATCTTTATTTTTAACTGGATTGGTTATCTTTGATGTTCCCTATATTTTCTATATTAGTTGTTAGGCATTTGTATAGACTATGTGAGTTCTCAGTCCCAAATGAATTAAATATTTTGTTTTTGTTTTTCCTGTCAATATCTTTCCATTTTAAATGCTTCTTTTTTGTTAAAAACTATAGGAAAATCTCTCTATATAGAGAGGATGTATCAGAAAATGAAAGTGCAATTGCAAGGACGCAAAGTTCATTTAAGAACTATTCGACTGATTGATCCCCATGTGAATGAAAGAAAAATCTTAAACACTTTGTTTCTACTCCTGGACCAAAAGTACCAAAAACGGCCTATGATTGTACATTTTGATATTACTTCTTCTGTGAGTATGTCAGAGTTTTGATTGAGGAGGTTTTCTTTTTCTTCCAATACATCTTTTTGTGAGAAGATATGCTTATATCTAGAGGAGGAGCATCCCTGTTTATTTGTGTGGTCCTTATGTTTCTGTATTCTTCCAGGTTCAGACTGGAATTTCAGAATTTTTGTTCAAGCTGTTCATCTTACGTTATCTCGAAGATGCAGATGGGAAAATCTGGCTTCGGAAACAGTGCCACCTCTATATTGCAGAAATTCTGCAACCACCCCACTCACCAAAAAAACAAAGAGGATCTGTAAGTACATCCAGAGGCATAGAACATATATTTGTGGTGTTTTTAGTATTTTAGAGTAGAATTTTAAAACTGATTTCTGTGGAATCTTAAGATTTCCTAAGACAGTGGAAAAAATAGGGATTTATTTGTGGCTACAGAGTGACTGAAGAAAAAAAAAACCCTCACAAGGGACAGGGGGGAAAACATCTGCTTACATGGGATTAAAGTGAAACTCTCTTCAAGGGACTAAATCATTTCCTCCCTCCATGGACCCTTAAAGAGATTTTTCCATAATCTCTTGTAGCAAAGCAGTATTTCTGTTGGTAATAATTACAATTCTGCAGTGTTGACAACCCTTTTCCATAGTACAAAATTAAAACACCATGGAAAACTCTGGCACTTGTGAAATAAGAGAATATTTTTTAAAAAAACATTTTTTGATTGTATTATAACTCCTTCCTTTTCTCCCTCTGGTTTATTTTCAGAAATTTCCAAGGCTGAACTACAGTTTCCTTGATGTATTCCCCCAGATAACTTGCAGATCTCCCAAAGAAGTGCTGGACAGCGGTATTCAGATGAATTTATTTCATGACAGCAGTGATCCCCGAGTAGATCAAGAAATGTTCTACAGTGAAGCTTTTCAGAGACCGTTCCAGTATTTGATAAGAGAAAGCAGAGGTGAAAATCTTGATGCATTCCAGTACAGAAAAGGCTCAGTGGAAGGGACTCCAGAAGAATGCCTTCAGCTGTTCTTGATGTACTGTGGAGTAATTGATCCTTCTTGGTCGGAACTTAGAAACTTTGCTTGGTTTCTTAACCTTCAGCTGAGAAATTGTGAAACCTCTGTTTTCTGTAATGCTGATTTTGTCCAGGACACTTTGCAGGGCTTTAAAAATTTTGTGGTCAAATTTATGATTTTAATGGCAAAGGATTTTGCAACTCCTTCACTTAACATTTCTGATGAAAGCCCTGGAATGCAAGTTTTCGAAGAGGTTACTGAGGAAGCTCTTGCTCCATTTCTGCTCCGGAAAAAGTGGGAATCTGAACCCCATCCCTACATATTCTTTAATAAGGACTGTGTATCTATGACTTTTATTGGCTTTCATCTCCAGTGCAATAACAATGGCAGCATTGATGCCATCAATCCTTTGAATGGCAATATTATCAAGAGAAATGTCATGACCCATCAGTTGTTCAGGGGATTACATCTTCAAAGAGTTCCATTCAATATTAATTTTGATACACTGACCAGAGCTGAGAAAATTGAGAAACTTTGCATGGTCTTGGGGATCCAGTGGCCAACCGATCCTGATGAAACTTATGAACTTACAACAGACAATATGCTGAAAATGCTTGCCATTGAAATGAGATTTAGGTGTGGAATTCCTGTTGTCCTGATGGGAGAAACGGGTTGTGGGAAAACCAGGCTTATAAAATACCTGTGTGAACTGCGTAAGAGTGGTGCCAATCCTGATAACCTGAAACTTGTCAAAGTTCATGGAGGTACCACAGCAGATGCGGTCTACGCTAAAGTCAGGGAAGCTGAAGATATGGCACAAAACAATAAGTTGAATTATCAGTTTGACACAATTTTATTTTTTGATGAAGCCAATACTACAGATGCAGTCAGCAGCATCAAGGAAGTGTTATGTGACCACACAATAGAAGGGCAACCTTTATGTCCCAACTCAGGATTACAGATCATAGCTGCATGCAATCCTTATCGCAAACACACAGCAAAAATGATCCAGCGCTTGGAGTCAGCTGGACTGGGTTATCGTGTCAAAGCAGAGGACACCAGCGAAAAGCTTGGTTCCATCCCTCTTAGGCAGCTTGTTTACCGTGTCCATGCACTCCCACCAAGTATGATACCTCTGGTGTGGGACTTTGGGCAATTGAACAATATCACTGAAAAACTGTACATAGAACAGATTGTGCAAAAACTTGCCAAGTCAATCCCAATGTCTGCTACTGAAATCCAAATGATTACTGAGGTGCTTTTTAAGTCACAGACCTACATGAGACAGCAGAAAGATGAATGCAGCTTTATCAGTCTCAGAGATGTCGAGCGATGTGTGGAAGTCTTCAAATGGTTTCATGGCTACAGTAAATGTCTTATTAAGCATCTGGAGATATCTCTGGAAAGTAATCCTAAAAGTGTAATTCAGAGAGACAGAATAATTTGGTCTTTGATTCTTTCAGTTGGTGTTTGCTACCATGCTTCCCTGGAACAGAAAGAGGCATACTGGAGAGTTATCTGCAAAATACTTCCAGAACCATATGATAATGAAAAGGTAGTTCTTGAAGAAATTAGCTTAATTCAGGATCTTTTTTTGAGTGGTGTGCCTGATAGGCAAAGAATAGCAAAAAACATGGCTTTGAAGGAAAATGTGTTCATGATGGTAATCTGCATTGAACTTAAAATCCCTTTGTTTCTTATTGGGAAGCCGGGCAGCTCAAAATCTCTTGCCAAGACCACCGTGGCTGATGCCATGCAGGGTCAAGCAGCATATTCTGACCTTTATAAGGAACTTAAGCAGATCCATTTGGTGTCTTTCCAGTGCAGCCCACATTCAACCCCTGAGGGGATCATAAATACATTCAAGCATTGTGCTCGCTTCCAAGAAGGAAAAAACCTCGGGGAATATGTCTCTGTGGTTGTATTAGATGAAATTGGATTGGCAGAAGACTCCCCCAAAATGCCTCTGAAGACCCTTCACCCTCTCTTAGAAGATGGATGCATTGATGATAATCCACTTCCTCACAAGAAGGTTGGCTTCATTGGGATATCTAACTGGGCCCTAGATCCAGCTAAGATGAATCGCGGCATCTTTGTATCTCGTGGAGACCTGAATAAAAATGAACTCATAAAAAGCGCAAAAGGTATTTGCTCTTCAGATCGTTTTGTGCTACAGAAAGTTGAGCGTTTCTTTCCTATCTTTGCGAATGCATATGAAGAAATTTGCCAGAACCAAACTAAGGATTTTTTTGGATTGCGTGATTATTACAGCCTTGTCAAAATGTTATTTACTTTGTCAAAAAATTCTAAAAGCATGCCAGGTCCCCATGAAATAGCAGAGGTTGTTCTCCGAAATTTCAGTGGCAAAGAAGGTGTTGAAGTCTTGGATACTTTTATGTCTAAGATTCCAGAAAGTGGAGATGAAAATTATAAGGATATCAGTACAATTGATTTAGTTAAGCAAAACATTTATAGCGATTATCAGGATGGTGAATGCCGATATCTATTAGTATTAACAGAAAATTATGCAGCGCTTCAGATTCTCCAACAGCGTTTCTTCAGAGATGTTCAACCAGAAATTATTTTTGGTTCCAGCTTTCCCAAAGATCAAGAATACACTCAGATTTGCAGAAACATAAACCGAGTCAAAATTTGCATGGAGACTGGGAAGATGGTTGTTCTTCTCAACCTACAAAATCTTTACGAGAGCCTCTATGATGCCCTCAATCAGTATTATGTCCAACTTGCTGGCCAAAAATATGTTGACTTGGGCTTGGGGACCCATCGAGTGAAATGCAGAGTGCATCCCAAATTTCGACTTATTGTCATTGAAGAGAAAAAGGTGGTGTACAAACAGTTCCCCATTCCATTGATTAACCGACTTGAAAAACACTGTCTGGATATTAATTCTGTACTGAACAAGTGGCAAAAGACCATTGTGGAAGACTTGAAGAAATGGGTGGATGACTTTGTAGCAGTTAAAACTGAGAAATATTTTATGGGTCAACAAATGTACAGACCTTCTGATGTTTTTATTGGCTACCATTCAGACTCTTGTGCTTCAGTTGTCCTGCAGGTGACTGAAAACCTGAAAGAATCACTTCTTTCTCCAGAGCTAAGGCAGAAAGTACAAGAGGAATCCGAGCTGGTCCTCTTGAATTGTGCCACCCCAGATTCTGTTGTCCGTCTTGGTGACTCTAAACTGGACTTTTTAAGAGATAAGTTGGCTAAGATATACTTTCAGCAACAGCAGCATACTTCCTTTGCTGAATTTTTGCACGGGTGCCTTCAGTCAGACTCCAGAGGCCATACAGTTTTTATTGAGGTAAACTGCAATTAAATGTTTCTTCCTGTTTCCTCTTACCCACCCCGGTTGCCCTTTTTCTCATATTCAGAAATATGGTGAATTCTGATATATGTCAATAGCTGCTTAAAAACAATTTTAAAATGCTCCAAATTAGAATACATTTCTATTATCCTTAAGAGTTAGGGCTGGTTACTTTCTATTTTGTTGTGGGGATCATAGATAGAAACAGTTTTTAAGATGTAAGTCTATTTTGAGACACTTTTGGATGGATAAAAATAACATTAACATGGGGAAAAATAGTAGTTTTTACCAAGTCCAAGTCATTGAGATGATCATTAATATGATCATCTATGCTTACAAAGCAAACTTTGTTGCTTAATCGATTGTAGAAAATGGCTTATTCTGATATAATAACAGAATTATTCCAATAATATTAATGTAGAAAGCCTCAAGCTTGTTTGCTTGAGTGAGGGAAGGATACCTTGGGGCTACTTATGATCTGGATTTAAACTTCCAGTGGTCTTCCCCTCCCCCTATACATGACAGAACTTTGGATACTTGGATTCATAGAAGTATTTACAGTTAGTTGCAGCATTCCATAATCATCTGGCCACATTTTGTGAAGGTTTTGCCAAAATCTGATACTTTTCAGAAAAACTGCCCATAACAAATCATTGACTTGCTCAATGACAATTGCATACACTTAACAACCATGGATTCTCCTAAAGACAGCCTCAAAAAGCATTGTAGAATTTATGATCATCATGAATAGAACAGAGCAAAGCAGAGCAGAACAACAGAGTTGGAAGAGACCTTGGAGGTCTTCTAATCCAACCCCCTGTTCAGGCAGAAAACCCTGTATCATTTCAGACAAATGGCTGTCCAATCCCTTAAAAATTTCCAGTGTTGAAACATTCACAACTTCTGGAGGCAAGTTGTTGCACTGATTAATTGTTCTAACTGTCAGGAAATTTCTGATCATGATGGGCAGGCTCCATTACAGTTGTAATTTTGGATTCAATAGCAGTAACTGTAAGAGGGAATTTGGAGTCTTACTGGACAACCAGCCAAATATGAGCCAGCCATGGGCAAAAAGCTAATGCAATCCTAAGTTGCATTAACAGAGGGATACAATCGAGATCAAGGGAGGTACTAATACCACTCTATAAAGCCTTAGGTAAGACCATACCTACAGTACTTCATCCAGTTTTGGTCACCACATTATAAAAAAGATGTTGAGACTCTAGAAAAAGTACAGAGAAGAATAACCAGGATGATTAGGGGACTGGAGACTAAAACACATGAAGAACAGTTACAGGAACTTGGCATGGCTAGTCTAGTGAAGAGAAGGACCAGGAGAGACATGATAGCAGTCTTCCAATATTTGAGGGGCTGTCAGAGAGAGGAAGGGGTCAAGCTATTTTTTAAAGTGCCTGTAGGCCAAACAAGGAATAATGGATGGAAAACTGAACAGGGAGAGATTTAACCTGGAAATAAGAAGAAACTTTTTGACAGTGAGAACAATCAACCAATTGAACAGCTTGCTCTTGGAAGTTGTGGGAGCGCCATCACTTGAGACTTTCAAGAAGAGATTGGACTCCCATCTGTCAGAAATGGTGCACGGTCTCCCGCTTTGACGGGGGGGTTGGACTAGATGACCTATAAGGTCCCTTCCAACTGTGATTATCTGTTAACTGACTACTTGTCCCCAAAGCTTGCTATGGTTTCTTATATTAGTGAATTGTTATTTTCAAGAAATTTGGATGTTTGCTGTGATATTACATGGTTTGGATTTACCCTGAATACTTAAAAGTTTTGAAATGAAAAATACATGCTGGAGATATTTAGGATATAGAAATGCACTTTCTTGTCAGAATCCCAAGATTCAAGAAGATTCTAGCTGAGGAAATTGAAATAAGATTTTCTCTTCAAAATGTTTTTATAGCATCTTCATCTTTGGCAGAAAGGTTGAGAAACCAGTGTTCTTTCAGTGTAAGAGTCTGGAATGATTGAAATAGGGCATAACTTTCTTTGGAACAAACAAAGAGCCTCAGTGGCGCAGTAGTTAGAGTGCAGTACTGCAAACTACTGCTGACAACCAGCTTGCCTGCAACTTGGCAGATTGAATCCCACCAGGCTCAAGGTTGACTCAGCCTTCCATCCTTCTGAGGTGGGTAAAATGAGGACCCAGATTGTTGGGGGTAATATGCTGACTCTGTAAACCGCTTAGAAAAGGCTACAGCATTATAAAGCTTTACATAAGTCTAAATGCTGTTGCTATTGCTACTTCAGTACTATTTCTGAGTAATAGAAACAAAGGAACTTGCTGATACAAATTTAGACAATAAAATGTTATTAATAAATAAAATTTCTAATCTAAAATTATTAGAAATTATCTGATCTTTTTGTAATCACCTAACTGATAGCATAGATCCTTCCTGATTTTATGCCAAGTCCCAAAACCTATATGGTTAGCCATTGTTTAATTAATTGCCTCATTTAATTGCCATTTGCACTTATGATGGCGATGAAGAATATTCACGTTTATGATTTTCATCGGTGTGTAAAGCAAATGAAAGCTGAAATAAGCTCATAGGGACAGTCAAGGTTTCACTTAGTAAGTGCTTCACTTAATGAACAAGTTGCTGTTCTCAACTGTGGGTCGCTAAATGAGAGTTTCCTATGTGTGTAAGGGAAAGAAAAGGGAAAAATATTTCCACTTGGATAATAAAAAACAAGAGATTTCATGACCATTCTGTGAAAAATTTGTTAATATTTGACAAAAAAACCTACTGTCTTTAACTCTTATAGATGACGACCTTCTCCAGACTCCTGACTGCAGGAGACACAGAGATTTTGGAGGCAGAATTACAGCATAATTCAGATAGCTTGAAAGTTTTGTTCTTACAACAATTTGACACAGAGTACTCATTTTTGAAGGATATTCGGTGAGTTTTCCTCATCCACAATGGTTACAGAATAACACAGATTTATATTTTCTTTTCTATTTTTTTTCGAAGTGGCATAAAAGTGCTTGTAATGGAATAAATGATTAATAGAATAAATTTCATACGATAGAGGAGTTTTGCAATTGAATTGAAAAACATAAATTGGAGGATTGCAATGAAGTTATGTTCCTATTCAAACTGCTGGGGTGTTTGGAGAAATGACATTGTTTTAAATAAAGGTCTGGGTGTGAATGACCCATTCTTTCTGCAACAAATTAAAGCCTATTTAAACATTTCTGTATTTTCTCAGGAATTTTTTTGCTGTGAGGACAGATGGGAGTAAAATCCTCATTATTCAGACTGACTTTGAAAATGAATCGCTTAGTGCCCAGCTCATTGCCTCAGCCAGGTAAATCACCTGTTAGATAAGACTATTAGATAAGCAATACCAAACATACAGTATAATCAATTAATAGTTGGTGTAATGTGTTTAACTATATTTATAACCAGCCAAGTTCATTGACTTTTACATAGTCTGATAAATACTTCAGACCAATATTCTAATTTCACAGAGAACCATGTGGATCTATTCGTTATCTTAGTACCATATATCAGAATGAGGTGGGGAAATAAAATTTATCTGTGCTGAAATAATGGGAGCTGTTGTGCAGGCAAATGCTTTTATGTCACAAAAGAGTGACACCTGTTTCTCTTCCCTTACAGGTATTCAGCTGTTAATGAAGTCAACAAAATACAGGAGAATCAAGCCAGGGTGTTTATAATTTTCATCACTAAGCTGTCACGAATCGAAGGAGGAAGTTGCTACACAGGATTTAACGGAGGTAGGTTGGCTTATGTGCAAGAATACAGAACAAGGAGGCTGGAGGTCTGTTTAAAGGGGCTGCTATGGGGATTGCTTCCTGCTTCCTCTGACAAATTGTCCCAGCAATGCGATTTACAGATTACTGCAGTGTAGAAAGAGATGTGCTTCTAATACAAGGCTACAAATAAGATGAAAAATTTATCATGTCATTTCTGTACAAGAAAAACTTCAAATTTTCTTGTGTATCATTCATAAATACAGCTATTTATTTTTCACATCTGTTAGAAGAATATTTTGAGCAGCTCTGCAAATGCATCAAGGTATGAAGCTTGTTTCATTTGTACATATTATTTATTTATCACATAGAGATTCCTGTGCTGCTTCTATTACTTATTACAGTATTCATTGTGTGCAGCATCAACATAACTCTGAAATAAAGCCAGAATAATACCATATCATAAATCAGGATGGGACCCTCAGCCTATCGGCTGCATTTGGACCCCAAACCTCTTCGTGGTCCACAGTGCACTCTCTGAAGAGATCATAAAACTTTGGTGACAAAAAATGATGAAAATCAGTGATGTGATTTCTTGCCGTATTTAGTTAGGAAACATGGAAAGTATATGTTGTTAAATAGGTTTAATGCAGTTAAAGTTATCCCTCCAGTTCTGAGTCTCTTGAAGTACAAAGAAAAAGAAAATCCCCTTTACCATTATTGGACCTCACTTCAATAAAAAATTAAGGTATGGAGCTCAGCCAGTATTATATAGGGAAACATTCTTGCTTAAATTTAGTCAAACTTCTGTTCTGGATATATGCTGTTAATTTTCACTGTTAGTGGATATTCTTCAAGTTTGGTCAGCCATACTTATTTACATATCCATTATGCTATTCTCTTTTGGGATGAATGAATTTATGCAAAATGCAAGAAACAAATTAAAAAAAGGGCTTAAAGGAAAGCCAACTCAAATCAATTTCTTATGGCCAAAATGTCAAAGGAAATAACACATGCAGAAAAAAGGAAGTGTGTGTTTATGTGTGTGTGTGTGCAGGTCTTGGCATGTTCGGGTCTTTTCCCGTGTAAGATTGAGAGTATCTTGGTGACGTTTCGATGAGGTTCCACTCGCCATCTTCAGACTGGCGCTTTCGGTTTCATACTTGTGCGAGCAAAGCGTGATCGGAGCTGCCATCTCTCTATAAATACTGGTGGGGAGGTTGGCTGTGTTGTCATTTCTTGATTGGTTGATGGAGTTGATGTTTGCAGATTGGCTGGCTTTTTTGTAAGAACATGTGTGGCTGAGGTATTGGCTGTGTGTTTATCAGCCTCCTGTGTTGTAATGACCTGGGTAATGGGCTGTGTGATGACCTTCTGAGTTCTATTGTTTTGATATCCTGGGTCTTGTGCTGTAATCTCCTGGGTTGTAATGACCTGGGTAATGGGCTATGTAATGACGTTCTGAGTTCTATCGTTGTGACATCCTGGGTCTTGTGCTGTTGTAATCTCCTGGGTCGTTGGCTGTGTTGTAATATCCTGAGGTTTTGTGGTGTAACCTCCTGCGTTCTGTGATGCGATATCCTGAGCAGGTGGCTGTGATGTGACGTTCCGGGTTTTGGTTTGGCTCCGAGTTTGAGGCCTGGTTCATGGCGTGTGTCAGTTTGCTTGGTTTGGGATTTGGGGTATGTGGCATCTGGTGATGCAGCCATGGTCAGGTTTCTGGATGGTGGTTGCCTTTAGTCTATGGGGTGGGTTTGGGTTTGAATCTGGTGAGGGAGATTGGTGGTGGCATCATGTGTTGTTTTGGGTCTGGTGTTGGTTTTCGTGGTTGGGATTCATTTGTTGATAAGGGCTAGTTTCCAGATGTCTAGTAGGTGGGAAGTATCGTCCAGTTTATTCATGTTTTGGGGGTGTTTCTCTATTTCAATGGCTTCCCTGATTATTCTCTTGTTGAAGTGTTCAGTATTAGAGATTAATTTGGTTCCCTCAAAATTAATTTCATGTCCTGTGGCTTTAAGGTGCTGGAATAGGGAGGAAGTATTTTCTTCTTTTCTGACTTCATTCTTGTGTTCTGCAATGCATGCATTTATTTTCCTGTTGGTTTGTCCAATGTATGTGGCTGGGCAATTGTTGCATAATATATGGTATACCAAAAATTTACTCATACCTTGCTGTACCTTTCTATTCTTAAGTTCATCACCTTCTTACGTCCGTTGCCTTTTGTTATTTAGCTTGCATTTTAAGACAAAAATGGTGCCTTAAGAAATAACTCAAATCAGTGAACATATACAACACACCTTCCTCCTATTTTCCCCACAACCAACAATCCTGTGAGGTGAGTTGGGCTGAGAGAGAGTGACTGATCCAAAGTCACTCAGCTGCCTTTCATGCCTAAAGGCGGGACTAGAATTCACGGTTTCCCGCTTTTTAGTCTCTGTCTTAACCACTAGAGCAAACTGGCTCTCTATATAAAGCATTTCTTAATTTTGGAGATTTCTTCTACTTCGTGTTTCTATAAATGCAAAATCTATTTTTCCATTTTTTTCTCTTAATAGAAATGCAAATGTATACAGGTAGTCCTTGACTTACAACCACAATTGAGCCTAGAATTTATGTTGCTTAATGAGAAATTTGTTAAGTGAAGTATCTCCATTTTACAATTTTTCTTGCCACATTTGTTCAGTGAATAACTACATTTGTTAAATTAGTGGCATGGTTGTTCAGTGAATCTGGCATCCCCATTGACTTTGCTTGTCAAAACATGGCAAAAGATGATCACATGATCCTGGGACATTGCAACTGTCATAAATACATGCCAGTTGCCAAGCATCCGAAAATCACATGACCATGGGGATGCTGCAGTAGTCATAACTATGAAAAATGGTCTTAAGTTTTTTTTTCACTGTCGCTGTAACTTTGAATGGTCACAAAATGAACTTTTATAAGTCAAGAACTATCTATAATAAAAATAGTATACCCCTTCAGACTTTTGTAATATTTTCCCTCCTGGCTTCTCCATGATTTGTTCAGAGGCTAACATATTTGTTGGTTTCCCATAATCCTGTCCTTGCCCCCCCTACATATACTCCTTCCTTGAGACATATGATTGGCCAAACTGAAAGGATGTATTTAACTTCAATTTTATATACAATACCTGCAAATTAATTTCATGAAGGCCCTTGCTGTTACATGGTAAAAGATACATTATTGTATTATCCTACCCTTCCCTGTGTTAGGTTAAGTAGTTTTCCTCAGAAACGATTAATGGGAATGCAGGTAATAGCTGTGAAATATCACCTGTTGTTTTTAGGGCTGTGGCAGTCTGTGCATATTGATGATCTAAGAACCTCCAAGGATATGATCTCAGATATAACATCCCTCACAAAAATTACCATCAGCCAGCTATTTTCTGAAAATACGGGAGAGTCTGCAGAGAATCCTGAAAGTAAGAAGTTCAACTACATGTTTATGTAGTGCTTAATTCCAACAGTTCATAATAATTCCCATAATCATTTTTAGAGCTACATTCCTATATGAGACTTTCTTTATCATTGTCGCTTCAGGGACAGAAGAAGAAGAAGAAAGAGAAGAAGAGATGGAGGTAGAGGCATCACCAATATCTGAACCAGTAATATTTGTAAGTCTTGCGATGCCTCACTATTCCAGTTTGATTGTTTCCCTTTGATCTCAGAACAAATTGTGTTCTTTGTAGCAACTTGCTTTTTTTGTTCAGTTAAATTACTTACATAGAAATAACATAACACACGTTTCACATATTTGCATCTAGATATTTATGGCTAGCTATCTGTTCTAACCTTGGGATGATCCACACATTGCCCTATTAGAGTAACATATGTAACATCAGATATAATTAGAGTAGGATTCCTATTTCTAATCACTCCATAGGGATCACTATTCGTGATTTTTATCCATTATCTACTGTTTCAGAAAATTATATAGCTGGACAATAACATATGCCCTTTCAGTTATGCAAATGTGTTCTTTCATGCCTGTTTTCTCTAGAAGTTTCTGTAGATGGCTGCCTACCTCCCTAGTTCTTAGAGCTGCATTGTTTTTATTTTACACAGATATTTATCTAGGCAGGATCTTTTTCTTTCTGGATACCTGGATGATTGTTTCTCCCTCTACTCTGAGGATAAACCTAGAAGTGAGCACCTTAGAGCCCTAGAACCATATCTAGTCCCCAAACTCTGGAGGTTTTTTTTTTCCTTCTGAAGTTAATAAAAAAAAAGACTGATATAATTTCTTCCTGTTGTGCAGTGGAAAAGAAAAAGTGTAGTGCTTTGTAAAACAATTGAAACAATTGTTCTGATCTCAGGTGGTCTGACCATAAGACAAATGTCCTGGACACCAAATGGCCCTGTTTCAAGCTTGGAATACCCCCTTTCAACTTGAAAAGGCTCTTTTGCACTTAGAACTTTTCCATTGATCGTACTGTTCTGACAAGATTGAGAAAACCAATTTCAAATTTGGAAGTATCTCATTTTGCACTGCTAGTTAAAAAAAACTTGACATGTAAGCCCTAGTAAAGTACAGCATAGTTAAAACAGTAAGTGAAGAAAGAAACCTCAAAGATAATTTCTAGAAAGCCTTCTCCATTGAAGGGAAACGTAATGGTCCTGGACACTTGCATTATTATCTCATACTTCTGAAGTGTGGCACTCAACTATCAAAAAGCTGTCCAGCTCAGTTTAATAAGATGCTCATTCACATCTGAGAGCCATAGAGGAAATGATTGTACATTGTTTCAGGATATGTTAAAAGTTTTTTTTCTTCTTTTGTGCCTGGAAAGTCTAAGGTTTTGGATACTACCGTTCTTTTGAGGAGTTGTGTTCAAAGTGCTGTCAGCATGCTAAGAGATGACAATGAGGATGCCGGTCGTAGCGCTAAGAGAATTGAAATTCTTCTTAGCCTCCTGTCTGAGGAAGATACCCTGCAAGGTATATAATATACATATGTCCAGAAGGAGCATGGTCTTTTGTTAAAGTGAAATATATTTTAATGCAAGTTTCTCTTGCCATATTATATGAATGCTCAGGATACTGAATATATAATAAAGCCCATGTCACACTGGACAACGGATGCAAAAAGGACACAGCGGACGAGCAAAATGTTCCATCCGTTGTTATCCGCTCTCAAAAGGGGCAAAAATTTGCATAACCGGAGCGGATAACACGGACGCGGGGAGGACGCAGGGCGGATGCAAAGCGGATGCAAAGCGGATGCGGAACGGAAGCCTAGCAGATGGAAGCGGATGGGAGTGGGTGGCACATCCGCAGGGCTTCCGGGGGGCCTCAGTGAAGCGGACGCGGAACGGAAAGAGCGGATGCAGAGCGGACGCCGAACGGATGAAGCGGATGCAGAGCGGAAGCCTAGCGGATGCACAGCGGAAGCCTAATGGATGCCTGGCGTTCACTGCGCATGCGGGGAGGATGCATTGCGTCAGCCCCGCGGATATAACGGAAGCAGCTTGGAAGCAAGTCGCCATTCAGAGGAAAGACCTGCTGCCGGACACATCGACTGCCTTGCCTGCCCTGCTTGCATGTCTGCCTGCCAGCCTCCCTGCCAGCCTCCCTGCTAGCCTTGGTGCCAGCCTGCCTGCAAGCCTTGCTGCCAGCTGGTCTGCCTGCCAGCCTTGCTGCCTGCCTTCCTGCCAGCCTTGGTTCATGTCTGCCTGCCAGCCTTCCTGCCAGCCTTGGTTCATGTCTGCCTGCCAGCCTTGGTGCCTGCCTGCCTGCCAGCCTGCCTGCCAGCCTTCCTGCCAGCCTTGGTGCCTGCCTCCCTGCCAGCCTTCCTGCCTGCCTTGGTGCCAGCCTCCCTGCCAGCCTTGGTTCCTGCCAGCCTCCCTGCCAGCCAGCAACCCCACAATCATGCGGAAGCACAGCAAGCCTCAGCCATCTGCTGCCAGCCCTGGCAAGAGGGACAGGGCTACCATCCCGCCCCCTGGCCCTCACTCTGGTTCTGCTGGGGCTTCTGCAGCATGGGCTCGCTCTTCTGGGGCTGGCGCTTCTGCTGCTTCTGCTTCTGGAGGAGCTGATGACAAGCACTCCAGCACCAGCCACCTCCACAGCACCTGCACCCTTCACCCCTGGGACTGAGCGACCAAGAGGAGTACCAGAGACTCATTTTTGTCTTATAGCTTGTTGTTAATAAAGTCTATTTATGATTCACACACTTGCTTCATTTCTTTTTTTTAATAAAGTCTTGCTGGAAACTTTTAGAAATGGTTTAAGCCTTTGCATGCTTGTGGGATGGGTAAGGATAGCTTTGGAATGGGTTAGGATACCTGTGGGATGGGTAATAGCTATGGGATAGGTTAGGATAGCAGTGGGATAGATAAACCTCCAGTGCAAGCATAGTGGGACTGGATGGTCCACCCTCCCAGGTGCCATACCTATGGCCCTTTCTTATCAATAATGATGTAATAATTATCCACACATATAAACATAAACACAACTCTTTATTAAACGCCCTGTTCATTGTAGGCCAACCAAACATACATCTCATCCGTGTGATGAGACAGGCTGAAGGAAGCATCCATTAAGCATCTATCATCCTGTCTTGCCACTCCACTGCTCCAGCTGGGGAGTTGCACCAGTGTCTCAGGAGGTTGCGCTGCTTCTTTGCTTCATGTGAGGCTCTGTTGGGGCCTTGCACATCCTCTGTCGATCAGGTTTCGCCCTTGCCTCCATTCCCCAGGCTCCATGTCCCCATTGGCTTGTTGGAGGTCCACGAGCCTATCCTGGGTAGCGGGTGCGCATGAGATTGTGCAGGATGCAGCAAGCTTCCATGATCCTCCTCACGGTCTCTGGGCAATGCTGCATGGTGGTGAGAAGTACCTGGAACCTGTTGGCCAGGAAGCCAAAGGCGTTCTCCACCACCCGTCTTGCCCTGGACAGCCTGTAGTTGAAGATCCTCTCTTCAGGGGTGAGGAGTGTGGAGGTGTAGGGCTTCATGAGGTAGGTTGTGAGGGAGAAGGCGTCATCCCCCACGATGAAGTAGGGCACATCTTGTGTGTCGTTGGGCAGGGGGTCTGGATCTGGGAAGCCCACGATGAGGTTGCGTTCCAGCCCCTCCTTGAGGTGACTGGCATTGTATACCTGGGCATCTGAAGATGAGCCATTGCCTGAAGCATCGATGTACATGACCTTGTAGTCAGCATCGACCATGGTGAAGAGGATGATGCTGAAGAAGCCCTTGGAGTTGAAACAAGTGGACCCCAAGTTGGCTGGAGATTTGCAGGCCACGTGCTTGCCATCTATGGCTCCAACGGTGTGTGGTAAGTTCCACTTCTGATACCACTGCTCTGCAACTTTCTTTCATCCTTCTTCAGTGGAGGGGCACTGGAGGAGCTCCTCCTTGTATTCTTCGATGATGGCATGCACTACTTCTCTGACCACAATGCTGATGGTGTTGGATGGCACCCTCCAGCCATACTGCATGCTCCTGTAGGAGGTCCCTGAGGCCAGGTGGCGCAGAGTGAGTGCCACCTTGAGCCCAGGTTCCAGGCTGGACCGGAAGCTGGTGTTTGCCTTGGTCAACCTGGGTGTCAGCCGCTGCACAACTTCGTCAAACATGGCTGGAGGCATCCTCATGAAGTTCTGGAACGCTCGAGTGTCTTCTCTCCTGAGCGCCACCATCAGCTTGTTGTACAGACTGTCGTCTGCTCTTCTGGTGAACCATCTTTGGACCCAGACTTTTTTTGGGTGGCTCCTTTTCTTCCCGTAGTAGAGTTCACAGAGCCTGTAGATGGCTTCGCACTGTTGCAGAACGATGGTGGCTGCCGAAAGGACTTTGTTACAATCCAGGGTGGACATGACTGGATGCTGTGGAAGAGGAAGAGCCAGATGAAGGCTGCAGAGGTCTGCACCGCTGGGCTGCTGTTCTGAAAGTGAGATGCAGGCGAGTTGCTCCCCCTTTTTATAGGCAGTATAGGTTTTCCGCTAGGCATCCTCTAGGCATCCTTAATATCTGAGATAGGTCCCCTCTGCGAACGTTTTTTCCGTTTTAAACGCTTTGTTTCCGTTCTGCATCTGTTCTGCGTCCGTTCCGCTTCCTCCCCACATCCGGGCGGATGGAGTTGCGCGGATGCGTAGCGGATGCCTAGCGGATATAGCGGATGCAGAATGGATGCGTAGCGGATGCAGAACGGACGAACTGGATACATTTTCCGCGCAAAAGTTTTAGGCAGCCCAAAACTTTTGGAGCGGATGAAACGTCTATAAACGGATGCTGGACGGATAGAGAGGAAGCCAAATGGAGGCAGTGAGTACATCGTGTTTTCGAACGGATGGCAAGGTTTTTTGTCCGTTTTACATCCTCTTTGCATCGGTTGGTTCAGTGTGACATGGGCTTTAAAAGGTGAAATAAAGGATCAGTTTCTGTTTTATTACTTTTTATAATGTAATTTGCTCTGTCAGTGATTGTACTTGAGTAGACCCATAGAAAATCAAAAGATGAGAGCTTGCCTTTTTCCTACTTCTTTGGAAGTGTCAAGTGTATATGTGTGTGTGTTTGTGTGTTTGTGTTTGTATGTGTTTATGAAGCAGATTGTTGTTGTTAGCCTGAATCAATCCACTATAGGATGAGGTTTCCTCATGGAAAATTATGGACCATAATCTGCATCCAATAATTCCTAAATAAACTCAAATTATTGAAGGTAATGACCAAGGTTTGTAAGTTAAGTATCTCTACTTAGGGAAGCAAATGTATGATTTTAAGTAGGATCATCAAGCAAAAGACCAGGAAATGTTAATTTTGATTTAAAATCTGAATTACCCATCAGTAGCTTCTTTCATCTTGTACGAAATATAATCCTAAAAAGTGGCTATAAAATTTTTATAAAAATAAAAATTATGCTGTTTCTCTCCCCACCCCCAAACAGGCAACTTCCTGAAGATTACAAAGAGCCGTCTTACTTGCCTTTTGAAGAAACAGGAAGAAAATTCTTTCAGTATGAAAGAGTGGGTGCTCCGGGAGGCCTCCAACCTTACTGCACTCCAGGAAGGAGGAACATTTAGGTATAGCGTATAGATAAGGCATTACATTCAAGTATTAATCAAGTACTCTCCAGAGCCACCTGTTTTGGGTCTGTCCCTCCCCCCCCCCCAAAAAAAAAAAAAAAAAAAAAACCTTGGCTCAGGTTGAAACACTACCTTTAATCCAAATATGGCAGCTGCTGGGAGACTTAGTTTAATTGCAATTTAACGAATTAAAACTTCACTTATTGAAGTTTTAATCTTTTTCAATCATAAAAATATGCACCTGGAGTTTTAAATTTTTTTTCTGAAGTATCTTTAATGCACTAGGAAGTTAATCAAATCAGCTGAAAGAAAACAAAATGACATTTGAGTCTTGTTTCTTTAGAATGTGAGATGCCACGTTGTGTGCTTTTCCTCTCTTGGTTTATATAGACGCACACTGTGGAAACGGACCCAGAGTATGGTGACCCCACTTCTGGCCTATATGGTATCTATTTTGGACAGAGATTATAATCTAGATTTGCTGGTCAAACCAAGAACAGAAAGTTGTGTGAAAACCTTGTGGTTGTTCATCTTCAATGAACTAAAGCTTCTAGACATTCCTTACATCATGGGTCAGAGCAGGTAAGCTGTGGGAAGAAGGTGGAGAGAGAAGTAAGTGGCATTTGAAGTAAATAGGAAGGAATAATGTGTTATATAGCTATGTCAGTGATGTGCAATTCTGGTTTAGCTGTTCATTTTTCAGTGAACATGGCTTATTAAAAAAATTGGTTCATGAAAAGTTTGTCCCAATTCCCACCACTGTTGAACTAAAAGATAAGGGGAAAAATATCTCCAATCACCCACATTTTGATGAAAGAGCAAGGTAAACAAGGTGTTTCAGTAAAACATATTGAAGCAGATTTATTTTATGCCATATTATTTCTTTTATTCAATATATAGAAAATGATGTGTATTAAAATACATCCACCATATAATCATCAATCCATTCAGTATCTGTCTTTAAACTGATCACATTGTTATGTGTACTAAATTAAAATATATCTCATTATATGTTGCTTGACTTTTTTACATTAATATGTTCAAAATATATTGAAAAAGCATCTATTCATATGAAATTTACTTTATCTTCCTTAGCTCTCAAACAAAATCAATTCAGGTGCAGAATGACATGGAAGTGTCTACAGAGGCTGGCAATAAAATGCCTTTCAGCTGGAAGATAAAGGATTATTTGGAGGATCTTCGGGTTCAAGCACAACATGTCACTGAAAATGAAGGTGAGAATATCGGGAAAGTTAAAAAGAGGTCCCTTTGTTTGAAAATCTTTGGCTCAAATTAGCATCTATCATTTGTAAACTGCTCAAAGTCACATAAGTGTGATTAGCAGAATAAAAATTTAATAAATTAAAGTAAAACACAAAATCAAGAAAATCTGTATTTTTCATACTAAATTTGTTTTACGTGTTAAAAGAGGACTGGTTGACTTTTATTTCTGGGAGAGATGCCAAACCATTTAAATCCTGTTTTGTTTTCCAGGCCATGCAGAGAAGTTTCTAGACATCTTTCGGATGACACCACTGGGCCAACACATTGCTTGCTACTCAGAGGAAGAGAAGGCCGTCTTTTTTCATTATTACATCAGAGACTTCATTCTCCTGGCAATGGGTGTGACTTCAGAGAGAGAACTAAATGTGCGTATTTTAATCCCAGATGGCTAGATATGGGAGTCAAATACTTGCTTCCCAAAGCTGTGTGCTGTACTGTGTGCCAGTTAGTAGGTAGACTTGGCACTTAATTACCACTATATGACACTCAGATAAATGTTTCCCATGTATTGGAAAGACTACTTAAATCCTTATGATTCATCAGGTGATTGTGACGAGAATCGCCTTCAAATACGCTGCTGTGTATTTTCAGATGCTGCAAGTGGCCCTTTTGTCCTGTGTAGAAGAAATGAAGGCCACCTCTTCCAGTGCAGAAGCAAGAGTGCCCTCTCTTCCTTACGTCCACCTTGCTTATCATCAGTTTAGGAGTCGTCTGCAGAACTTTTCCCGCATTCTTGCTGTGTACCCTGAAGTGCTTCATACCCTTGAACAAAGAGAAAACAAAGGAGGCATGTGGCAAAGCCAAATGGTAGGTGGGCTGTAACATTTATCTTTCATAGGAAAACATGACACCTGGGGGGTGGGGGGAATTGGGATTCTCTCCATATTCTTAGCCGGAAGAAATTAATCTGTCTGCAAAGCATGTCTTCAAAATGTTTTTTACAGGCTATACTCAATGTTTGTATTTGCTTTGTAATGAGAATACATGGAGGATCTCCCAAGCAGGGTCAAATAATAGCAATAGTAACAATTTAAACTTATATACCACTTCACAGTGCTTTACAGATCTCTCTAAGCTGTTTACAGAGTTAGAATATTGCTTCCAACAATCTGGGTCCTCATTTTACCCACCTCGGAAAGATGGAAGGCTGAGTCAACCTTGAGTCGGTGAGATTCGAACTGCCAAATTGCAGTCAGCTGAAGTATCCTGCAGTACAGCATTCTAACCACAGGATTGATAATAAAATTCTGTAACCATCATAGCTGTGAAAAGCTGCTAAACAAGATAGTTGTTAAATGAGAACTCCTTGGATTTATTTAGGAAACAATTTATGCATTTGATTTTTAACAAAGTACAAAGGCACAATAATGGAGTGAGGGCATCGAAATCCAAATTAGTTTTCTTTACCAAAGGATGCCTAGATTCAATAATGTGATTCTCAGTGAAGGATAAAGCGCTATGTTCTTACATCACACGTGTGTGGTAAGAGGCTTCTGTATGCCTGTTTGCCATAGGTGCTAGATGTGTTTGCTGCGCTGGCCTGTACTGAAATGTTATCCTTGGCAGTCCCGAAACAGAAAACTTGTGAATGGCTCCAACAGGTGAAGGACCTTCAAATGCCCATTGAACTTGTGTGCACAGCAAATAGCAGCCAAGACAGTGGAAGCCAATGCAGCCAAATGCTCCAGGAGGTCAAGTAAGTAAAAAGTTCAGGATTGTAGAAATGTTAATTTGTATCTACTTTCTGTTGTGGTAAAGATCATTTTATGGTTGCTTTTTTCTATTGTTGATAGGTTGCTGGCTTTTTTTCTGGCCAACTTTGTAAGTTGACTTCCTATGGTAATGGCATGCTCTAAATACCGTTAGTTCCTGTTGTCTAAATCCTAACATAGGTTGATTCTGAATCTGCAAAGTGGCAAGCATGTTGGGGGCTACATAGAATGCTATGATTTTTTTGAAGCTAGATTGGTTCAAGAGGACTGTGTGTACTTTAAGCTGTCTTTTGGCAAGAGACTTTTCCTATCTGTGGCTCTGAGAGTCCAGACAGATTGGGTTAGGTCAGATCCTGCTCTAGTGAACTGAGTCTGCATTCACACTGAAGCTCTGCCCTGTATTGTGGCCACACTCCAGTTTTTAACTTGTTCCAGCCAAGACAGGACGGGAGTTGCTTTTTTCAAAAGGAAAAAAAGTTTTAAACTGCAGGAAAGTACTTTGGAGGATCCTGCAGCCAAGTCAAAAAGAGGCTTTCAGCCTCCACTCTTGGAGATCCGTTCTGGGGCTGCTGCTCTAGTGTGCAGAGTCCCGCCCATGTGGAGAAGGCTCTAAACGATCAAGCCCATAAGGCCATCAGCTGTTTAGCGCTGTAGTGTGGCAGCAGCATGAGCAATTGACTTGTTTCTCTTTTGCTTTTACTTCTGTCGATCTCTTTGGCTGCGAAGCGCTTAGTGCAGCAGCGGCTCAGAGGGCAGTTGCCCCAGAAGAGGCTTTACAGCAGCACAAGACAGCCACTTGATTGGGCAATTGGCCCGATCCCAGCTGGGAGCCGCAGCCGCGTGGCAGCGGTTCACGCTGAAGACTAGTGATGACTGGATCTACCACAGCTGAGGGTGCAGATCGACCACGTTGCCACAGCTGTGATTTCAGTTACAGAACTGAGGTGATCGTGTGGGCGCCAGTAGGGGCAGGCAGAAAAGAAAGGCCCCTGAACCCAAGAAACTTTCCAGGGCAAAGGAGCAGGATGCTTTGAGAAGGCAGAAAAGCAGGTAGCTGCTGGTGGGAGGAGCCGGAAATCACTGGACCCAGAGGAGTCAGACTCTGGCTCTGCCTCCAGTTTTACAAATGGAGCCTGGGCCTTCTACCTCCACTAGTGGACCTTGCTTACAAGTCTGGTCACCAGATACCTCATCTGCTATTGCTAATCCACACCCTCTACAAGGAATTTCAGATTACAAAGGAGATCCCCAAGCAGTCTGCCAGGATGAAACTAGGGAACCTCCTCCTAAGAGAGCCAGACCAGGAGTGGCCGGAACTTATACACTCACAACTTCTGGCTTGTGCAGTTCTGAAGAGGGTGAAACAGCATTTCCTGCGCACATGGAGGAAATTATCATGAGAGCCCTAAGGCAAGGCATTGTGGAAGGCCTCCAAGTTATGAGAAGGCCTGAATCAGTGGTGTCAGAACATTCAGATCTAGAACAGTCCATTCAAGAGAGAAGCAGAGAATCCTTAAGGGACAGGGCTTTTCCTGACTCCTCCGTACATAGCATTACACATAAAACACCAGGAAGACAAGAAGGAATCTCATTTCTCAGCAGACAAAAAAAATGGCCCCAGAGAGACCTTCCTTCACCAGAATCTTTGATTCTCAAAAGTTCAGGGCCTTATTGTTTTAGGCCAGGAAGATGGCCCAGTTGGGACCAGAAGCAGATATCGGGGAAGTGAAAGGAGACATTGCGGCTCCTCCAGACCAATATTTTGATGAATCAACAGTTCAGCCTGAAATGGTTCCAGTGCTTAGATTATTTTTGAATGTTATCAAGAAACAGCTGGAATCCCTGGGAACATCTTCCCTGTTATCGGCCAACGTGCACCGCTGCTTTAATATGGGGCCTGAACTTACCAGTTCATTACAGGTTCCATCAGTGGACGGTCCGGTTGCAGCCTTGCTTTCTTCCTCTTCAAACCCCACTGATCCAGAGGAGGCATTGAAGGCAGAGGACAAGAGGATCGACAATCCCTCTAACGTACCTACCTGGTGGCTGCCTGGGCGGTCAAGGCTGCTTTGACTGCCTCATTCTTTGTGAGATATTCCTCACATTGGCTGCACCAACTGCAGGACAGGATCCCCAACTCAGATGCCCGATTGCACCAAGACATCCATAAACTTGTGGCAATGGCCGTATTTACTGCAGATGCCACTTTAAATAGTGCCAGTTTTGCTTCAAAGGCCATTGCTAGGTCTGTAGCAGCCCACAGAATGACCTGGCTTAAAAACTGGCAAGCCAATGACGGCAGAAGTGGAAGGTTGTATCTGCCCCTATCAAGGGGGATAAATTGTTTGGGGAGGTCTTAGAATAGATCCTCATTTCGTGGAGACCAGGGATAAAAAGAAATACCTTCCTTTTCTGGCAAGGCGTTCTAGTTACAGAGTGGTACCATACACTCGCAGGTCATCTTTCAGAGCTGAGGGCAGCAGCGGAGCTCAGGGGCCTCAGAGGCAGTCTTTCAACTGCCAGGAATGCCTCCAGGAAAGAGCAGCCAGAGATAGGCCCCAATTTTCAGGCAAGTGGCCCTTTCATGGGTGAGAAGGTTGCTTTTTCTGGTGTTCCCACTAAATGCAGCAGTAATTCTCCCATTGTGGCTAGGTTATCCAATTTTGCGGCCCGATGGGAGGCTACCACATCCAACACTTGGGTCTTAAAGACCATCAGACCTGGCCTTTTCCTAGAATTTAGGTCACAAATCTCCAGATTTTATGTGCCTTGCCCCATTTCCAAGGAGGCTTCCCGTAGGAAACTAATGCAACAGGCCATCCAACACCTACTGGATATTGGAGCCATCCAGTAAGTTCCAGTTGATCAACAGGACATGGGATTCTACTCCTGGCTGTTTGTTGTTCCCAAGGCTTCTGGGGGATGGAGAGCCAGTCTGGATTTAAAAAGGCTCAATAAATTTTTGTTGTACAAGTGTTTCCGGATGCATTCACTGCAGTCTATTTTACAGGGCGTCAGGGAGGGTGACTTCCTCACCTCAATTGATTTAACAGAGGCTTATCTATACATCAGAATTTGTCATACATACAGGGAATATTTACGCTTCAGCTACGAGGGAAAACACTTTCAATATAGGGCTATGCCTTTTGGTTTATCCTCTGCAGCCAGGGTGTTTACTAAGGCCTTTGCTGCCTTGGTAGCTCACTTGCGAACTATCCCAGTAAGGTACAGTATTACCTGTATTACTGAGAGTTTTGCAGTGATAATTCAGCGCCAGAAAAATAAACACAGATGGCTGATGCTTCATTTAACATCTTTATAAACATAAGCAGATTTTACAAACCAGTTGTAGATTTCTCCAATGTGGAGCAAACTCAGATAGAAACATGTTTCAAGTACAGAGCAGAGCTCCAGTCTTCAGCAAGCAAGCAAGTTAGTTTCACCTTCAATAGACAGACTAAGAACTCAACATAGCTGCAGAGTTGCAGAGCTTAATATAGAACAACAGCTAGGCTACTTTTAGTTTCAGTTTCCAAACTATCCTCACTGGCTGACCTTATTACCAAGCTCTATTCTAGTTCATGAATATACTCTGACATTGATGACATTTTAATTCAATCATCCTCACATGACTGGGCCTTAAAGGATCTCCAAGCGACATTGTCCCTATTACAAGACCATGGCTTTTCAATTAACAACAAGAAAAATTGTTTCTCACCATCTACATGTTTATTGCATCTTGGAGCTAAGATTGACAGTGTCTTGTAAGGCATTCCTCTCACAGGAACGCAAGGACAGTTTACAAAGCATGGCAGGGAGGTTGTGAGAGTGGATAAGTCCCCTATGGCATTTCTCTCTCAACTTTTAGGGAAGATGATTTATTGCATCTTCAACATGCCTTGGCTAGACCAGCAGTTGCGAACTGGTGGGCTGTGGCCCACTTATGGGCCTTGAGAAAATTTTGGTGGGCCGCAGAGAAATCTCACCTCCAGAGCACCACCCCAAAGCAATTAATCCAGGCAGCGCAGAAACACAAGGCTGTGCCGTCCACATGGCCCGCAGGAACCCAATCACTCCTTACCCGGCAAACTTGCCTGCTAAAATTGTTATTTTTCCTTTTTCCGACCATCTTCTGTTCTGCTGTGCAGAGAGATTTAGATTAGCTAGGAAGCAGGAAATGGTTGGATTTCTTGCTTTCTAGCTAGTCTTTAGATCTTCGGCTGGACATAGCCAAACCTCCGTTAGGACTGAAGGTTTGCTTGCCAGCAAATTCAGTGCAGACTCACGGCAAGCAAATTTGAGAGACTGAGCTAACTGATGGCAGATAGATAGATCACTGAATGATTCTATGAGCAACTCAATCTGCCTGCTTTGCCTGATTTTGGGTAAAAATTTCTTATTTTTATAAAAAAATTCAATATTTACATACATGATGTATTGTAAGTTAATTTTATGAGTTTGCAAGCAAATTTTATGTGACAGACTGAGCTCGCCAATGGCAGATAGATAGCTCTCTGAATGAATCTGTGATTCTGTGAGCAATTCAATCTGCCTGCCTGCTATGCCTGATTTTGGGTAAAAGTTGCTCTTTCTTATAAAAAAATTCAATATTTATATAAATATTTATAATATTTACATACAAGCCATGCGTAGCCAGTCACATGATGATCAAGCCACACCCACAAATTAGGTCACACCCACAGAACTGGTTAATAGTCCCTGGGGTCAAAAATTATGAGTTTGGTGGTCCCTGAGGTCCAAAAGGTTGGCGACCCCTGGGCTAGACTACCCTCCAGAAAGCTTCAGTGGTTTCTGTTGCCCCCACCAAAAGGCGGGTAGAAGTCATTCATCTCTCAAAGTCACAGTCCCCGGGTCTGTCAAGCAGCCCTTATGGTGGTTTTCTCAGGCTTTGAATTTAGGTCAATTATTCAGACAGCCGTTCCATATAGTAATCACTACCAATACCAGCCTCTCCGGCTGGGGGCCACATTTACAGTCACAGTTGGCCCAAGGCTGATGGTCTGTTTTGGTGAGGGGAAAGAACATTAATTGGTTAGAATTGACAGTGGTTCGATGGGATCACACACATCTCCCAATTTTAACAGATAATGTAGCCACCAAGGCTCACATCAATAGGCAGGGTGGCACCAGATCTAAGGCTTTAATGTTAGAGGCTGAATGTTTGGGCCTTTGGGCAGAGAGGAATCTCCTGTCAATCAGGGCAGAACACATCTCTGGGGTGGAAAATGTACAAGCAGACTGGCTTAACAGGGCCAGGATTGACCCTCAGAGTGGAGTATTCCCCCTCTTTTATTTCAGGAGCTGTCTCAATGGTTCAGACTTCCAGTGATGGACATGTTTGCATCTCCAACCAATACCAAACTTTCCAGGTTTTTCACCAGGTTCACAACCCAGGGGGCAGAAGGGACCAACGCCCTTAGGAGCAGGTGGCCTCAGAGTCTCCTGTATGCCTTCCCTTCTCTTCCGCTGCTGCCAGTGGTAGTCAGAAAGATACTGGAGGAGGAGGAGGTTGTATTTCTGGCTTCTTACTGACCCAGAAGCCTCTGGTTTGTGGATCTGGTGAATTTCTCGACCATCCAACTATGGAGGATCCTTCTTCACAAGGTGTATCTTTACCATGGAGAAACAGCCCACCCAGAGCCTCCGTGGTTTCATCTGACCACTTGGAGGTTGTGTGGAGCACTCTGAGGAGAGTATATTGGATCGGGCCATCCGTACCATTCTAGTGGCTAGGCCTTCTACCAACTGCATCTATCGGGCCACATGGAAGGTCTTCTGCCAGTGGGACATCAAGAATAGGATTTTCCCCACTTCGGCTTCAGTAGCCAACATTCTGGATTTTTTACAAGAGGTCTTGACAAAAGGCTCTCAGCCAGCACTCTACACAAACAGGTGGCTGCCCTTTCTTCAGTATTGTTCTTATACAGGAAAGGGTCCTTGTCTCGGAACCAAACCATCCGGAGGTTTTTCAAAGGGACCACCAAACTTTGACCTCCTGTGGTTCACAGATTTCCCACTTGGGATCTTCCTAAGGTGTTAAGGGTCTTAATGACTGAACCTTTTGAACCTTAAAGAAATACATCTGAAGGACACATTCTATCTGAAAGTCAGAGAGACATTTTTTGTCTTTCCAGCCTGTACAATGGGGTTGAAAGTGTCTCCATCAACAATGGACAGATGGATTAGGGCTTGCATTGCTAAGGCTTATCAGAGCAGGTCTCTTCTGGTGCCTCGAGGGGATGATGACTCACTAGACTAGAAGTGCACAATAACTGCAGCATGGGCAACTCAAGCACCCATTGAAGAGATTTGTGGAGTGGCTACATGATCTTCACCATTACCCTTCATTCGGCATTCCCGCTTGGATGCCTTTGCATCAGTTGATGCAGCTTTTGGCAGGAGGGTTCTGCAGAGCGTGCTTGAACATCAATGGGAGTAGGACCAGACTCATGCCCTCCCAGGGACAGGCCAGCTTTGGTATGTCCCAATCTATCTGGACTATTGGAGCCACAGATAGGAAAATGAACATTGGCTTATCTGAATGTTCGTTTTCTTCTGTGGTGTAGAGAATCCAGCCTCACCCTGGTTCGTCTGGTCTGGGTTGAGGGAACAATAATGTATGTCCTTTTTTTATCTCGCAACTATCGAATCATGTCCAGTCTGCCAAATGCTTCATAGAAAGGTGGGGCGTGGCCATGGTGCAGGGTGGAGCTTCAGTTTGAATGCAGACTCAGTCCACTCGAGCAGGATCTGACCTAACCCAATCTATCTGGACTCTCTACGTCACAGAAGAAAACTAACATTCAGGTAAGCCAATGTTCATTCTGCAAAATATGTGTTTCTCTGTCCTGCTGCACTTGATCCCATCTTAACCCCAGTTTCAAGATGACCTGGGTCAATTGTTAATTTCCAAATTAACTTTTTTATTCTACTTGCAGTAGTGTTTGCAAGTGACTTCATAGGTCTATCTGTTTTCGTAAAAGACTGATCTTTTTATTATACAGAGTCCATTGTTTATCAGTTTAGCTTTTGGATAGTATGCTTTTTTTTCTTTTTAATAAATTAGGCTTTTTTCCAATAGGAGCCAATGGAATAGAATTTTCTCAATGTCCCTCTTTGTGGAACATGTGCTGCTTGAAGCAGAAATGCTGATTCCAGAACTGAAGGACCTGGTGAAGAGGTATCTCATTCAACTTAAAAATGTAAGAATGGTAGTCTCACCTGATTGGAAATATCACTTTAAGCATTCATTTATTTAGGTGGTTTTCAACAATATAAGCACTCCTTATTAATTAAACAATAATTTTCTGATCCATGCATTTATGACCAAATTTCTTATGACTGGCAACAAAAGCCTTCATGTGAAACTGATTAAGATCTGGTCAGTTTCAGGCAGAGTTATATGTTGGGAGGGTTTCAGTCAGCTTAATTAAGACCTGGGCTTGTTAACTGACCAGTTAGCTCTTTTTAGAGAAAATTTCTGAGAAAAACAACTCAGCAAGAGATACCTTGTTTATGTAACCTCTGTCCTGCGAGGAGGCAAAAAAAGGGAAAACGAACAAAATAATGGGTCAGGCATAGGACAATGTATGAGAGAACTTTATCTAAAATAGAGGGCAGCAACCAGTGCTCTTTTACAATGTCTTTTTTATTTCTTACTTTCATATGTTCTCTTAATGACCATTTTGTTTCCAATTTAAGAGCTGAACTGTGGTTGCTAAATGAGGAAAGGGTGTATAGACTTCACTATTTAAGTCAAGGGTGTCAAAATTGATTGTGTCGCATGACGTATTGTGATGTATCACGATGTTTTGATTTTTTTTGCCTTTGCGGAGTCAGGGAGGGTGGTCAGTGTGTTAAGGTAATTCCCCATTAGGAGACGTAGTGAGAGTAGTGAAGAATAACACACAAAGAGCACACAGCCACGCTGTATAGTAAAATGTAGGTTTTTACTTCCAGTAAAACGGTTAAGCAAAGTTCAAAAAACAGTCCAAATCATTCACGGTTAAAACAGTCAGTTTTCAGTCCAGGGATAATCCAATAACAAAGTCCAGTATCAAAAACAGTTCAATAACAGACTTACATCAAATCCAAGACTAACGATGATCAGCAACAGTCAATGTAGGAACAGCAACACTCTCAGCAACAACAGAACAGAACAACTCAGGTTTCTGGCTCCATTTTATGATCATTTGAGGAACCACACCCAATTACAATTTTAGCATTCCCTTAAAGAGACAGTATTAAAATGTCTATCCTGGTTTATGTATTTTCCAACCCAACTGTTAGGTGACTTACATTCCTAACACAGTGCATGACACATCCAGCCCACAGGCCACCAGTTTTAACAGCCCTGGTTTAGGTTAATTACTATATGTCAACCTCAGAAGCTGTTTGTTCAGTTGTAGGGAATAGAAGCTATACTTGATGTCCACTCCTCACTTTTTTTTGTAAGTTGTTGCTCCCACGTTCTCCTCTTCTTATTATCATCTTATAACCATGGATACTCTGATCAGAATATACTTAACTCTGAAATTATAAATAATTATAAAAAATAACTACTATATGAGAGTGAAATGAAATACATAATGGAGTCATCCCAGTTGGAAATATGCACAACTTTATGGAAGTAAGCAAATAAAGATCGTAAGAAGAGAAAGTAGAAGCCTTTATATTTTTCACATTCCCAATATTGGTTGTTGTTCCTTCATACTGATTTTGATAATTTCTCTGGTGCCATATAGTAGTGGTACATCATTTTATACAAATTCTCTCTTAAATTTTAACACAATACATTTACCTGCATTCTCTCCTATTTATCCATCTCTATATGGTCCTTAACTTGTTCCTCTTCTATTTCATATTTAACAGAAGTTTTTATATGTTTGCAATCATGTTAATCATTTGTGTATAACTCATTTTTAAATTTCATGTTGTTCAATACTAGCTAGCTTTTATCTATGTTAAATAGTTCTCTTACTTGTGTACATTATAATAATATATATAAAACAATTTATTGAGAGTTTTGCAAAGATAATTCAGCACCAGAAAAATAAACACAGATGACTGATGCTTTATTTAACATCTTTATAAACATAATAAGATTTTACAAACCAGTTGTAGATTTCTTCAACATGGAGAAAACTCAAACAGAAACATGTTGCAAATTCAGAGCAGAACTCCAATCTTCAGTAAGCAAGTTAATTTCATCTTCAATAGACTTCAGAGCACAACATAGCTGCAGAGTTGCAGAGCTTAATATAGCTGCCATGCCTAAGCTACTTTTAGTTTCAGTTTCCAGCCTAGGCTACTTCTAGTTTCAGTTTATAAACTATCCTATTGGCTGAAGGCGGAGCCTCCTTGCTGACAGACCACAGATCGTGACTCTGTGCAGCTATAGTCCATGCTCTTTCATTGGAGAGCCCCGATCATTATGATTAGGGGCTGAAGCTGCCTTGGAGGGGTGGCGGAGTAAGGGGAAGCCGCAAGCTAGGTTGAGGGGAGCCGCATCTCCCCTCCTCAGCTTGGTCTTTTTCCCCCCGAAGATGACTGCAGCGGTGGTTTAAAATGGCAACCCTGAAGAGAAGGACTCAGCTGGATTAAGCTTTGTGCAGGAGAGAAGAAAGAGGTGGGTAACATCTGAATGGGGACCACTGGGCAATACAACTAAACAAAAGTACCCCAGAATTAAAGTAACATGGAATTTTTAAGAAAGGAAAAGTGTGCGGCGAAATTACAAAGGGACAGGGGAAAAAAAAAGAAAATATTTCTGACAGCTAAGCGGGGCTTCGAATCAGGAAAGGAAAAAGCCGGAACTAAAGATTTAACTAAATTAGACTAAAATATTTTGGCAATAAACAGGCATAAAATAAAGATGGACTTAAGATTGCCAAAAAATAATAATAATAAAGTTTACAAATTGGTGACTGGACTGTGCTTGAGGTTTGAAAAACCCTAAACAAAAAAATAGGGGAAAAAGGTGAAGACTTTGTATAATGGAGAGTGCCACCTTTCGACAAAAACTTGAGCTCAAACAAAATGGAAAGCATCCTGTTTCTGAATGAACTTGTGTGGATATAACACTAAAGAAATATTGAAACAAAGTAAGAATCTTAGAAAGTGAAAGCAGAACCAGAATAAAGAAAAAAGCAAGGAAAGACTGACTGGGATTGATTGATGTTTTGGTATAGACCCTGGGCTGGAATAATTGAGAACTTTAGAAAATTGAAAGAAGAAAGAAGGAAAATAAAAGTGGTTTTTTTGTGGACTTTAACGATCATAAAATACAAGAGTGTGTAATGATGATATCTCTTTGGGAATTAAAAATGGAACTTAAAAATATGAGAGAATTACTACAGGAAAGAGGCGAATCACTTTGCTCTGTGTTAGAAAAAATGGAAATGGTGATTGAAGAACAAGAAGAAAGAGCTTCAGAGGAGGAGGAGTTGACTCAAGGAGAAGACATTTTAAATAGACAATTCACACAAAGAACATTACAAAAAAGTGGGGAAAGAAGGAAGGTTAAAAAGTTGAGATTTAAGAAGGCAATCAAAAGGGGGAATACCTGTGAAGTCGGGAAAGGCAGGAAGACCCAGCAGAAAAGGGGAAAGGAAGATATTAAGAAATAGAGGGATATAAACTGGAATGAGAAAAGATATGGGGAAAAGAGGGGGAGGAGAAACAGTAAGAAACAGGTGGATGAAATAAAGAAATACGGAAATAGTAAAACATTGAAAAGAAATTGTTTTTTCAAAGATAATGGTTGATAAATTAAAAAGGGGATTCTGCAGGATGACAAGGGATAATAAGAATATTTCTGCAATTAAAAATATTTAGAAAATAGAGTAATATAAATACTGATAACTTTTATTAAAATTAAGGGGAGAAAATATGCTGCGGAATCTAAATGAAAAGTTGTAATGATTATTGTTGTAACTTCTTAAAAATAATGGTTCATTGGGAATCAAGATGGGGGAATAAAGGTATATTTTAATCATTGAGGTGTCACACTCAAAGCAGCAAAAGGGGGGAATCCTATACTTGTTTTTTTTTCCTTTAGTGTTAACATTTGTATTAATGTAGAATTTATAAAAATAATGTATCATGGAAAGGGAATATGACAGACTAAAGAACCAACTAAATTAATAATATAACTATTAAAAGCAAGGAGAGACATTGGTAACTATTATTATTATTATTATTATTATTATTATTATTATTATGCAAACATTGTTTATCTTTATTTTTAAAATAAATATTAAAGGATTATATTTGAAATAATTGAAATGAAACAAAAAGATGTTCCGATTGAGATTAATGAAAGAGGCTAGAATTAATGCGTTTGTTTCTCTCCTTACTGAAAATTTGGAATGGGAAAGGTAATTATAGAATTAAGTATGCATGTATGAATGTATAATTGCTGTCATATTTGTATGTAAAGTTAATGACCCGGAAATATGTTGTCCACCAAAAAGAGATTTTTGTTTTTAATGTGAAAAACTGAGTAAAATTTGTTAAAAAAAGAAACGTTGCAAATTCAGAGCAGAACTGTGAAGTTTGTTCGATACCGCAGTGGAAGAGATCACCCGACGGGAACTGGCAGAGTTTCGACCACCCGCCTAGGTGACCGGACCTCG
>BLBF01000033.1:13818432-13932697 GCA_015471245.1 Laticauda colubrina
ACGGACACAATGAATCTTCTTGATGAGAGCGCCCAGAGGACTGGTCACGTTCTCTTTTATTGAGTAGTCTTAGAGATAAGGATGTTTATTGGAGTTTATTTGTTCCTGCCAGTTCTTTTGCCTAAAATGGAGTTGTTTGTTGCCTTCGGTCTTTTTTCAGGTATGATTCATTTTCTGCTACGTGACTATGCACAGGAGTAACTTTAGATACTGCAACACAGAACTCCAGTCTTCAGCAAGCAAGTTAATTTCATCTTCAATAGACTTCAGAGCTCAACATAGCTGCCAAGTTGCAGAGCTTAATATAGCTGCCTAGGCTACTTTTAGTTTCAGTTTCAAGCTTAGGCTACTTCTAGTTTCAGTTTATAAACTATCCTATTGGCTGATTCAGTTACTGAGCCTATTCATTGGCTGACCTTGTTATCAAGCTCTATTCCAGATCATGGATATACTGACACAATTGTCTATATCCCTCTGGTCAGTTGTTCTCTTGATTTTATCTTGAATTCTCCAAGTTCTATATATTAATAGATCTTGATACTCAACCATTTATTCTATTTTGTAAAATGTTTCCTTTGCTGAGACCAAAAAGGTATTTTCAGGCACAGCCTGGGCTTGTATTTATTCCATATTTTTTATATGGCATTTTTCACATAATGATTTTTAGAATCTACATTTACTTTAACTTAAAGTAAAAAGCTTAAAAGCCATGCCAGTTGAACCTCTGATTGTATTACTCTAATTCTAACATTCTTTTATTTTTCAACAATACCCACTTTTTCATCGAAACCAAACAACAGGCTGCAAAATTTAAAAATCAATAATCTTAATTCTCTTTCCTTTGGATCGTGAAGAATTTTATATTTAGGCCTTGGTTTATTTTATTTGGCCATGAAAATCTAGATGCATTTTTTATCATTGCTTAAGAGGTAAATCATTTTTCAGAACAGGTGTAGTTAGAAAAGTTCATTCTAGATAATAGTACATTGAACTTTACCTTTCCACATCTTAGCATAATTATTTTGAAATAATATACAATTCACAAGTCATTCTAATATGCAGGTATTTTGCTTTTTTCTCAATTTGAAAACTTGTTTCTGCAATCAGTTATTTTTGATCTTCCATCCTTGTGTTTTATTTCTCCTTATTAATTTAAAATTAAAATTGTGTTTTTAAAAGGTTTGATATTTAAGTATTTTAAATATTTTTTAAAACGGTAAATGAGAGAACATGTTTTAGAAATTTTACCAATGGCATTTTTCTCCCCACTCTCCTCTCCCAGTGTTTTCAATGGGATTCTGACATCAAAAAAAGGACAACATTCACTGCAGTGATGAGAATGCTTTGTCAGTGCAAGGAAGAAGCCAGTCAATCATTTTGGAGGTAATGCTTTAGGAATGGAATGATCAGTATTGTAAGGAAGTCTTCAAAAAATATCACAAATGTTTTTCTTTTCTGTTGGAACTCAACCTGGCATTTAACAAAAAGGTCAAGGCATATAGTAACTCAACCTGGCTCTCAAAACTATCTTTGTAGGGAGAGGTAGCATAGGTAAGAGCCCTTATAAACGAATGTCTCCTTTCTGCCTTTATAGATTTGTGTTATCTTCTCTGCTATCTCCTCCTTCCCCGTGCAGGTGGAAAAAGAGCAATGGAAGAAATGCTTACACAAGGTCACAGACATAGGTTCAGAATATGTAACAACATCAAATCTATTTCAATATTCATCAATGTGTTAGTCCTTTTTCTCGATGCTTATTATCTCACTGTCACATAACACAGAAATCTGAATAAAATTAAAGAAGAACTGTTTTTTTCCCAAACTAATTTAAACAACTAGACTATAATACATTGGACTGGCTTTCAATGAGAACATTTGGACTGTTGTTGTTCATATGTGAATAGTAGAGTTGTTCATAGGTGAATAGTAGAGAAAAGGGCCACATATATTTGAAATAAAATTCTTGCCTAGAAACTAAATCTAAGTTAATTGGTATCAATAAAGATATTAGGGAATCACTAGCAAAAGAGACAGAACTTTAAATTATTTTAACCTTCGGTATACTGAATAAAACCGTGCCTGCTGATTCTCAGGGCTACATTTCAAGGTTTAGGAGAAATGTTTCTTCTTAATGTGCTTGCAGGCTTCTTAAAATCAGGTTTATAATTTGGGGTTCCTACTCTTAAACAGTCATGAAGCATAAGTGACAAGGAGGACTTTTTTGAACTTTGCCTATAATTCAGTTGCATCACTTGGAAGGGAAAAAAACCAATTTATGGTAACTCATATGTTGGTAACTTCAAAATCAAATTATTATAATGTGTTTTATTTGTGGCTTTCCTTAAAGGTAGTCCAGAAATTGTAAATAAAGCCCATGTCACACTGAACCAACGGATGCAAAGAGGATGTAAAATGGACAAAAAAGCTTGCCATCCGTTGGAAAACGCAATGCATCCGTTGTATACTCACTGCGTACGTGTTTCATACGCTCTATCCGTAAAACATCTGTCTACTGCTATTTCATCCGCTCAAAAAGTTTTGAGCTGCACAAAACTTTTTGAGCGGATGAACTTTCTGCCGCGTACGATCTACATCCACAAAACATATGGACAACAAACGTTCTACGTCTGTTGTCATCCGTTACACGTCCGATGTATCCTCTCGGCATCCTCTGGCCATCCACACAACTAACATCCGCTGCAGCGGAAAGCGGGAGGAAGCAAAAGGTACGCGGAACGTCTATACAGCGTTAGTAGCACGGACATAGAAAGGATGTAAGCGGATGCATCTTGTATATAAAGCATTCAAACGGACAAAACGTTCGTATATGGGACGTATCTTGGATATTTAGGATGTCTGTAGGATGTCTAGAGTATGTGGAAGGACACCTAGCGGAAAACCGACATTTCCTATAAAAAGGGGGAGGAAATCACCTGGATCTCACTATCAGTCCAGCAGCCCTAGTGTGCAGACCTCTTCAGCCTTGCTCTTGCTCTTCCACATCATCCATTGATCTCCACTATGGATCATTGCACACTCCTTTTGGTAGCCGCCATCATTCAACACCAGAACCAAGCTCTCTTCAGACTGTTTCACCTTTTCGACGCAAAGAGAAGGAGACATCCAAGAGCTGTCTGGGTCTGAAGATGGAGCAGGAGAAGAGTGGAGTTTGGACTGTATGACAAGCTGATGGTGGAGCTGAGGAATGAAGACCCTCGTGCATTCCAGCACTTCATGAGGATGCCACCAGCCATGTTTGATGAAGTGGAGCGTCTGAGACCCAGGTTGACCAAGGCAAACACCAACTTCCGGCCCAGCCTGGACCCGGGACTGAAGGTGGCACTGACTCTGCGCCACCTGGCCTCTGGGACCACGTACGGAAACATGCAGTATGGCTGGAGGGTGCCACACAACACCATCAGCATTGTGGTCAGAGAAGTGGTGCAGGCCATCATCAAAGAATACGTGGAGGAGCTCCTCCAGTGGCCCACCACTGAAGAAGGCTGGAGGAAAGTTGCAGAGCAGTGGTATCAGAGGTTGAACTTTCCCCACACCGTTGGATCCATAGATGGGAAGCACGTGGCCTGCAAAGCTCCAGCCAACTCAGGGTCCAAGTATTTCAACTCCAAGGGCTTCTTCAGCATCATCCTCTTTGCCATGGTTGATGCTGACTACAAGTTCATGTACATTGATGCTTCAAGCAACTGGTCAGCTTCAGATGGCCAGATATACAACGACAGTGACCTCAAGGGTGGGCTGGAACGCAACCTCATCATGGGTTTTCCAGATCCAGACCCCCTACCCAACGACACCCAAGATGTGCCCTACTTCATCGTGGGTGATGACGCCTTCTCCCTCAGAACCTATCTCATGAAGCCCTACACTTCCAGATACCTCACCCGTGAAGAGAGGATCTTCAACTACAGGCTGTCCAGGGCAAGACGGGTGGTGGAGAACACTTTTGGCATCCTGGCCAACAGGTTCCAGGTACTTCTCACCACCATGCAGCATTGCCCAAAGACTGTGAGGAGCATCGTTGAAGCTTGCTGCATCCTGCACAATCTCATGCGCACCCGCTACCCAGTGTTGCTGAACAGGCTTGTGGACCGTCAACAAGGCAATGGGGACATGGAGCCTGGTGAATGGAGACAAGGATGTAACCTGATAGACACTGTGGATGTACAAGGCCCCAACAGAGCTTCACGTGAAGGGAAGAAGCAGCGCAACCTCCCGAAACACTGGTGCAACTCCCCAGCTGGAGCAGAGGAGTGGCAAGACAGGATGGTAGATGATTAATGGATGCTTCCTTCAGCCTGTCTCATCACACTGATGAGATTGGGCCATGTATGTTAAGTGGCCTTACAATGAATAGGGCATTAATAAAGAGTTTAGTTTATGTTGAAATGTGTGGATCAATGATTAAATTGTTATTGATAATAAAGGGCCATATGTGTGGCAGCTGGGAGGGTGGACCATACAGTTCCACTATGCTTGCACTGGAGGTTTATCTATCCCACAGCTATCCTTACCCATCCCACAGCTATCCATTCCACAGCTATCCTTACCCATCCCACAGCTATCCTTACCAATCCCACAGCTATCCATCCCATAGCTATCCTTACCCATCCCACAGCTATGTTTACCAATCCCACAAGCATGCAAAGGCTTAATCCTTTTTTCAAAGTTTTCCCCAACACTTTATTAAGTAAAAAAAATGAACCAAGTGTATGAAGCAAAGATAACTTTTATTAATAACAAACTGTATGACTTTATTAAAAAGCAAAATGACCCAAGTAAAGTATCTTTAAGCAAAGATAAGGTAGATAAGGTGAACAGGTAACAACTCAGTCTCTGGCACTCTTTTCAGTCACTCTGAGGCATGCCCATGGTCTCAGATGTCAAGGGGCCAGGGACTGTGGAGGTGGCTGTGACTGGAGTGTTGGTCTGAGGTGCCATTGGGGTGCCTGGCCCCGAGAGTACAATAGGAGATGGTGTGTGCAGGAAGATCTCAGAGAGCTGACTCAGTCCCGTGAGGTTGAGAGGCCCTTCCTCAAGTACCTGGGATGTGAAGCCCAAGATTGATGACAGATGTTCTGAGGAAGGGCTTGGCTGTGGGATGGAGAAAGGAGGAGTTTCGTGGGGATGTCTGGTCTGCAGCTGGGTCAGGTGAGGCGTCTGGCGTCCGAGGAACCTGGGTGTGGACTGGGAAGAGCTGCCTCTGTTGTGGGAAGTCCTGGTACTGGTAGGCTTGGTAGGCGAGGGGCTGCTGAAATCTGTGGAAGGGCTGTGACATCGGCTGGGGTGGAGGAGCAGATCTGGAGTGGGTAGCAGCAGGTTCAGCTGGGCCTGGAGGGTGGTGCAGAAGAGCTGTGATCCTCTCCTTCATCGCCAGGTACTGGGCCTCGGGTATGTCCATGAGGGTCTGGCTCACGTATGTGATGAAGGGCTTGCGGTTGGAGGATGGTATGTCAAAGTGGACCAGCTGGGAGAGGAGATCTGTGCTGGCTTTGATTGTGTCCCTGATCTCTAAGAGGACAGTGTGGCTCTGTCCCTCCGGTCTGCCTCTCTGCCTGCTTTCTGTGGAGGTGGAGCTGGGGGTGGGGGTGGGTTGGTCTTGTGGCTGCCTCTTCTTGCTCCATCTGAGACAGGGGATCCTCCATGTCCTCTGGCACGGGGAGTGAAGCTGTCGGGGGGGGTCTCTGTCGGGGGGGGGTCTCTGTCGTGGGGCCCTCCAAAGACACCTGCCTGGACATAGTAGCTGTCTCCTGGCTGGAAGAGGAGTGGCTCTCTGTGGGCTGTCTCAGGGAGAGGGTTGACAGAGGGGCTGCTCCTCAGTGGCAGATCTCACCCTCTAGGAAGCTGCACCTGACCATGACATAGGTCTCCCGGTCATTGAGCTTGACAGCGGCCTGCCCGGATCTCTTCAGGTGCAGCTTGCCATACCAGGTGTGCATATGCTTCCACCACCCCAGGAGGACATCTGAAGTGTAGCCCAGGCTCTCCGCCTTCTCTCTCCACGCTGCCTGCTTCCGCTTGGTGTCACGATAGAGCCTGTGGCCCTTCCTCCACAGGTACTCGTTCTCCCTCAGCCATTCCAGCACCTCCTCCTCATGGTCCTCGGAAATGGAGTACTGTTTCCTTTCCCCCTTCTCCTTGCCTTGCCTCTTCCTCTGGCAGGGGCTTCAGGGGCTTCAGCAGCAGGGCTTTGAGGGCCTTGGGGCTGGTCCACCACAGCAACAGGAGAAGCAGCAGCAGCAACAGGAGAAGCAGCAGCAACAGGAGAAGCAGCAGAAGCAGAAGCACCAGCAGCACCAGCAGGAGAAGCAACAGCAGCAACAGCAGCAGGAGAAGCACCAGCAGCACCAGCAATACCAGCAGCAACACCAGCAGGAGAAGCACCAGCAGCAGCAGCAGCAGCAGCACCAGGAGCACTAGCAGCTTCAGAGTCAGCACCAGGGGGTGGGATGGTGGTTCTGTCCTTCTTGCCAGGGCTGGCAGGAGTAGGAATAGGCTTCCTCTTCTTCCCCATGGTGTTCTCTCAAGATGTCTCTGGCAGCAGGTCTTTCCTCTGAATGGTGACCTGCTTGTGAGCTGCATCCTTTTATATCCATGGAGCTTATGCAATTTATCCTCCCTGCATGCACAGTGAACGCTTTGCATCCGCTATGCATCCTATAGGCGTCCGTGATGCATCCGCGGCATCCGCTACGCATCTGTTCCTTCCGCTACGTGTCCGCTTTGCTGTTCTCCCCCGGAAGCCCTGCGGATATGTCATCTGCTTCCATCCGCTTTCATCCGCTAGGCTTCCTACGAACATCCGCTTTACATCCCCGCTACATCCTCCCCACGTCCATTTCTTTCCGTTGTTGTCCGCTCTGTTTATGCAAATTTTGGGCACTTTTGAGAGCGGATAACAATGGATGGAAAATTTGCTCATCCGCTGTGTCCTTTTTACATACGTTTTGCATCCGTCGGCCAGTGTGACCTAGCCTTAAATCACAATGTAGCAGAACCTCCCAAAGGTCTGGCATAATTTACATGCTGAAAGAATTTTTCTATGGTGGCTTTGTGGTTCCAATACAAGGGGATCACAATGATCTTGGTTTACGACAAGTTTAGCTGAGGATTGCTTACTCTTGACAGAGTGTGCCCCACACTTTCAGGTCATTTCTGAAACACTGTTGGTGAGTTTTTGCATAGATTCATTAATACAGCTGTGATTAACTCTACCTTTCCTTTGAGAGAAGTTGTATGAGGGAAGGCATTGGCCCTGAGGTTAAAGCAAACCCCTACTTTTGAAGGGAGGGCTTAAAGCAAACTTATTTGGCAAGGTATTTTAATTGTAGTTTTTCTGCTTTTATTGTATTTCTGGAACCAGCCCTGGACCATGTTAGGAACAGGCAGCATACTAATACTCTAAATAAGTAAAAACAAATATGAAGGGTAGAGCAGTGATTATCTATGACACTACCTCATTTTGATCTCTGTAATTAAATACATATTGCTACTTACATGTTTCCCTCTTGATTTCACAGGTTTGGTTTAAACTCATGCCCAATATGTTTGGGCGATCCTACAGATCCAGTAAACCTTCCTTGTGATCATGCATATTGTTATGCTTGTATCAAACAGTGGCTGGGGCCCGGTCAGATGATCTGTCCACTTTGCTTGGTCAGTCTACCAGATGATTATAATCCCACGGTGTCTGAAGAATACAGGTGAGCCTTATTCTTCTTATCCAGCAGATAGGTTTTTCTGAGGACTTTCAATTGCTGCATTGGCTCTGCATTTCTTGGTATTTTACTAGATAAATAATAATTTACTATTTTCTCCACAGCATTGCTATAAAGAAAAACGTCCAGTTCCGTAAATTATGCAACAATTTTTTCATAGACCTGGTTTCTACAATGTGTTTCAAAGGCAATAATCCCCCGGATAAATCTGTGATTGTAGAGCTATTGAATCTGATGTTTGTCCATAAATCAATTTTGAAAGGTATGATCATAACATCTATTGAGATTGCTCTAACTTAAAGGGAAGGATTGTACTGTTTTTCCAGACTGATTTGCATTATATCCTTAGGCCCTGAAAGCTTACATACCAAATCTTTGTCCCCCTTTGATGATGTGGTGGATAAAACTCCTGTAATCCGTTCTGCGGTGTTAAAATTGCTTCTGAAATATAGGTAAGATATTTCAACGGGGATGCATAAATTGGGGTAAAACATTCTACTTCAGAGTGACCATCTCTGTTGCGTGAACTATTTTCATTATTAAGAACCATCAATTACAGTTCATACATCACTTTTTAAAACTTAAATTGATTCTTCTGTCTACTCCATGTTGTAGAACAGCAGAAATGCATCCTGATGACCTGGGGGTTTCTTTTTATTTCGTGAATACTATTAAAAATAAATTTAAAAATCCCTACATTATTTGTGGATAAATGGTGGTTTCTCTCTTCATAGTTTCAGCGATGTGGAAGTCTACGTACAAGAATATTTATCAAAAGTTGAAGCAAATCACATCATGGACAAGGAAGATAAAATAGAGCTGTACATGCTATTCATCAGTTGCCTTGAGGTGACTGTTTTTTTTTTCCATATTTTTTTAGAGGGAAACATGGGACAGCAGGTTGATGTGGAAGAGTATTATATTTGTATGAAAAAAAGAAAGGAAAAGAAATGGTTCCTAAAGAATCTGTAGTTGCCCTAATTCTGCTATGTTTTATGGCTGCGGTACACTTTGGTTTTCTCAAAAAAATCATACATTATGATTTTTTGTTTAGGTCAAACTCAAAAGACATGAGTAAGATCCTGTTGTTATGCTATTGTATCAGAATCTGCTATATTGTAGTCAACTTGGGTTCTTAACTGACTTTTACAAAGAAATTCAATTGGAAATGACTGAAAATTTAAAAGACAAAGGGAACCAGTGTCATTCCTTCTCATTTTCCAGTTTAGTTTTACATTTACTAAGTTACCAGTTGCTGAAACTGTAAAAGCAGTTTTTCATAAACCATGTCATGCCAACTTGTATTAATACCAGCTAAAATGATGTTGTAGAATATATCATTGCAAATGCACATACTTTACTAATTTTACTACCTGGATATTGTCACCATGTTCCTGATTTTAACAAGCAAAATGATACATGTATGTGTGTAACGTACTGTAATGTTATGTATGTATTTATTGCATGTATCTTAGTTCTTAATATTAGGTCTCTCTGTAGCCCTTCTTTTTCCCAATGTTCTACTTCAATCTGGAATTAATCACTTAAGAAATCTTTAAGTTAAGCCCATTCCAGTTCTGATTGCGCACACAGTTTCTTCCATAAACTTTGGTTATACTGTAAGTGCAGAAATCTTGATTGCACAGAAGTTACAAGTATAAAGCTTGGGCATGCTTGGGCAGATTGGAATTGGTAAATCTTCTAGATTTAAAACCTACTCACCCCTGAGGCATCTACAAAGCCAAGGGACAATGCTAATTCTTAAGCTGGAGTACTTAATATGAGAACAGTTGAACTTTGGGGCTATGAATCTCCACTATTCTATTGCCTGCTTCCAAAGAATACACCTAATTCTTTATTTTTTTATATATATAAATATTGTCTTATTTTCAGGATTCATTGTGTGAGAAAACAGGAAATTTTCCCAAAGAAACCAAAATAAGTTGTTTGGCAAACGATGGGTATTTTCTGGAAAAATGTTTTCATCAATACAACAGCAGCCATCCAGTCTCCCCAAAAATTACCATTGAGTATTTGCAGGGAATTGCAAACTTCCGTCTATGCATGGATAGAGCTGCAGAGGTGATCTTTGAACTTCATGAAACTTCAGGCAAGTGGATTATGGTAGCCACATGGAAATGCGAACTTTCTAGAGAACTCTCATGAACAACTTCTAATTTAGTTGGGGGGGGGGAATTGGAGGGCTGCTGTTTCTGTAGTTTCTTATACAACCATGAGAAAATATTATTTTCTTTTAAATAAAAAACTTTGCAAGACAAATTCTCTTTGCAAGGGAAGTTTTGGGACTGCTGTGGTATGGTTGGGAATTAAATGCCAACTTCTCTTCTTTCTGCAGCCAGTAGTGAAGAAAAAGAAAAGCAAATCCACTTGGAAAAAGTGAGGCAGTTCTTCCGTCATACTCAAAATAACTGGCATAACATTTACCTTGTGCGAAAGCTTACTAGCCAGTATGGGTTGGAATTCACACAGAAACTTTTGAATAACCACCAGTATCACTGGGTATTTCCATCAGAAATAATAAAAGAGCAACAGGTAATTCTGATCTGTTACCAAATTATAATTTGTTCTGGAATAGCAATAGCTTCACAGTGCTTTACAATCCTCTCTAAGTGGTTTACAGAGTCAGCATATTGCCCCCAACAATCTGGGTCCTCATTTTACCAACCTCGGAAGGATGGAAGGCTGAGTCAATTTTGAGCTGGTCAGGATCGAACTTCTGGTGATGGTATGCAGAGGTAGCCTGTAATACTGCATTCTAACCATTGCGCCACCACGGCTCTTCCAAAGACAGCTTTGAACAGGAAGGGGTAAATGAATGGATGTCAGAAGGAGTTGTTTGAAAGGATCTTTGTTTGGCTGCTTTGAGATGTTAGTATTAAAATAGAATAGCTTGAGAGGCAGCTATGTAAGATTGAACTGTCAGGCAGTCCTGAATAACCAGTGGATTCATGTGCCTGTTTACTTTATGGATGATATAAAATTTTAACTTTCAGAAGATTCTAATTGCCTGACTTTCTAAAGAAAGTCTAAAAATCCCATTGACTATAGTAGGGACAAGTTAAATGAATGAGTGAATTAGTACATACAGTATGCCTTTTATTTTGTTTCTAGTTTGTTTATTTTGTGGTTTGTGGCCTCAGGCATTCCAACCTGGTTGCATTGATCGTTTCTTGGTTTGTGGCAAGGACTACAAAGCCATACGCAATACTGTAGAGAAAGCATTGATAACATGCAAGACAGAAGACATTGCAGCAGTCCTGAAGGTAACATCTTATTTTTCTGAGCAGCTTTCCTCTTCTTGCTTAGCAGGAAGGGGGCTTCTCTCATTTGGTAATAAGCACAAAGTACAAAAGAATTTAAAGGATCCATTCATTTCTGTTTCTATTGGGTATGCTGGACAAAAAAGATATTTTTGTTGATAACGTTTTTAAAAAGCCAAATGGTGCTGTGATATTTTTTCTTCAGTGTTAAATACCCAGTTTGAAATTTTGGAAGGAAGTTTTATTGTAATTGTTTACAATAAGTAACTATTTTTCCATAGCTCATAGCCTGTTTGAGCCAATGAGCCCTTTTGGAATTTAATTCTCATGGCAGCCATGGGGATACTTATTCATCCCCAGTCTTTCTCACCCTTCTGTCAGTCAAGATTACTTTATTTTTGGTTTTTGGGTATTTACATTTTTTGGAGGGGGATTTTTTTTCTTTCAAACAAAGCACTATTTGATGTGTTCCCCATCTATCCACTTGTCCCAAATCATTGATGAAGATGTTGAAGAGTATTGGGCCTAAAACAGAGCCTTGGGGTACCCCACTGCATACTACCCTCCATGTAGATGCAGTTCTATTGAGTTATGTTGTGTGTGGTTATGAATCCATCTAGCGGTGATGCTGTCTAACCCACATTTTTCTATTTTATCAAGTAGTAAGTTATGGTCTACTTTATCAAATGCCTTACTGAAATCCAAATAGATTATATTGACAGCATTCATCTGGTCCACTAATTTTGTCACTGTCAAAAAATGCAATAAGATTAGACTGGCATGATCTGTTTTTAACAAACCCATGTTTTGGTTGTTGTTTCTAGCTGTTCTGTGATTCATTGCTTGATTATCTTTTCTAGAATCTTCCCTGATATTGAGGTCAGGCTGATAGATCTGTAGTTTCCTGGATCTACTTTTTTGAAGATAGGAACTAGTACATCAGCTCTTTTCTAGTCCTCTGGCAGTTCTCTGATGCTCTAGGATCTTTGAAAAATATAGTTCAGTTGTTCAGAGATCTTGTCTGCCAGTTCCTTCAGAACCTTGGATTATTCCCTAATTTTCCCTATTTTTAAAAAAAATTCCCTAATTTTATTTTCTGGGTCCTGGCGGCATTCCTTCACACAAATTGAAGCTCATGTTGGCGCTTTTCATAGCAGTGTGCTGACTTATCCATAACTGCTTTGATTAATAGAATCTGGGGAGAAACACAATGGGGAATAAGAACGATATACATATGATCTGAGCTTTAATTCACTTTGGTCTTATCAGGATCATTGATTCTAATTAACCTGGCATCAGTGATTTATTTTCTTGAGTCTTTTTGTAGAATGCTTTGTAAATTGTGTTTGATTGGTGTGGAAGACGGATCTGCTTACAAGGAAAAACCCAAAAAAGATAAAAGATAACCTAGTCCATATTACTTGTACTAGTTGGTGGAATAAATTTGACTGCCAAATTGGAATAGAGATTCTTATGGAAATCTGTGTCATTCCCTTGCCTAGTTTTGCCTTTACACAATTGGTGAGAAACCTTTTACAAAACATTTTGGTTTAGAAACCTTTTACAAAACTTCTTGGTTTAGCTGCTTATAGATCGGTCTAAGAGGATTTCAACTACTATAATTTAATACTTCTTTGGAGTTTGGAGTGTAAGGCTATGTTATTATTACTCCAGGTTTTATTTTGTGCTCTTAATTATTCTGTTACCAGCTGCAGAAGGAAACTCGACTCCTGATTATCTTACTTAGTTTTGGTTATTTGTATCCTTCTCTTCAGGCATACAAGGGCTCCAAGTCTGCACTGCAAGTTCATTTTCTTCTGACTATCTTCAGAGAGCTCACATCACTGTATGGATGCAGAAACCCAAATGCTCACCTTAAGCAGAAGGTGAATTAGTTTTCATTCCGCAAATAAGGGTTATTTTAGATGGAAATATCATGCAAATCATAGAAATGACTGGGGTAAACTAAATACAGGTACTCCTTGACTTATAACAGTTCACTTAGTGACCATTCAAGGTTACAACAGCAGTGAAAAAAGTGACCTACGACTGTTTTTCACATTTATGACTGTTGTGGCATTGCTTTGGTCACATGATTTACATTCAGATGGTTGACAACTGACTCACATTTATGACAGTTGCAGTGTCCAAAATTATGTGATCTCCTTCTGTGACCTTCTGATGAACAAAGTCAATGGGAAAACCAGATTATTTAACAGCCATGTTTCTCATTTAAGAATTTAACAAATCTTCCGAGCAAAGTCGTAAAATGAGGCAAAATTCATTTTAACAGATTTCTCACTTAGCAACATAAATTTTGGGCTCAATTGTGGTCGTAAGTTGAGGACTGCCTTTAATAGGTTGGTTGTGCACAAAATCAAATGTTCTGTGTTTTCTCCTCAGGACACTCACAACAGCAGCTTTGAATTCTGAATGCTTGAGGGTCAAACATTTTGCACATCCTGAATGTGTTGTGGTTTCTCTCAGCTGTTTCCATTTGGAAAATCTGTTGACAAGATTGTACCTATAAACCAGATCTGGGCATTTCAAGGCCCATGGGTCACATCTGACCCATGGGTAGTCCCAATCCATCCCACAATGGTGGCATCAATGGCAGGGCTTCTGGCAATGACAACGCAGTGGTGGCAGGGGGCAGGTAGCCCTCCACAACAGTCTCAGTTTCCCATGTGGCTCCTTGAGAAAATTAATTGCCCTCCCTGGCTATAAACAGGATTTCCATATACCTGTTGCGATTTTCTGTACTGCTACTTGTGCCTTGTGTTAGTGGATTCATACCTTGTCCAGAGGACTCTTAGTATTACTATATTGTAAGTTTCCTAGAGTCACTCAAGCAGGCAGCAAACAACTGCTGATAACAAAGTGCAATAATATTACATGAATGAGTATGGTAATAAGTAAATAATTAATCATTGTTATGTTGCAGATTAAATCTTTTGAGCTTGTGGGAAAATCTTATTTACTTCCTCCCCCGCCCTCTGTTTTTCAGCAATGTGATATACTTAAAGAATTTATCCAGAACTCTGAGGTTCTTCCATCTGCAAAACTGAAGTCATTTGCTGAATCTCTTGTGTCTAATCAGCTCCCCTTGCTGTCTTTTGGCCACAACATGATGGTGATTGAAATGGCAGTTCATACTGCAGTTGTTTTGCTTTGTGGCCAGAATAGAATCCTTGAACCTCTAAGGAATTTGGCATTCTCACCTAAAACAATGCTGGTAAGGAAATTCATGCTGGACTTAAAAGTTTTTTTTTTAAACTTAAAGTCTTATTTTTTAAAAAAAGTATCATGCATATTTGTTAGCTTGTATATTCAAGAAGGTTAACAACTACAATGATAAGTAATGCAGATTTTTTAAAAAATAGAGAAATGAACAATGATTAAATTAATGAACAAGAAATCAAGGCCTAGAAAAAGCTGTTCTAGAGGCAGAGAGAGTGGGTATCCGAGAGTGGGTAACACTCCCTAACTTGGGAATGTTCTGAGGCAAGAACATATGTTTCAATAACTTTATGGAACCATCGTGGGAGAGGCTGTCCTTCAAAGAACGACACTGGAGACCACTTAAAACAGTGTTTCTCAACCTTGGCAACTTGAAGATGGGTGGACTTCAACTCCCAGAATTCCTCTGGCTGGCTGGAGAATTCTGGGTGTTGAAGCCCATCCATCTTAAAAGTCAGGTTCTCAAGGTTGAGAAACACTGATCTAAAGCATTAAATATAAACACCAGCTGCTTAAATTATACTCATGAATCGTTTGGTAGAGTTATAATGGAATTTCAAGATCTTTTACTACTTAATTAATTGCAGAACATGCCAGTTAAACCTTTCAGGCTCTCTTCAGAGGTAATGCTGCAAAATAGCAATAGCACTTAAGACTTAGATACCACTTCACAGTGATCTACAGCCCCCTCTAGGTGGTTTATGGAGTCAGCATTTTACCCCCCAACAATCTGGGTCCTCATTTTACTGACCTTGGAAGGATGGAAGGCTGAGTCAACCTTGAGACAGTCAGTATTGAACATTTTGCAATGAGCAGAATTAGCCTGAAATACTACATTCTAACCACTGAGTCACCACAGCCCAAACAAATTAGCTTGTTTTCTAGTTTCCCCTTCAGTTTATTTATACCTTTACAATTTGAAGATAATTCTCAGTGTTTACTTTTTAATTATATGAGAAAATGAGTTTGGATCAGTTAGATCAGGCAGTTCTAAAGAAAGTTATCACTGTGTATTATCTAATATATCACAATTCAGTTTTTCCGTCTGTCCTTTCACCAGAACACTTTTCTGCCAACCATGCCAGAAGACATGTTGGCTCAAGCTATGAAGTGGCAGTTAAAAGGAAAGGTTCATTGGTATAGTGAGTATCAGCCTTTGAGGTATCTGATGGGAAAGTCATGATGGACATCTCCAATCTGAATAAACTTTGCTATTTTCCAGCAATGTATTTTCATAAGTCATGGTAATTTCTGTTTTGGTGAGAGTCCTCAAATGTATGTGCCTTGTGATCTACACAGTGATCTTTAAGAAAATGACATAGGACCATATGAATATAGGTCTGGGATATAGGTGGCAGGAGTGGACATGGAACAGAGAACCACTGACAAATTCACAGCCATGAAGAGAATGGCTAGTCATAAAAGACAATTTCATAGAGTGGCAAGCTAAAGTATGTAAAATGGAAATTAAGTTTAAATGCAAGATAAAGGTGTTACTGAGCTCCAAAACACAAACCTGTTATGTTGAAACCAGTTGTTTTCTTTCCCCGTTTAATATTTTATCTCCATCACAAATTTCTCTGTAGGATTGCCCACTGCCTTCCTTTTTGTAAAAAAAAAAAAAACACAGAGAGAGAGAGAGAGAGAGAGAGAGAGAGAGAGAGAGAGAGAGAGAGAGAGAGAGAGAGAGAGAGAGCGCGCGCGAGAGAGCAGTCTTTTCCTTTCTTCTGGCTTCTTTATGAACCAAGGAGAGATTTATAAACAAGGACAAGAGGTTAAGAGCATGGCATTTTGTAGAGAAAATGAAGGTGTCTGTGAATTCAATGGTGCTTCTATTGTTTTACCTGCCAATTTAAACCATTTGCCATGAAATCAGGGATGTCAATTTGTGATGTTTTAAAGAATCTTCCAGACTATGATTTACAGAAATGGGAAATATTTGTAAAGATGTTTGTATCTTTACTGCCCTAGTGATGACATCCAACAAGAAGATAAAAGCATCAGTATTTTCTAATCATACATATCAACGCCATGTAACAGATACAGTGATAATCTGCAAAATTGGTGGAATCCATCTCTGAAAGCAGCCAGCAAAATTTATTTTTAAATTTGGTTGTTAAAAGTGTTGTTTTGCTTAGATGCAGTTTTAATTGGAGAAAAATAGAAAAAAAAAACTTTGGAAAGATAATGCTTTTAGTCTTGCTGCTATATTGATGTACAAAACATTTATCAGTTGCACTTGGTTGCACTTGGTTTCTTCAGCACAGGTATATAAATTTCCCCTGAATAGGTCTCCTATTTCTTCCTAAGAAATAAATGCAACTTTCATATTTACTTCTATTTCATATGACATTGCTGTTTTTGATACAAAAACCAGACTGTTCTATAAAGCCTGTTTCATCTAAGAGATAAATACATACGAATAAAAGCATAGATTAAAAAGACTAAAAAGTACAAAGTTTAATGGAACAAGTTAAACGTAAAAACCAAAGTTAAACAAACACTAATGTTGAGGATTTAACAGGCAATCTTTCTGGTAATTAGCTAAGGAAAGTATGGCATCTTATCTGCATCTTGAATGTCTTTTTTCCCTTTGTTTTATCTCTTTTTTATAATGTCATTAGTGTTTTGGATTTTGATTATAATTATGAATCCTGAGAATAATTTAGAATTACTGGCAGTATTGTACTGATTTACTTTTTGCTTTCTTTATTCAACCAGCATGTCCAAATGGTCACCCCTGTATTATTGGAGAGGTAAGAAATGGAAATAGGGAGAGGGGGAGGGAGGGGGGGAGAGAGAGAGAGAGAGTGAGAGTGAGTGAGATTGTTTTGTATTTATTTGGCTTAGCTCTTAATGTTTTCTTCAATGGTATATATGTCTTAAGGCAACAGACAATTAAGTCAAAATTATTACCTTGAATAATAATTTAAAAAGGATATTCTAATCACATGTAAATTGGACTTCACTGAAACAGTGAAGAACTATTTTTGTTATCTATTTTATCATATTTGCTTCTCCCCTCCTCCCCAGTGTGGTCAACCTATGGAACGTAGTCGTTGTGTTGATTGTGGTGTTCAAATTGGAGGTGATAACCACAGGCCACTGCAAAACTTCCAAAGAGCAAGGTTTGAATTTCAATTTCATTGAATTTTATTTGTAAATGCTGATGAAATGATCTGTCATTTACTGACTTTTTGTGTACACATATAGTTTCCCTGCCTGGCAAAATTAGATTGAATATCATCTATGGACTCCTAATGTCAGTTTTCATCCTGAATAGCTCTAACTAATTGTGATTCTAACTATACCTACTCTCCTAATTTCTTGGGTCCAAAATATTTATAATGTGAAAGGGACGCGGTGGCTAAGACACTAAGCTTGTTGATCGAAAGGATGGCAGTTCAGTGGTTCTAGTGCGGTGTAACGGAGTGAGCTCCTGTTAATAGTTGCAGCTTCTATCAACTTAACAGTTTGAAATAACGTAAAAAATGCAAGGAGAAAAATAGGGACCACCTTTGGTGGGAAGGTAAACAGTGTTGCGTGTACCTTTGGCGTTTAGTCATGCCAGCCGCATGACCACAGAGACGTCTTCTGACTGACTAGTGCTGGCTGTTTGGCTTTGAAACGGAGATGAGCACAACCCCTAGAGTCTGGAACGACTAGCACATATGTGCAAGGGGAACATTTACCTTTACCTATTTATAATTTGACAAAAGGAATCATGCAAAGGGATAGATATAAATGGAGCCTTGAGTTCTTGGTGATCTCTGAGCTTGGTTGTTGTCTTGCAGATATTTCATTACGCAAACTAGGTAACATCTGAAATGTTACCCCTCATTTCAACCCTGATCTACAAATATTGGAGCAGTTTTGAGTTCAAAAGGGAGAGTGTTTCGATTGCTAGGCAAAGTTCCCAAGGAAGCCAGTGGTTGTCAAAACAAGATGAGATTTCTCAGATTTTATAGAAAGGGCTTTCCTGTACTAAGAGCTAATTAAAACAGTTTCAAGGATGAGTCTATAACCATTGGTTGTCACGAAAAGTTCTTCCAAATGGTGGTCTCTGTGAGTCACATACATAGGGTGAGAGAGAACCCTTTTAGAATCTTCTGAAGCAGGGCTGTCATCATTTCATTTTGAATTCAACAATATTAGCATGTACATCAGAAGATAATTTGGACTGATAAGGAGTTTCTATTGTTTCCCCTTTCTCCTGAATTTTCTCTCTGTCAGTCCATTTTATTCCCTCATGAACCATCCCATTCCCTGAACAAAAAAGAACAAAATACTTAAGATGCTTGCTAGGATTACGTCAGCAGTCGTATAATGTATTTAACTTTGTTTGCAACACTTCCTTAAACCCCTGTCCCACTGCACCAACGGATGCAAAGAGGATGTAAAACGTTAAAAAAAGCTTGCCATCCATTGGAAAACGCTATGCATCTGTTGTGTACTCACTGCATATGTGTTTTATATGCTCTAACCCTCGAGCATCTGTCCACTGAGATTTCATCCGCACAAGTTTTGAGCTGCACAAAACTTTGTGAATGGATGAACTTTCCGCCGCGTACGATGTACATCTGCGACATATACGGGCAACAAACGTTCTATGTCCGTTATCATCCGTTAAACATCCGCTGTATCCTCTCTGCATCCTCTGGCCATCCTCGCAACTCACATCCGAAGCTGCAGCTGAAAACGGAAAGAGGGAGGAAACGAAAGGTACATGGAACATCCACACAACGTTAGTAGCACGGAAATAGAAAGGATGTAGCGTATGCATCTCGTATATAAAGGGTTAAAATGGACAAAACATTTGTATCTGGGATGTATCTTGGATATTTAGGATGTCTGCAGTATGTCGAGAGTATGTAGAAGGACACCTAGCGGACAACTGATATTTCCTATAAAAAGGGGGAGGAAATCATCTGGATCTCAGTATAAGTCCAGCAGCCGTGGTGTACAGACCTCTTCACCCTTGGTCTTGATCTTCCACATCATCCATTGTTCTCCACCATGGATCATGACACAGTCCGTATGGTAGCTGCGATCATTCATCACCAGAACCAAACCCTGTTCAGACTGTTTCACCTTTTATACACGAGGAGAAGAAGGAGACATCCAAGAGCTATGTGGTTCCGAGGATGGATCATGAGAAGAAGGGAGTTTGGACTGTATGACCAGTTGATGGTGGAGCTGAGGAATGAAGACCCTCGTGCATTCCATCACTTCATGAGGATGTCACCAGCCATGTTTGACTAACTTGTACAGCGTCTGAGACCCAGGTTGATCAAGCCGAGCACCCACTTCCGTGCCAACCTGGACCCTGGACTGAAGGTGGCACTGACTCTGTGCCACCTGGCCTCTGGAACCACATACAGAAACATGCAGTATGCGTGGAGGGTGCCACACAACACCATCAGCAAAGTGGTCAGAGAAGTGGTACAGGCCATCATCGAAGAATACGTGGAGGAGCTCCTCAAGTGCCCCACCACTGAATAAGGCTGGAGGAAACTTGCAGAAGTGTGGTATCAGAGGTGGAACGTTCCCCACACCGTTGGAGCCATAGATGGGAAGCACGTGGCCTGCAAAGCTCCAGTCAACTCAGGGTCCTCTTACTACAACTACAAGGGCTTTTTCAGTGTCATCTTCTTTGCCATGGTTGATTCTGACTACAAGTTCATCGACATCGATGCTTCAGGCAACAGGTCAGCTTCAGATGCCCAGGTATACAACGCAAGTAACCTCAAGGATGGGCTGGAACGCAACCTCATCATGGGTTTTCCAGATCCAGACCCCCGACCCAATGACACACAAGATGTGCCCTACTTCATCGTTGGTGATGACGCGTTCTCCCTCAGAACCTACCTCATGAAGCCGTACAGTTCAAGATACCTCACCCATGAAGAGAGGATCTTCAACTACAGGCTGTCCAGGGCAAGACGGGTGGTGGAGAACGCCTTCGGCATCCTGGCCAACAGGTTCCAGATACTTCTCACCACCATGCAGCATGAGGCACAGACCGTGAGGAGCATCGTGGAAGCTTGCTGCATACTGCACAATCTCATGCGCACCCGCTACCCAGTGTTGCAGAACAGACTTGTGGACTGTCAACAAGGCAATGGGGACATGGAGCCTGGTGAATGGAGGCAAGGATAAAACCTGATAGACACTGTGGATGTACAAGGCCCCAACAGAGCTTCACGTGAAGGAAAGAAGCAGCGCAACCTCCTGAGACACTGGTGCAATTCCCTAGCTGGAGCAGTGGAGTGGCAAGACAGGATGATAGATGATTAATGGATGCTTCCTTCAGCCTGTCGCATAACACTGATGAGATTGTGCCATGTATGTTGAGTGGTCCTACAATGAACAGGGCATTAATAAAACCTTTGTTTATTTTGAAATGTGTTGATCAATGAATAAATTGTTATTGATAATAAAGGTCCATATGTGTGGCAGCTGGGATGGGGGACCATACAGTCCCACTATGCTTGCACTGGAGGTTTATCTATCCCACAACTATCCTTATCTATCCCACAAGCATGCAAAGGCTTAACCATTTGTTAAAAGTTTTCACCAACACTTCACTAAGGTAAAAAAAAGGAGCCAAGTGTCTTAAGCAAAGATAACCTTTGTTAACTTTCTTAGGTAAGCTTTATGATTTTATTAAATAAGCAAAATGAACCAAGTAAACTGAATTAAGTGTGTTAAGCAAAGATAACCTTTATTAACTGTCTTAAGTAAACTGTATGATGTTATTAAAAAAGCAAAATGACCCAAGTAAAGTGTCTTAAGCAAAGATAAAGTGAACAAGTAACAACTCAGTCTCTATTCTCTATTCTCAGTTACTCTGAGTCATGCCCATGATCTTAGCTGTTAAGCGGGCAGGTACTGTGGAGGTGGCTGTGGCTTGAGTGCTGATCTGAGGCGCCATTGGGGTGCTTGGTCCCGAGAGTACAACAGGGGATGGTGTGTTCAGGAAGCTCTCAGAGAGCTGACTCAGTCCCGTGAGGTTGAGAGGCCCTTCATCAAGTACCTGGGATGTCAGGCACAAGACTGATGACAGATTGTCCGTTGACAGGCTTGGCTGTGGGATGGAGGAAGGAGGAGTGTAGTGGGGCTGTCTAGCCTGCAGCTGGGTGAGGTGTGGCGTCTGTGGCGTGCAATGAACCTGGGCCTGGACTGGGAAAGTCTGCTTCTGCTGTGGGAAGTCCTGGTAGTCGTAGCCTTGGTAGGTGAGAGGCTGTTGAAAGCCGTGGAAGGGCTGTGACATGGCCTGGGGTGGAGGAGCAGACCTGGACTGGGTCGGAGCAGGTTCAGCTGGGCCTTGAGGGTTGTGCAGAAGTGCTGTTATCTTCTCCTTCATCACCTGGTAATGGGTCTCGGGCAGATCCCTCAGGGTGTGGTTCACGTATGTGATGAAGGTGTGGTGGCTCGAGGATCCTCTGTCCAAGTGGACCAGCTGAGAGAGAAGTTCTGTGCTGGTCTTCATTGTGTCCCTGATCTCCAACAGGACAGTGTGGCTCTGGCCCTTCAGTCTGCCTCTCTGCCTGCATCCTGTGGAGCTGGGGGTGGGGATGCGTTAGTCTCTGGTGGCTGCCGCTTCTTCCTCCATTTGTGACAGGGGATCCTCCAAGTCCTCCCACATGGGGTGTGCAGCTGTCGGGGGGGGGTCTCTGCCGTGAGGCCCTCCAAAGACACCTGCCTGGACAGTGTAGCTGGCTCCTGGCTGGAAGAGGACTGGCTGTCTGTGGGCTGTCTGAGGGAGAGGGGCTGTCTGTGGGCTGCCAGAGGGGCTGCTCCTCGGTGGCGGACTTCACCCTCCAGAAAACTGCACTTGGCCATGACGTACATCTCCTGGTCAGTGAACTTGACAGCGGCTGCCCAGATTTTTTGAGGTGTAGCTTGCCATACCAGGTGTGCATGTGCTTCCACCATCCCAGGAGTACATCTGCAGTATAGCCCAGGCTCTCTGCCTTGCCTCTCCAAGCTGCCTGTTTCTTCTTGGTGTCCTGATACAGTCTGTGGCCCTTTCTCCAGAGGTACTCGTTCTCCCTCAGCCATTCCAGCACCTCATGCTCCTCAGAAACGGTGTACTGTTTCCTCTCTCCCTTCTGCTTCCCTTGCCTCTTCCTCCTTCTGGCAGGGGCTTCAGCAGGGCCTTCAGGGGCTTGAGCAGCAGGGCCTTCAGCAGCAGGGCTTTGAGGGCCTTGGGGCTGGTCCACCACAGCAGCAGCAGCAGCAGCAGCAGCAGCTTCAGAATCAGTGCCAGGGGGTGGGATGCTGGTTCTGGCCTTCTTCATCTTGCCAGGGCTTGAACGAGTCGGCACGGGCTTCCTCTTCTTGCCTGACTGACGAACCATAATGTTCCTGCTAAATGTATGTGGCAGCACGTCTTTCCCCTGTATGCTGACTGCGTGCGTGCTGCATCCTTTTATATCCGCGGAGCTAACACAATTCATACTCCCCACATGCACAGTGAACGCTTTGCATCCGATATACATCCGCGCGGCATCCCCTTTGTTTCCTATAGGCGTCCGTGATGCATCCACGTCATCAGCTATGCATCCGCCCCTTCCGCTATGCGTCCGCTTTGCAATTCTCCCCCGGAAGCCCTTCGGATGTGTCATCCACTTCCATCTGCTGTCATCCGCTAGGCTTCCTATGAACATCCGTTTAACATCCCCGCTACATACTACTCCTGTCCGTCCTTTTCCGTTCTGTTTATGCAAATTTTCACCACTTTTGGGAGCGGATGACAACGGATGGAGCCACCCCCAAAATTTTGCTCATCCGCTGTGTCCTTTATGCATATGTTTTGTGTCCGTCGGCCAGTGGGACCTCGCCCTTAGAGAAAGTAAATACTGCTACAACTGTGTGTATTGCATAATATAAAGATAGTCCTCACTTACAACCACAATTGAGCCCAAAATTATTGTTGTTAAGCAAGACAGTTAAGTGAGTTTTGCCCCACTTTACAACTTTTCTTGCCACCGTGAATCATTAATGAATGATTCATTAAGTGAATCATTACAGTTGTTACGTTAGTTACAAAGTTGTTAAGTGAATTTGGCTTTCCATTGATTTTGTTAGTCAAAAAGTCACCAAAAGTGATCATGTGACTCTGGGGTACTTTCAACCATCATAAATATAAAACCTAGTTGCCAAGCGTTCGAATCTGGATAATGTAACCATGGGATTGCTGCAGCAGTCGTAAGTGAAAAATGCTCATAAGTCACTTTTTTCAGTGCTTGTTGTGAATTTGAACAGTTACTAAATGGATGATGGTAAGGTGAGGATCAGCTATATCCACCCAATTTTGGATGACAAATTATAATTTTCATTACCTGGAAATCATTGTAAAATAAGAGGAAAAATAAGCAAATTTCCCTGTGTGATATCTTTTATTGCAGTATTCAGGACAGGACACAAAGGGGCCACATTCTTGGAGATCCTAGGAAAAGAAGTCCAGTGATCACATCAGAGAGGGAGTTGTCTCCAGCTGTCCTAATTCTGATGCGCTTGCTCACTCACTTAGCATTGCTTCTGGGAGCCTCAAATGATGCCCAGGTATTTTGTTTTGCACAAAAAATTACAACTTACCTGCTTCTTTCTGAAATGCATTGTACACAAAGAGACAATGACTTATCTAAAATGGAATTATTTGAAAAATCAGGTTTTCTCAATGTTATGAAAAGTAATAATCATTGGTCCTAAGAATACAAGGCCATAATACTATGTTTTCCTGAAAATAAGACCCAATTGGAAAAGAAGCCCTAATGTGTGTTTCGTAGCAAAAATTAATACAGGACCCAGTCTTTATTTTCTGGGAAACATGGGTAGTAGTCATGTTATAGTACTAATTATAAAGTAATAACTTCATTATCGTACTAATTATAAAATAACAACTTCATTAAAGCAACATAACTACAGTTAGATGTTTAATGATCATGGAGCATAAGACACCCTGGCCACTATCACTGTACCATGCATGCTTCAAAGTTTCCAGGAAGCAAAATGGAGACCATGATCTTCTAGGGCAGAGTTTTTCAAACTTGGCAACTTTAAGATGTGTACATCCAGAATTCTCCATCCAGCATATTTAGAGTTGCCAAGTTTGAAAAACACTTCCCTGTTTATTGACACTGGTCTGGATGAAGTCTTATAGTTCCTTTCCCTCAGATACTTGTGCTTCACTTCTTCCACACTCATCCTATTTTCAAAAGTTCCCTGCATATTTCCACCTTATATCAGAATTAACTGTAAATATGCTTTTTTTAATCAAAGCTGTAGTTAGCTATTCTCTGCAGTTATGGGCTATAGTTAGCTATTCTCTGACTTGCATTCTTGGCAAAAAGTATGCAATTTGAAATGTATGGGGTGTTTTTGTTTTTGATGTGAGTGCTCATTGCCCATAGAGAAATATTATTGATGTTCTTAATAACACATTGAAAATAAAGTAATTTGCATTTCAGCACTCAGTGAAAAATGTAACAATGAAGCATGTTCAAAATTATGTTTTTCACTCAATTCTAAAACACAGATTACTTTAGTTTCATTATGTTACTAAAAATATCAATAATACTTTTCTATGGGCAATGAGGACTAGCATTAAAATCCAAAACACTCTAGGCATTTTAGGCATACTCTTTGCTAAGAATGCAAGTCAGAGAACCAAGATGTTGAACTGGCACTGGGAAAACTTGAACTTAAATCCATCTGCAGCCATAGAGTTCACTAGGTGATTCTCTATCATTCCAACCTACTTTTCATACTTGTTACTACAGGAAAAAATGGAAGAGGGATCCATTTTGTATGCCAGTTTGAGCTAATAGGTAGAAAGATGGAATAGAAACCTTAACAAATCAATTGGTTGAAAGAGTAGTGCTTGATTGTGGTACCAGAAAATTAAAGTCAAGAGAATTGTGGGCTCCCCTGATATAATAGTGATGTATTCGTTTATTTTTAAGTTAAAGGGATGTTTTTAAAATACTTGCTTAAGTACCTAGCTTTGTGATTAAATGCTCATTCACAAGTCACATAGACAAGAATTCTGAATAGTAGGTTCTGTTGCTCAGTCTCTCTTGCAGATCATAAAACCACAGATCCAGGATCCAGTAAATTTCTTGCTGCGGCATATTGACAAAGACTTAGAGCAGTTGATGAATACTCTTGGGAAGAGTGCTGATGAAACCACTAATGTCATCCATCTCATTCTGTGTAGCCTTTCCAAGGACCCACATGCAGAACAATGTAAGGACAGCAGTTTGCTGAATGTTGTTTGCATTTAAAAACATAGAATTGCAGCACATTTTTTAATAATATACTTGAAAGGAACTGGGAGGACCAGTGACCAAGAGTGATTAAATATTACACCCATGAGAAATCACTGCCAGTTTGTGGTTGCCATACTTGGCTTTTAATCTGATTTCATTTATGGAATTTAGATGTGTTAGATAATTTATATTTGTCCAAAAAGCCTGTGATGATATTTTTATTAACCTGCACAGTAGTGTGTGATAATGGTTATGATAATAAACAATGGTTAGCAGCAGAAAATAATGGTGTGTTAAACTCACCCACCAACATTTTTTGGGGCAACCTAGTAACTTGCATTCTTTGTTTTAAATCTTGAGCTCACTGAATTCCCATATGGTTTCTTGTATAAGTTTGGAGAAATCACTTCTGCATCTGTAATTCAACTGTACACTGAAGTATTTCACTGTGAAAAGAATATGTAGTGCATACATAGCTCTTTGTACTATTCTCTTCTCACAATAGCAATATAAGGAAGAAAACAGGTTTATTTTATTTCAGAAATTAAGACAACCACCTCCAAAAAATCTGGGAGGTTCTGAATCTAAGAAGCAAAATAACTGGCTAGTTGGAGCTAAATAAATGCAATAAATCTTTTGCAGGGCCAGTACATTTTAACAGTCAGCTTTCCACCAAAGAGCACAGAAACAATTGGGAAGAAAGTGTTGCACGCACCATTATTCTACCTGAACTAAAGGTAAAAAAAAATGCTTGTGTGTCTCTGTCTCTCTCTCTCAGTCAGTCAGTCAGTAAGTCTGTCTGTCTCTCCCCGGAATACCGCTAATTAGCTGTTCCAGCTGCCTGTATTCCTGTATTCCGGAAGGCCGATCCAACTGCCAATCAGCTGCTCAGCAGTGAAGGCTCCAGTGTTCCCGATGGTGGCAGCGGCAAATGCCACTGCTGCACCAGCCCCCCTCACCCTCCACAATATTTGTTTCATAAGATGCACAGACATTTCCACCCACTTTTTTGGGGGGGTAGTGCGTCTTATAGAGCAAAAAATATCTCTATCTATCTCTCACACACACACATACACACATATTCAGATAGAAATGCTATTGCACGAAAACTCTATGTCTGTGGCTATGTGTGTAGGTGGGTAGGTATGTATCTACATATATATGCATATATATGTTTATGCATACATACACACACAGACACAAAAACAACCCAGGCTGAATTTAAAATTAAAGTAGGGTTTATATGTTTATAAAACATATAAACATGATACTGGGCAAAATGTGGGTTAGATATAAGAAAAACTTTGTGTTTTCTTGGTGCTGTAGACAGAGTCAGTTGGCAATACTGTCTTGAGTCTATACATTATATTAATGGTATATAAGGCTATTATTTGGGCCTTTATCATGTGTCATATTAGCAGTATGTAACATCAATTGTTAGAAACCAAGAAATTGCTGCTATCTTATCTTCCTTAATGATCTGAAAGAAGCAAGGAATTAATTAGTTCTGTTAAACTTAAATTTAGTTCTGCCAAAGGGAGAGGGTTGACATATCCACCATTTTAACCTTCCTCCAATCCTATACTTAAAAACGAATCTATACAGCCTTGCATAGAGGCAAACTTAACATCCTCATGATAACTCTAGTACTTGGAGTGAACTCCATAAATTGTATAGAGTTGGGTTCCAGATCACAACAGACATGGGAGATAGTGTGACAGGCTACCAAGAACAACACAAGGAGTTGATTCTGAGTAATTTCCTTTATTGTTCTTCACTTATAAGACAGAATTTTGCTAGACTAAAGCAACTATCTCCATAACTACAGATGTATGGTGTAATTCCCTATACCAGAAAGGAGGGTTTTTTAACTTCTCTTCCTGCCGACTATACAATCTCTGCTGCCCGTTTTCCCTTTGGAAAACAGCCCGATTATGTTCCCGCAGATATTGAGACAGCTTTTGTATATCTACCTTATGATGGTTTTAGTTTCTTAGCTCAATTTTCCAGAATTGTGGAATAGCTGACTTTTCATATACCATATATACTCGCATATAAGCCGACTTTAGAACGCTTTTTTTTTTTTTTTTCAAATTTGGGGGTCGGCTTGTACGCGCATAAATCTGATTTTTTTTTTATAACCACCGTAATGTGGTGAGGAGGGCCCGGAATCCCCTGGTTCAGCCAGCGGTTATTTCAGTTTGGTGGGTTCAATGACCGCTTGGAAGGAAAATCCCCACCTTCTCCCTCTCGGTGGCCGTGCCTCGATTTGTGCCGGAGCAGCGACTTAGCGAGGCGGCTTCCCGCGATGAGAGAGTCTTGGCTCTCGCACTCCCTGTCAGCTGGCCCTTAGCAGCCCTCACCTCAAGTAAAACGCACACGAAGTCGGGCGCCATTTTTCTCCCTGGAGGGACGATGAGCTGCAACTTTTGCCCCGCCGCTTTTTCCCTCTGGGCTTCACTTCTGCTGTTCAGGGAAGTCGCGCCCAAAGCCCTGTCCTCCCAGAATCTTTCTGACGGTGAGCCTTGGTCTTGGCCCATCTTCGCAGGGCATTGAGCTCGGCGGTTGATTGCCACCGTGTTGCTCAGAACAGGATAGCCTGACAGATCGAAGTTAATTGGGGGAGGGGTGCTTCTGTGCTGGGATCTACTCGAAAATAGTTATAATTTACCTGTTCCCAACTCTTGGGGAAATGTTGGTAATTACACCATTGTAATTACGCCATCTCCAGATTTTTTTTCATAGGTCTCCAGATTTTCCTTTATCGGGTTGAACACCATGGTATTTGGGGGTCGGCTTATATGCGAGGTTTTGCAAAATTCCTCATTTTGGGGCAGTTTTTTAAGGGTCGGCTTATATGTGAGATCGGCTTATATGCGAGTATATACGGTAACTCTTATTCAGAATGGAGACCTATGAGACACATTTCAAAACCACATTTTTGAACAGTAGTTTTTAAGAAATTATCATTCAGCTTTTGAAAGCTCAGTATATTTGAATTAAGAAAATTACCAAGGTCAGTTACTCAAGTTATCATTACATTCCTGGGTGAATGCTATAATTCTGATATTGCTTTAAATAAATTGTTTTTATGCACTCTCTTTTTATGATGCCTCTCACACGTGCCATGTTTTCTGAGCAGTGTTTGGATAAAGCACTTCTGGACTTGAATAAACAAATCAGTGAAGATGAAAGACTTTCTTCCAACCCTGTAGTGAAAATTATTTATGGGGACCCTGCAGTCTTCCTGTCCCATCTTCCCAAAGACAGTGCTATACATTCCTCTCGGATATGGAGTTGCAAGAAGAGGATCTCAGTCGAGCATCTGGCTCACATCGTCCAACAGAAAGGCAGCAAGGATACTGTGCCCATCTTGCAGAAATTTTTGCAAAAGGTGAGCATGCCAATATCTTTGCCAGTGGTCATGTCATGGGATTTGTGAAACAAAATATGCAGTGCTGGAACCTAGTTGTCAGCTGCTTGTCCTAATTGTCCAACACAAAAACCTGTGTCTGCCTTCTTTTTTAGCTTGAGTTTTATTAATGTAACCATTTTGATCTAGGAGTAGAAATTCTTTTTGTCAGCTGCTTATCAAAAGCTGAGCTATATCAAACCGTGCAGAAACTTTAAAATATTAACATCACAGTTGCAACATAAGGAACCTCTGTTGGCATTTCTATAGTGCTGTCATCCAGAGACCCAAATCTGTTCTAAACTTTGAAGGTGCCAAGTCCTGTCAGATTTCAATGAGGCTAGCCTTTTTTTTAAAAAAAATATCATGCTTGCACATGTGAAATTAATACTGAAACCTTATGGCAGGGCAAATACATGGTTGCTTGATCATTTAGTTGCTAATCCAGCTGCTTTCTGGATCATCCTTTGGATCAAGTGCTTACTGCACAGAAATCAGTTGATTTGCCCTTGTAGCAGAAATGGGCAGGAATAAATTAAATCGCAGAATTATTTCTTTTAACTGGATGTGGTGGTGGGAGAAATTATTGTCTTATTTTTGATTAAGAGGAAAAAACAACATTAATTGTGCATATGAATCTTTGTAGTATGCATCAAGTGTACAGTTGAAAATAAATCAGCAGTTTTGGCTACTACCTTTTCATAGAAAGAAAAGAAAAGAAAGAAGGAGAAAGAAAGAAGAAAATGTTTTGTTAGATGCAGTTCTTTCTTGAGAGTGGGGATCAACATCAAAAATAATAATATACTATTAAAGTCGAATCAGTATAAAATTATTGCTCAAGAGATTTATTCACAGCCATTGCACATTCTCCGGTGCCCATCTTAATGCTGTCCAAACCCATGCAGATTTGCTCAAGCAGAGGGTTGGACTAGAGGACCTCTACATTTCCTTCCAGCCCTGTTATTTTATATTCAGAAGGTTTTTAAGTTCACTTGTTCTCAACCACATTGAAGTGCAATATGCATCTTCTGGCTAAAAAGAATTTTCAATTTAAAAGGAAGGGCTGGGTTGCCAGTTGATTGCTTTCCCAAATGTAGAATAAGGATAGAAAGAGGAACAATCAGCATTTGTTTTGTGAAGTGTAAGAGCGAGCAAGTTTATGCCTGAAATACTACAATTGTTGATGATGTAGTAGCTACTTATTACCATATATGTTTCTAAATTGTTTATAATTGGGTAATTGTCAGCAATACTACATTTCCAGCATCATGGACAACAGAAAGTGAATGTCTATTAATATTGATTTATAGTTGATCTGTTAATACTGATACAATCTTTTCCATGTGCAAAATGAGGAGCATATGCCCCCAATGCTGTCCTACTTTTGAGAGAACCAGATTTCATGTGTGTGTGTGTGTGTGTGTGTGTGTGTGTGTATATATATATATATATATATATATACACACACACACACACACACACACACACATATATATACACGCACACATATATATACACGCACACACATACATGTGTATGCGAAAAAACTAAACATATACAAACTGAATGTGTAAAGCATATATAGTGTTCTTTCTTGACAATTATCTTGTATTCATTCCTAGAGATTCAGCTTCTTCTTTCTGATTTGACCTTGTCTGTTCAATTTATAGGAAGCTGAATTGAGGCAGGTGAAATTTCTGCCAGAAATTCTTGCTCTGCAGAAAGACTTGGTGAAGAGATTTCAGAACATCTCAGAAATTGAGCATCGCACAATTGAAGATTTTCTCAGCAATTTTTCCTCGGGTGAGATTCTCCCTTACTCTCTGGTTAGATAGCAAAACATAAGAGCATTAAAGTATTTACTTAACTACCAAGCATATTTAGAAAATAAAGGTGTTTAGCTAATTGGAGAGTATTAATCTGTACAAAGTCTGTGCTTGGCAAGCATTTGCAAGCCTCAGTGTCTGCTTAACAACTTGCATGGTCGCTTAATGACTGCAACTGGGAGAGCTGGGATTGTAGTCATTGAGCGAAAGGTGACTTAATGACCCCTTTATTCAGTGACAAAGATTCTGGTTCCAATTATGGTTTTAAATCGAGAGCTACCAGGAGATCATGCCTAGGGATAATGACTTATTTGGATTTCACTCCATCCTATTGTGATGGTTAAGCATCTTCCAAGATTATGGAACTCTTTCTGAAAAACATACTAACTAAATTAAAGCTTTGAGTTAGATGCCTGAGAGCTAGTAGGGTCATTGGGGTGTCAGGGATTAAAAATAAGTTTAACTGATAGCCACAAGGAATGGTGTGGTATTTTGTGCTGGATAGAACTTAGCCTGCTGCAGCAAAGTTCCTTTTAATTTCTCATTTTTAAAAAAATTCTAACTTTGCAATAAATTTTGGCTATATTCCATCTCTTTTTACTATGTTTCTTGCATCCTCTAGGTGTCAGGCCACAAATGAAAGGCAGAGTGGAAAAATTTCTGGATGTGTGGAACAAACTCAGATTATCCATAGAAACCAGTGGTGAGATTCAAGCTTGCTTTATCTGTCAATCAAATGGCAGCAATAAGGGATTCCTCAGTACTACCAAAAGAAAAAAACAACCCACCATGTTGTACTATCTTTGGCTGGCCAACAGACTCTAGCCCATAAAGCAGAGCTGTAGCCCACTAGAATTTGCTGACCTCGTGCATCCCTGATCATTGGCCATTCAGTGGGGGGACTGAAGGAATTGTACTTTAGCAATATCTGGGGGGGGGGGGAGCACATGTGATGGCTATAAATCATTATATAAGCCAGGAATTATTCAAAACTAAAATGGAGTATTCAGCAGTAAGATGGTGCCTCTGGCTTTTTCTCCCCTGCAGGTGAAATTAAGCTTCCTAAAGATTATTGCAGTATGGACCGCACAGTGAAAGATCCATTTGAAATCCTTTTGCCTCGCCGGAGAGATCTAGGCCTTTGTGCCACCTCCTTGGTTAGCTACCTCATTCAGCTGCACAATGAGTTCATCAACACCATAGCAAAGGATTCAGCAGATGCCAATAGGTATGTAGTACTCAATTCTCCCTGCAGCTGACAGATACTGCTGAATAAACAGCACAGTTTATTTTCTCTTCCTTTTTTTTCTTACTTCTCAACAGATACACTGTCAGCCCTGCTGAAGTGGCTGATCTGCACATGATCAGTTATGAAGTCGAAAAAGATTTGATCCCAATCATTCTGTCCAACTGCCAGTATAGCGTGCAGAAAGGAGGAGAGGCTCTGCAGGAATTTGACCTGGAAAAAATCGAGCAGCAAGTTGTCAGTAGATTTTTACGAGGGAAGCCCAAGATTGCATTGCAGGTATGTGCACCATGAACATATTTTCTTGGGAAAAAAATAAAGGACAAACCTGAAAGGGGGGCAAATCTGAAAGAGGTACATCAGGATTAAAAAAAATAATTGCATATGTTTATAATTTTGCTTTACAGAAGAAAATTTAAGAGCAAGAAAACAAAAAAATAAATCTAAAGGACAGCTTTCTAAAATACAAGAGTTCCTTTTTTAATAAAGGACATATGTGGAGTGTCAGTATGCACCATAGAAACTTGATGTAACTAGTTAGTGTTCTGAAGCCTGTGAGATGAAACTGCTAGTCCAGAAGATACTCTGCTGACCAAGCATCTGCCTTGTTCCCTTTCTTAATAGGGCATACCCACACTGGTACACAGATATGAGCAAAATTATGAGCATCTGTTCAACAAAATCAAGACAAAGCTGGAAACTCTGGTGAGTTTTCAAAAAGAGGAAAAGACAAGCAAATCTTAGTATCATTCCATTTGGTGCTTATTTAGTTGACTGTAAACCATGGGGTGCTCAGTACACATTGCTTATACGAAGGTGTGCATTTACTGTTCAGTTGAAGTATTTTTATCTATCCAATGTTACAGATTCCTAGGAGTTTTAGTTACTACTTTATAGGGGGAAAAACTTTGTTGTAGAGATTGAGCAATTGTGAAAGCAGCAGTTTTCTTGAATATGTGTGCAGTTGCTTGCAGGCCCTGAAGGAGGTGCCAGATGGCATGTGCCTTTTCCTTATTGAAAAAATGAGCCAGGAATGAATGCTGATTGATCTTATCTCCTTATGTTACAGAGCCCCCTTTCAAACTCTAAAATGGGCATGATCAGAGGGGATTTGGTGTCGTACAGTGACATCTGTGAGGCACTCTCAGTCACTGAAATTATGTTAGGATTCCTGGCTACAACTGGAGGTGACTCACATATGACTTTGATGGATTATGCTGAAAATGTCCTGCAGATGAGCAATCAGATAAATCTTCCGGTGATGAAGGTGAGTGCAGGGTATCAGAGGCTCACCTTTCATCTCTGCAAGATGAAAGAGAAAAACCAGTGAGGATGAGGCTATATACTGTATGCATAGCTCAGACTGAGAAAAGGTAGCTGACGTTTTCCTCACTTAGTTCAGATCTCTACTCTTTTAATCACTGAAGAAAGTTTCTAAGCATGTTTGTGAGTGGTAAATAACAGTCTTCTTGAGATTATAGTACAGAATTATCCTTTTAATTGGACTGTACTTTGATAATATTTGGGTGGTGAAAAGGAAAAGCAAGTTCAACTGGAAAAAGATTAAATAAGATCCCTGATGGATCAAGTAAGTGCATTTCAGACAGGTTATTTACTTAAAAGCAGTTTATAAATAAAACAAATACATTCCACTGTTTCTACTGGCAGCCAATAGCCACCACCACATCTTATAGTAGTACTTTCTAGGATTTATTAGGCAAATTTCTAGGTTGACCCATTACAACAATTATAAGTGGCTTAATGTAACTGGACATAAAATAATCAGAGGAAACAGTAGAGAGAAAAACCCTTCCCCAACAGAGACAAAAACCAACACTCCCTTTTGCCTAGCACCCTAACCTAATGCCTTGGGGGAAGAGCCATGTTTTTAATGCTCTTTTAATCATTGGCAAGATGGCATTCATACACATCTCTTGGGGGATGCGGTTTCAGAGGCTAGTGTCCTGACAAAGAAGGCTTACTTCCCAAGGGCTGCTAGTAGATGACTTTGTTTAATTGGCAGGCCCAGGAATGAGCCAACTGTTGTACGAGACAGAAAGCTCCCCAGATAAATGGGCCCTATGCCATGTAGATTATAAGGTGACAACATCTTAAATTGCACCTGGAAGCCAAGTGGTGGCCAGTGCAGTTCACAAAGCATGGGCGTTACATGGGCATAGCATACTTGGCCATCACTATTTATCTCATTGCAGTCAGGACCAGCTATAGCTTACAAATAGAGTACCGCTCCATGTAGAGACATTGTAGGATCATACAATTATGCCTTACAAACTTTGTAACTAAAGTATGGTTATAAGAAGGGCCCTCCTAGTCCAAGAAGAGATACATCTAATGCCCAAGATGAAGGCCCTCCTGGCCATCTGCTCCTCCAGGAAGAGTTGTGAGACCAGGAGCCCCCAATTATATACCAGACCGAGACAAAGATTGTACAGTCTTCCTCATTAGGGGCCCAAACACTACTTTGTCTTGTTAGGATTGAACCTGAGCTTGTTCCTCTTGAATAAAAAACACTCAGCCACTAGGTGTCAGGTCATAATATCAGTAACATCACTTGGGACTAGCCCAGGGACAAGAGGTGTAACTGAGTATCACCAGTGTAGTCATGATGCCTGACCCAGAATCGGCAGATGGCCTGACTCCAGATAAGACACATCACTAAATTAATATCTGAAATATTTCAAAGCAAAACATCTTGTGTAGCCTGGCCTCTTTTCTTTTTTTTTATCATATAGGATATTTCTGCTTCACTATTTTAATTAGCCCTGCCTTTTAAAAAGTCTACTTCTTTATCCATAGAAAGCTACTGTTTTTGCAGCTGGAACATTATTATATAGTCACCTAGAAAAATCCCTTTCCATTGTTATAATTACCTAGAAAAACCTCTTCCTAGGATAGCCCTAGACTGGGCCAAGATTCTGTGGTGCCATAGATGTGATCCAAAATGTACAATCTAGGTTCCCTTGAATTATAACATGTTGAGAGGCAACTGTTAGCGCAGAATGTGTGTTGTGCTTTTGCGTCAACTGTCTCCATGCAAGAATTGAGTTTGGTGCTGTGCTGCACAGAATTTACATGAGAAATGTTGGCAAGCACTCTTCTCATTACTAAAAGATTTCTAATATAAATTTTTTCAGAAAAGTTTATATTAATATTTTATTTAATTAACTAAATGGCCTTCCATGAATGCCATTTAGAATTAACGTTTGCTTTATCATTTGCAAAAAAATAAAACTTTTATATTTGTGTGTGTGTTCATTTCAGGCACTGAGTCGATGTCAGCTAAAGCATGCCATTTCCTTGTGGCAGCTCCTTTCTAGTCATAAATCAGAACAGCTGCTGCATTTGAAAAAGGTAGGATGTGGGATAAGGATGTGCTCACTAGACATTTCTTGCCACTGTTTTCTCTCTCCTCCTCACATAACCATTTCTGTCCGTCTCTTCCTCCTAATGTATTATCCAGGATCCTTTTAGAGAGATCAGTGCAGCCTATAAAGAGGAACTCACCGTGGATAGTATCAATCTTCTCAAGGCTTTCCTCACTCAGACAGGTCTGGAGCCCTTCCTTCAGGAGTTGCATGAAATGATCATGCTGAAATTGAAACATGCCAAAGTTGGAGAAGAGTACAGTCCTACGTGGGGGTAAGAGTGTGAGCAGCCCAACCCTTTTGGTTTTTAGAGTGAAATACATATTGTTTTGCAGAGTATCTTCCTGTTTTGGACTCATTGTTTTTCCTTTTTTTTTCCAGCCTAAAAGAAGTACTTGTTCCATATCTTGAAGGAAAAGGTAGCAGTGAGCTTCAGGACTTGGAGGATATGTTCCCAGATGATATCCTGGTTTCCCAGTGTATCACTGCCTGGAAACTAGCTGCTATTCTTAAACGGAGTGGATGTGGCCCAGGAAATTAATCCAGGCACTTTTCCTGTCTCCCTCCATTCACTGATGAGCGGAGCAGGGTATTTAATTGTTGGGTTTTCTTTATATTTGTACACAAAGAAATGAAGGAAATAACACCTTACATTTGTATGTAAGGTGATCCTAAATCATAGTGCTAAATGTGAATAAATAGCGATGCACAAACACAAAGGAATTGGTGCTTTAGATAATGAAGGATTTCTAAGAAATAGAAGTTGGATAAGTACATTGTATTCAAAGGATTTTCATTGTTACAGATTTCTAAAAGGACCATATTATAGCTATAACTTTGGCTTTATAGACTTCATTATAAACTTTCCTCTTTAATCTGTTTTAGAATTGGCAGGGGGCAGAGAAACAATCTTCTTTCCCTCAACTTTCCTAGATTTTCTAAACGCTACCAAAGTTATCTTTTTTTAATCAGGGACATAATTTCTCATCCACTGAATTCTCATACACTCTTGAGACTAGGTATCTGAGCAAGTAGTTAGAATCAAGCAAATATGTAAGTGAACTATCCCAACCATGTTTACTGATAGTTTGAAATCGGCGGTGAGGTTGTACTTCCTTTGATTTCCTGTGTCTTTTTTCTAAAGCTGTAGAAATTAATGTTTCCTGTTTAAAGATGCTCTTGTGAGATAAAAACCAGTATCTATTGATAGTTTTTAGCTGTCAAAGATAAATATGTACTGTATTTAAATAGTTCTAGTCTTAGTTTTGATAGTTAATTGACATTTCTATCAAGTTATGCATTAGGCATTGTCATTCCAACCCTCTCTGAACTTAAAGAAACTGAGCTTGTTGTTCTTCCTTCAATTGTGCCAGGATGATGTCTTAATACAGGTTGCTGTACTGCCAGAGAACAGAGTATGCCTTGACTTATTTTTTTAGTGTTCAAAAATTGCAATTTATAAAAATTACTTTCTAGTCTTTTTCCCCCTTTATTAAAAAGTCCTTGTTACAAAAGTGTTCAGACTGTGTCCCTTGTTCTTTCTATAGCACACCTTACACTTACATCACCTTTCTTGAGCTGGAGAACATGGTTTGGTTTTACTACTTGGCATTTAATTGATTGAGAAGCAGCTAAAACTATGAACAATTTTACCAGATGTCTTTGAAACAGGGAGCTGTGCTATGTTAATATAATCCATGAACCATAGATTTAATTTGTTCAGAGACAGGAATCCTCTTGAACCTTCTGTAAGAATTAGGATATCAATTACACACATTCTAATGATTGGTGCAAAAGAAGTCACCAAACCTGCCACCCAGAAGGAAAATGGGGAAGATATTGCTCTTCATATATTCTAATGGCAATTTCTCCTTTCATTTTAATTAATGAGAGTGGAATCTTCATTTGTTTCCTCAACCAACTTTAATTACACGTAGCTATCGCTCGAGAATGGGTGTTATTTCTGGATTTATTCACAAGCGCTGGTTTATTGCAAAGCCATTGGTTAAACTAGAACTGCCACATCTGGACTAAATCTGGAAGATAAGACGTTATACAAAACCACTCCGTTGCCATCTAGTGCGGGTTTTTGCAGCCCAGATCTGGCAGCCTGAGGTAATCGCGTAACACGGCGGGAGCCGGGCTGTGGACGCTCTCAGTCGAAAACTCTGAGGATCGTAGCTGCCGCTATGGACGGAGCAGAGCCAGCCCTCGGATCCCGAGCCAGCCCGGTCGCTTATCCCTCCGCCCTTCGGTGCAAACAGGAAGCCGAAGGGACAGACGGAGGCTGGGCGCTGCAATCGTGCAGCAAACCCTGCGGGAGGAACCCCAGGAAGTAGAAAAAACCTAGAGTGCGGAGGGACGCCATGGCGGACGGGACGGGAACAAGGGAGGAAGAAGGGGAGACTTTGCGGCGCTGGGAACGGTAAAAATGCCGGCCGGGGGGAAACTAGGGTGAAAGAAGAGGTCTTCCTGCCACCGGGGAACCTGGGATTTGTATTTCTTTTGAGCTGCTGGGTCTTGGCCTCCCCTCCTGAGTCCCTCGTGGCCAAAGAGCGATGGGAGGGCGCCCCCTGCCTGGCGGGTTGAGAGCGGGAGGGAAGCGTCGGGCTGTCGAGGAGCGGGAATCGCGATAAGTTAAAAGCCCGCAGCCTGGAAGGGAAGCTGTTGGAGGCCGCTGGCCTGAGCTTGAAGGGGTCTCCCTTCTAGACGAGAATGCCAGCAGCCCGGAGCCTGCAAATAAGGCGATGTGGTGCCGCCTTCTCGGAATTGGGGGCTGCGGGTCTAGACATCGTCAGCTGCATTTCCCCGGTTTCTCTACTAGGCACTTTAAGACTTGTGGACTTCAGCTCCCAGAATTCCTCAGCTAGTGTGGCTGGCAGAGGGATTCTGGGAGTTGAAGTCCACAAGTCTTAAAGTTGTCAAGGATTAGAGACCCCTATACTAGGGCCAAGCTTGTGATCTTGATTCAAAGGATAAAAAAAGGAAGGGGAGCCTGATCTAGCAGAAGTCCTCGTGTCACAGGAGCACATCTTTTCCTGTGTTTCTCCCTTTGAAGTCCAGATCACCACACAGCCCTGCTTTAAACTTAATGACATTAATTCACCATTTGAAAAGGGTCCTTCAATCCATCAACATTCTTCATCAACGTGGAAGCACAAATCAGTAAAAATCAGAAGCTGGAGCAGAATTTCTTTGGAGAAAAATATAGTGCAAGCAGAATCTTTCAGCATAGAACAACGTATTTGGGGTAGAGAATCAGGATCACAACATGATCTGATACAGAATTAGTGAAAAGGGAGAAGTGCCTCTGTTGCACAGTCCTTGGAAGCTCAGATCATTCCATGAACGCTAGAAAAGATAGAAAATGTTAGAAACCATTATAGGATACTTAAAATAAGATCTCGGATGCTGAGCTCTCCTGTTCCTGTTAGTCTCAATAAGTAGGCGGAAGGTCACAAGTTTTTCATATCTGGAGACCCCCCCAACCTACCCCAGGATCCCTGTTTATGAATTGATCAGTGAGATTATTACCATCAGAACATTAGAGATATGTTAGCCTCAGTATAAGATGCAATATGCTTTTACCAGTGGTGGGATTCAAACTACCAGTTCTGTGGGCATGGCAGAGGAACGATAATGTAAAATTTTCAGTCAGAGGTGGTATTTGCTGGTTCTTCAAACTACTCAAAATGTCCGCTACCGGTTCTCCAGAACTGGTCAGAAGCTGCTGAATATACCACCTCTGGCTTCCACATATCAGTTATTAGTCAACTTGGGCGGGATTATTGGGTTTGTTTCTTGTGGAATCCCCACATCTGGTCAACCACAGTGGGATCTGAATATTGTATTTGACAGATTGCCATATTCATGTGGCTTTTTTATGTTCTTCAGTGGATTAGTGGTGGAGGCAAGGAATAGGATCATTTCTTAAGTTCTTTGAAACTGATAAACATTCATAATTATCCATTTGAGAAAAAAATCTTTTTCAAAAAATTCAGAATAGTTCAATAATTTGGTTTACATATATGTATCTCTTTTCAATTTCTACCACTCTTTATATCACCCATAGTGCTTTTTGCCTTAAATGATGCTAGGAACTGGCAGGTTTTATCTAGTCCTATTGTATTCTGTAGTCAACAAAACCAGATGAAAGAAGATGTGATTGAACATAACACAGAGGAATGGCAGAACAATTTCTCCTTTGCTGGACTGGAAAGAGTTGGAGGAATGGATTTGTCTTATCTCAAAGAAGATGCCACACGTGCCTGTGCTTCATTGGTGGTGCTCAGCTACCCAGAACTTGAGGTAACAAAGATAAATACCAAAGACATAACAAGGAATTTGTTAAACATCTAGGATTAATATATAAAGAAGACTGAAACTCCCAAGTTTCCAAAAGTTTGACTATCTCCCTTAGTAACTTCAATTTGGTGATCTCACTGGGTTCCAGATGAGATATTTGTTTCCATAGTAGAATTGAGGAAAAACTCTTGGAAGCAATTCAAGAGTCAGTGGTGAATTTTGGGACTGTTGTCAAATTTAGGGGTGTTCCAGCTGTTGTTAGTTTAACTTTTCAAACTACGATCTCCCAGTCCTGATTCTTGAGTTGAAAAATGCTAAGGGCCATCAATCCATCAACATTCTCCAGGTGAGAAGAGTATACTGCATTTTCAAAGTCTTGTAAATCTTTTGCCAGTTTTGCTGTCTCAGAGACAAGTTAGTGGAGTTACAATTTTGCTTCTTACCAAATGCCCATATGCATCATAGTTGCCTGCAAGAGCATCTCATCAGAAGATGGTTACTTTAGAGAAACTCAGAAACCACAAGATCTGATAAATGGACGGCTGAATATGTATGTTTTCCACTGTTTCAACCATTCCTTAAAAGATTTTCAGGTGTAGTTTTGATTTCTCCATGGAGAATGAGCTGTTATGTGTGGAAAATTGTTGTACCTTCTTGCAAGGATTTTTAAACATTGTGTAGAAAATAACAGATATTGTTCATTGCCATTTTAGTTGTAAGAGACCAAAAATGTGATTGTTTGGCCACTATGTTGAACAATCAAAATATTCCTGACCTTGGCTGCCAAGTACAAAATTCCAGCGCCGTTGAGAGAAAAAGAACCAGCAGATCAGCTGTTTTTCCAGCTCTGAGAATTGACAAAAGAGACAACCTCAGCAGTTTGGTAGACAAAGGAAAGGGATATGATGCGTCTTTTGTTTTAGTCTGGATCAGAAGTAGGAAATCCTTTTTCTTAGAAAGGTTTTTATTTACTGGTATTCCTTGCTTAATATTTTAAGTAAATACTTAAATAAATATTCATTTACTTATCATTTTAAAGCACTCTCTAGAACTGAAGGGATCAATCTGGTATTGCAATGATAGTAGATGCCTGTATCTGTTCTCACCTTACATTTGCAAACACATGGGAAGGTTAAATTTGCTTAAGCAAATAAGCAACCCCTTTGCTTATTTGTTTGGGGCATGACAAATGGCAACTGGGAGCTCCATTCAGTTCAAGGGTTGTGGTTGACCACTTCTGACCTAAATGACCTTGAAAATGTTAGTCTTCTGCTCCTTAGCAAAAATGTCACTTTTTCTTCTGTTTGATCATAGGTCCTCTACAAAGATTGCTGTGTGGTGGCTGTGAATGCCCCCTATGTGGCAGGATTCCTGGCTTTCCGAGAAGTCCCTTTTTTACTGGAGGCTGTACAGCGGCTGGAGACACAGAAGCCTGGCCTCAAGCCCCAGGTGGGAAAGTTTTTGTCAATGAAAGGAGTGCTGCTGCTTTATGCCAAGGATATATTTCATACAGCATTCCCCTCCTTCAAAGAACAAATAACCAGGGCTTCAAAACTTCTGACCCCTAGCATTTCAAAACTTAGAACCTGTGGATATGGATGTTCCCTTTAGGTATATCCATGACTGTTTTTCTCTTATTTGAAGGACAGAAATCCTAAGGACCTCTCTATGATGCAGTTCTGGTGGCCTAGAGGTGGAGCTCTCGCCTCACAATCAGAAGGCTGTGAGTTCGATCTTAGGCAGAGGCTAATACTTGGAATCCTGCTCGAGCAAGGGGATGGACTAAAGGAGTTATTGACCTTCCAACTCTGTTATTCTATGGTTCTATGATCTTTCTGGGAGGACTAGGCCCAAAGCCAATACCTTTAAGCTGTGCTACAAGACCCAAAAGGACAGCTGCTCAAACCTAGTTTAAAACCCTCTTTTGAGTCATCCTGTCAGAATAAAAAGCACCGTTCCTGAAACAGCTAGAGAGGCTTCATTTTAGGAAATTGTGAAAGGCCCTAGCTCACCAAGACAACACAATTCGAGTCCCCCAGCAGCTTTTCTCTCATAAAACAGATGCAAAAAAGGGATATTGGAACTAAAGCACCCTCAAATGTGATGGGATGACAAGTCCCATGATTCCCAGTCTGGACAGCCATAACTTACATTGGCTTGAGAATGATAGTATTTATATATATATGATCTCGAAGGAGGACAAATAATGCCCTTACTGTATTCAGACCCAATAATGTTTTTAGTGACAGATTTTGTGACTAGGTTTTGCTTCTTTCTTACTTGCGGAAAATAGGAAAGGTGGCCACCAAGGGTATTTGCCTGCTTTTTTGAAACTTTGTTTATGCAAACCAACATAGGCAACACTGACACCTCCATAAGTGAAAAAGCTTGCCACTGTATTACCTATTATTGAAGTACTCCTTTGTGTGTGTGTGGGTTCCCCTAGGTGCTTCTTGCAGATGGAAATGGCATCCTGCACCACAGAGGTAAGTTTCCTGGCCCTTCTTTGCTAGTAAATCCTTTAGATTTACTGTACTGTAAATTTGCATGTAGATTTAAAGTAAATCCTTGAGATTTACTTTCCATCTCTAAGATGTTTAGAGCATGCCTTAAATATGCCAGCATGGGGAGTCACTAGTTGATTTCTCATTACTGTAGTGTTCGCAGAGCTCTTGGGGAAGAAGTTATTCGTGTTCACTCTCTTGGCAGATGCCAGAGAGGAAGGAGGGGCAAACAAAATAATTCCATCTCCTCTTCATAGGCTGTACTAGCCTGCTTGCTGACAGTAAGTGAAAAGGCTGTCCTCCCCCCACATCCAAAAGGAACAGCAGAGTAACTGGAAGGCATTTTGGTGAACATCAAGAAATGCATGGCAAGGTTGACAGCAGCCTTATGTCCTTTATGGCTTGCCCTTCCTTTGGGAATTTGTTCAAAAATAAAGTAGTGCCAGATTTTCTCTTCACAACAAAATTGAAGCTTTTCTTACCAGTTTTTTCTCCAACATCATCTCCTCCTGCATTATATTCAACAGGTTTTGGCATTGCCTGCCATCTTGGTGTTCTCACAGGTCTTCCCTGTATTGGTGTAGCCAAAAATCTCTTGCAGGTTGAAGGTTTGGCCAATGATGAGCTTCACAAGAAACAAGTAAGTGTTGAAATGTGTGAAATACATTTCACACTTTTAATTTCAAACAGTAGGGGGGATGTTAGAAGAACATCTTGTCAAAATTAAAGAAGCTGATATGTACAAATAGCTGTTCTGGGTTTTTTCCCCATTTAAAGTAGGGAAATGATGGCAACCTACAGGATGAAATAAGTTCAGACTGATTGACAGTTAATTATGTAGTGACCAAGATGCACTGCCCACTGTGTGTTTAAAAAGCCACAGTTAACCATACCTTCCTGCTATGTGTGTGTGTGTGTGTTGCATGGTCTTGACACATGATAATTACTGCAAAAGAAGCCAGATTTCTACGCATAAAACCTTTAAAGGAGAATTTCAGCCAAGCCATTTTGGTTTCAGACTTTTATTCAGATATGTCCTGTATAGCTTTGGCCCCCAACATTTTGGACACCAGGGACTGGTTTCCACAGACTGGAGGGAATATGGTTTTGCATGCTGCCTACATTATATGGATGTGGTTTCGATTGTTTGCACAGCCTAGTTGTGCGTATGCTACGGACTGGTGCTGGTTCGGACTGAGGGTTGGGGACCACTGCTGTACAGAACAGCAATGGAAAAGAAACACTGATACTCTCTTTTTTATTTTTACAGAAAAGGCTACAGTTTAGGAATTAATCTTGAATTGGTCCAATTACTTCATTGGTCCCAACACATCTGCGATAGTAAAAAAATTTCTCCATATTCCAGATTCAAGATCTTCAGGCAGGAGGAGATGCATTCCCACTGACAAGTACCTCTGGGAAAATCTTGGGTATGGTAAGCATTTTTGGGAAGGCAGTGTATGTCTATTGGAAGTGGAAAGAGTCTGAAGAAATGAGTGCAGTAAAAAAGAAAGATCAATTTATCCTCAGTTACTGAAGCAGTCTTTGCTTTCCAACATGATCATTGTCTTAAGTATCAGACATTGGGGTGATTATAGAAAACTGATTCATAAATGTGAGTGAGTGAATGAATGAATGAGTGAATGAATGAATGCTACATATTCACCTTTTTCTTTCTTCCATTTCAAAATCCAGCTTCTCCTTCCATTATCTAGCTAGAATTTTCCACAAAGCTATTTTGTTAAATAGAAGTGACACCTAGCAGGGAAAAAGAGAAGGAAAAACAGAACTCAATGTTTTCCTGTTGATACGAAGTGTACCATATGCAGATGCACATACACACTGCACATACACATTGCCTTTGTAAAGTCCAAAAGAAGCGTTTTCAAACGCCAACTGGACTTTGTTTTTCATTGAAGACATTTGGCTTTTCCTCCAAGAAGCTTCTTCAGTTCTGATTGAATGGTGGAAGATGGAAGGATTTATGTTCTTTGCAGTCATCTGGTCATTAGCACTCTTTCTGAGAGTTGTTGAGGCCACATGGAAGTTTATCTATGCCCTCAGCGTCACTTGAATAGTGTAAATGGGTGTGGAACCTTCTTGAAACTGCTGAAAGGACTGAAGAAGCTTCTTGGATGAGAAGCAAAACATATTCAAGGAAAAGCAAAGTCCAGTTGCCTTTTGAAAAAGCACCTTTGGAACAACCAGGACCTGGATGATTGAGAATCTCTCTGGAAATTTTGCCTACTTAAGGGTTCAATAAATATATATGTCTGATGTTTATATGGCTCCTACCCCATTTTGCTTGTTCATTCATGTTCTTTGAACGTTGCACAGTTTGCATGTATCTAGCAGTTATCTCTGTTTCTTATCTGCCCAGGCCTTGCGTAGCTGTGCCAAGAGTACAAAACCTATATACATCTCAGTAGGCCACAAGATAAGTCTATTATCGGCTATGCGCCTGGTCCATTCTTGTTGCAAGTATCGGATTCCTGAGCCCATCCGGCAGGTATGAGCAGAATATACATTTAGAGTGCTGATATTGGCAACCTCAAGCTAAGCAACTTGCTCAACACTGAATATTTGGACTTCAATTCCCAAAGTTCCGAACTAATGATGGCCATTGCTAGGAATTCTAGGAGCAGAAGTCCATTCATCTAGAGCAGGGGTGTCAAATTTAGTTTTGTTGAGGGCCGCATCAGGGCCAGAGGTGATATTCAGCAGGTTCTGACCAGTTCTGGAGAACCGGTCGCGGAAATTTTGAGTAGTTTGGAGAATCGGTGGTGGGGTGAGAATGAAGATTTTACAGTATCCTTCCCCTGCCCTGCCCACCAAGCCACACCCACCAAGCCATGCCACAGAACCAGTAGTAAAATTTTTTGAATCCCACCACTAATCAGGGATGTGCTTGATCTTGGGAGGCTGAGGTGGGCATGGCCAGCTCGACGTCACCTGTGGTAGTCTGAGTGCTCTGTCAGCGAAAATGGGCTCCCAAGCTCCATTTTCGGCTGTAATAACCTTCTGCAACCCTCTGCCAGCAAAAACGGAGCTCTGGAGTGCCGCATGCGAGCTCTGTTTTTGCTGGCAGAGGCACTGCGTGCTGGTCCTTTACTATTTCCAGGGCAGCCCCATGGGCCAAATCTAAATACCCTGCGGGCTGAATCTGGCCTGTGGGCCTTGAGTTTGACACCCTAGTCTAGAGGACAGGCTGGTTAGAAGAGGCTAGAAAGCTAGATGAGGGCTATGTGATCTGAGCTCTGCTCTATCAGATCATTTTGAACTTCATTTATTTTACTATAATACTTCACCAAATACTTCTGGAAAGTCATAAATAGGGGGAAAGTTGACAGAAATCCTATTGTTTAATTTCAACATTCTGTCTCATGAAAATGTGCAAATAAATTATTTTAGGGCTTGATTTAGAAATGTAGAAAATGACATTGTTCAACTGGGACTACATAAGCAATTATGCAGTTTGACTGAGGTCCTGAATTAGAAGCAATATCTAATCATTTCCACCTTTGGGCTTCCTACTGATTGAAAACCAGCAATAGATTGAACATTTTTAATTTTAAATAAATGTATATGAAATTTACATTTATATCAGACTCTTCCAAAGAGTTGAAACTTTTAGAGAAACTTTTAGCCCAGTTTTAGAGAAATTGAAACAGGAATTTTAAATTTTAGGTTTTAAAAAGGAATATTTCCTTGTTAAACCTAAAATTTACCCTGGATCTGCAGTATTGGTATGTATCTGCTCCATTTTGGGGGATACAGGTAATCCCTTTTTGGAAAAAAAATCTCTAAAATGTTTGGGTTAAGAAGCCGAGATGTATTATCTGTGAATAAGCACCCCATATTTAAACAAAAAACTCTATACAACTAATTCCTGGATCACATAGCTTGCACAGTGAATAGGATCTGCTGGTCCAACTATATTACTGATCCTCCCAGGACTCTGCAGGCTACAGAGATTGCTGAGACAGAATGCAGCCAGTGGATGGCAGTGCTAGATCACCATTTATGTACCTTGAGACAGAGTTTGAGCAAGGAGAGGTTTTAGCACAAAATGTGTGGGCCACAGACTTGCCAAGAAGTTAGCCTTGAAAGTTGCAACCATGCCTTCAATATATGCACCTGTGGCAAAGAAAAGCTCAAGCAGAGAAGTTTCTCACCTCTTGACAGAGATTTTCTAATGGAAGGTACCATTCCTAATGTCAGAGTGCTCAGATTTATGAGCCATTAATAGGCCACTGTACCCATGTCAGCATCTTCCTAAATGCTAACTTCATTTTAAGCTCCGAAGAGAGAATCCATTTGAACCCCTTATAGCAGGGCTTCCCAATCCCTGATCCTTGGACAGGCACCAGTCTGTGGCATTCCAGAAACTGGGCTGTGAAAACAAGCAAAGTCCCATCCGCAGGATGTAGGTAGCACATCACGTCCCTTCCAGTCCACAGAAAAACTCCCCATGGAACTGGTCCCAAAAGGTTGGGAGCCACTGCCTTATAGGTCCCAGCACAAAATCGTTTTGGGGAAACAAAAATCAGTATGTTGAGATGTTCTCCTTTTGAGCTGAAGCATATTTTAGATGGGCAAAACGTCAAGTAATCTAGTTGTAGCAGAAAGGCAGAATACAATACGCCACAAGATGACAGCAAAAAGTTAAGATTTTCTGCATCTCTTTACTTCCATTATTGGTCATCTAGATTTTTGTAACTCAGATCTGGTTGTCTTGTGTTTGATCAGCCCTTGACCACTGCTTGCATTTTTGTTCGTGATGCAGTCCATAAAAGTGTGGCTCAATGGTAGACGACTCAATGCTTGGCATGCAGAAGTGTCAGCTTCATTCCCTACCATCTTCAGATAAGGTCAATAAAATGCATGCAGGAAACCCTTGAGAGCAGTGTTGATGGTACCAAGCTGAGAAACCAGCTGATTGAGTCAGTATTGGATAGCTTCCCATGTTCCTTTCCCACACACTTTCATAAGAAGTTCTGAACAAATAACTCAATAACTTAGCACCAAAATTATGATCCATGCATGGTTCTTGAAAGTTAATGCCTCCAGCAGAAGCCATAAGTATTCAAGAGAGTCAGTGTTTGCATGCCTTTTTATGGAAGAAATATTTCATGTGCCAAAACAGACTTTAGTCACCCAGTAATATTCCTTTTGATGTGAATGTCTCCACCGTAACACAGGCACAACTCTGTGCCCTGCTTGCTTTCATCCTTACTCTCTTCCTTTGCTGCAGCATGTCTTGCATTTCACAGCCATAAGCATTTTCATGCTGTCACTCCCACTTTCCTCTCTGGGGAAAGTCAGGCTGCAGCCCAAAAGTGAAAAAAAGCTTAAACTAAGAAGAGGTGCCTCCCAGCCCTTGGATAGTAGCAATAACACATGATAGAAATCATAAGTCTGCCATCTTTTTGCAGCCAAAGCACTTGCTTTCGGCATCTGACCAGCCTGATGTTTTCTATTTTTTCATACTCCTGGCATAATCTGCAGTCTCTAATGCCACTGCTAGCCTACTCCAAAAATAGACATGAACTTGAGGGGATTATTAAGGCAACATGACCCAACTTATTGATTAGCCTCTTGGTTAATAAGCTAGATTAAGCCGTCTTAGCACAATGTTAGGAGTGAAACAATGCTACAGTCTAAGAGGACACTTTGCTCTTCCCTTTCCCTGCCATGGAAGCAAAATGTGGGTCTCTGGATGCTGAAGGTGGCATTAATAATGTTTGATGAAGAAGCAGGAAAATGAAACAAGGCATTTTATTGAAAAGGTGCTGGAATGTTCAGCATTGTGATTCCTTGGGTATTGAACAGGGGTTGGATTCTACCATTTTGGACCAGTTCTATAGAACCAGTTGTTAAGATTCTGTGCAGTTTGGGGAACCAGCAAATTGTGCCCCTGGCTGCCCTGCCCCTCTCTATCTGTCCCTCCCCTCCTTGCCCAGTCAGTCCTTATCACGCATGCGCCACATTGCATGTATGCCCAACATCGCTGACTGTATTGTCCCCCGCCCAATCACTCATTAAGGTTTTTCTTTTTTTCTTTTCCTCCTGACGATCAGCTGTTCTGATGATTGGCTATGCCGGAATCCCCCTTGCTGTTTACTGCTTCACCCAGGAGGCTTCCCTGAGGCCCAGGAGGCAAAAAGGGGCATCTGGAGGGAGTGTACTGCGTGCCCCCCATGCTCCATTTTTTTTTTTGCCTTTTTGGGCCTCAGGGAAGCTTCCTGGGTGCAAAAATGCTCCCCTGGAGGCTTTCCTGAGGCCCAGGAGACCCAAAAACAGAGTGCAGGCGGGGAGGGGGGTTGTTGCAAAAAAAAGCCACGCCCACAGAAATGGTTGTTAAAAAATTTGAATCCCACTCCTGATATTGAACCAATTGCATACTTAGCCATTGCAATCTCTGAGGCACAACATTCATGACTGAGAACCCAGTCTTTGGTCAAACAGAAATAGTTATTTGCTAAGTTTTTTTTTTTTTTAAAAAAATCACTGATGGGAGAGAGATTTTCCTCTAATGTAAGACTTGAATCTTAAGCCATATTTATTTTCATCCAAAACTGATTATATTTTGTTTTTAATTATCTCAAATATAATTTTATGAAGAATTTTAATTACAGTCGTAAAACCTGATACAAACTAAACTTAGACAAAGAGAAGAGAATGGAAAGAAAGAATAAAAGGTGCAAGAAAAGAGAAAAAGCAAAAAAAGAAAAGCAAAAAAAAGCAAAAGAGAAAAGAGAATATAATAAAGAAAAAAGAGGAACGTATAGAGAAAAGACTTCCAACCTTCATCACCACAAGTATACAACTCTTCAAACCTTAAACAGACATCTCTTCATCCCATAGTCCATCCTTTAACGATAAATCCATAAAACATCAACTTTTCAATCTCGGTGTCAACAAAAAGTCCATAAAGGGTTGCCAGAATATCATAACAAAATATTTTAACCTTGATCAAATAAAGCAACTATATATTTCTTCATTTTACTTCTCACAATCTTAACCTTTAATTCTATCCAAAATTGTCATAGGATTTTTTTTTTCAGTTCTTTATACAGTCTTACATATTTTTTTAACAAGCCTCTTTTCTAAATCCATATGAACATATTTTCCATATCATTTTCTTGGCGAATCATTTGTATTTTCCTTTCAAGTTTCAAAATTTCCTTTCAATTTTCAATTTTCAAAATTTTGGCCAGTTTCTAATGTATATCCAGTAACATATTATTTTCCAAATCATTATATTGGGCTATCATTTGTGGTTCCATATTTTCTACTTTATTTTATCCCATAAAATTTCTCTCACACCTTTCATTCCTCAATTAGCATGTTTTAGTCTATCCATAGAAGTGTATCATTACTGACAGTTGATATTATTAACTTCTGACTCCTTTCTTCAAATATTTCCTTTAATATTAACATTTGTTATAATGTTTTGTATCATTCTGTAAGTCTCAGGATTAACTGACATCAGTGGTTGTATTTTTTCTTCTGCTTAAAATGTTTATTCCGTTCCAATGTCCAGTTTCTAAAATCATCACTTATCTTTTATTATTGACTTATCATTGTAGGATAACAAAATTTATTTGTTTCCTATGAGAAGTTGTTTGTTTTTTTATAGATAAATCATAAACCTTATTTTCCAATATTGTAAATTTACCTGGACCCTTAATCCGTTCATAACTATTTTAGATTAAAATCTTATTTAGCTTTGCACTTTATTTCAAATTCTTTAAGTTTAAAAATTGTAAATATTTTTATTTTGTTCAGCATTGATGATAAACTCATCTGATGAAGATTTTTTTAAACCCATCTCTAGATCTAGTTCTAGAGCAGTTAAGAAGCAATTTCTGACAAATTAAAAAGTGAGGTTTGCAAACTTAAGCCCATGTCACATTGAACCAACGGATGCAAAGAGGATGTAAAATGGACAAAAAACCTTGCCATCCGTTCGAAAACGGGATGTACTCACTGCCTCCATTTTGCTTCCTCTCTATCCGTCCAGCATCCATTTATGGACGTTTCATCCGCTCCAAAGGTTTTGGGCTGCCTAAAACTTTTGCGCGGAAAATGTATCCAGTTCGTCCGTTCTGCATCCGCTACGCATCCGCTATGCATCCGTTACGCATCTGTTACGCATCCGCTATATCCGCTAGACATCCGCTACACATCCGCGCAACTCCATCCACCCAGACGTGGGGAGGAAGCAGAACGGACGCAGAACGGATGCAGAATGGAAACAAAGAGTTTAAAACGGAAAAAACGTTCGCAGAGGGGACCTATCTCGGATATTAAGGATGTCTACAGGATGCCTAGAGGATGCCTAGCGGAAAACCTATACTGCCTATAAAAAGGGAGAGCAACTCACCTGCATCTCACTTTCAGAACAGCAGCCCAGCGGTGCAGACCTCTGCAGCCTTCATCTTCCTCTTCCTCTTCCACAGCATCCAGTCATGTCCACCGTGGATTGTAACAAAGTCCTTTCGGCAGCCACCATCATTCTGCATCAGTGCGAAGCCATCTGCAGGCTCTGTGAACACTACTGCGAGAAGAAAAGGAGCCACCCCAAAAGAGTCTGGGTCCGAAGATGGTTCGCCAGAAGAGCAGAGGACGGACTGTACAACAAGCTGATGGTGGAGCTCAGGAACGAAGACACTCGGGCATTCCAGAACTTCATGAGGATGCCTCCAGCCATGTTTGATGAAGTTGTGCAGCGCCTGACACCCAGGTTGACCAAGGCAAACACCAGCTTCCGGCCCAGCCTGGAACCTGGGCTCAAGGTGGCACTCACTCTGCGCCACCTGGCCTCAGGGACCGCCCACAGCAGCATGCAGTACGGCTGGAGGGTGCCATCCAACACCATCAGCATTGTGGTCAGAGAAGTGGTGCATGCCATCACTGAAGAATACAAGGAGGAGCTCCTCCAGTACCCCTCCACTGAAGAAGGATGGAAGAAAGTTGCAGAGCAGTGGTATCAGAAGTGGAACTTACCACACACTGTTGGAGCCATAGATGGCAAGCACGTGGCCTGCAAATCTCCAGCCAACTCGGGGTCCACTTATTTCAATTACAAGGGCTTCTTCAGCATCATCCTCTTTGCCATGGTTGATGCTGACTACAAGTTCATGTACATCGATGCTTCAGGCAACGGCTCATCTTCAGATGCCCAGGTATACAATGCCAGTCACCTCAAGGAGGAGCTGGAAGGCAACCTCATCGTGGGCTTCCCAGATCCAGACCCCCTGCCCAACGACACACAAGATGTGCCCTACTTCATCGTGGGGGATGATGCCTTCTCCCTCACAACCTACCTCATGAAGCCCTACACCTCCACACTCCTCACCCCTGAAGAGAGGATCTTCAACTACAGGCTGTCCAGGGCAAGGCGGGTGGTGGCGAACGCCTTTGGCATCCTAGCCAACAGGTTCCAGGTACTTCTCACCACCATGCAGCATTGCCCAGAGATCGTGAGGAGGATCATGGAAGCTTGCTGCATCCTGTACAATCTCATGCACACCCGCTACCCAGTCTTGCAGAACAGGCTCATGGACCTCCAACAAGGCAATGGGGACATGGAGCCTGGGGAATGGAGGCAAGGGCGAAACCTGATAGACACTGTGGATGTGCAAGGCCCCAACAGAGCCTCACATGAAGTGAAGAAGCAGCGCAACCTCCTGAGACAATGGTGCAACTCCCCAGCTGGAGCAGTGGAGTGGCAAGACAGAATGGTAGATGCTTAATGGATGCTTCCTTCAGCCTGTCTCATCACACGGATGAGATTGGGCCATGTATGTTTGGTTGGCCTACAATGAACAGGCATTTAATAAAGAGTTGTGTTTATGTTGACATGTGTGGATAATTATTACATTATTATTGATAATAAAGGGCCGTAGGTGTGGCACCTGGGAGGCTGGACCATACAGTCCCACTATGCTTGCACTGGAGGTTTATCTATCCCACTGCTATCCTAACCTATCCCACTGCTATCTTAACCCATCCCACAAGCATGCAAAGGCTTAAACCATTTCTAAAAGTTTCCAGGGATGAAGGGTCCAGGTGCTGTGGAGGTGGCTGGTGCTGGAGTGCTTGTCATCAGCTCCTCCAGAAGCAGAAGCAGCAGAAGCGCCAGCCCCAGAAGAGCGAGCCCATGCTGCAGAAGCCCCAGCAGAACCAGAGTGAGGGCCAGGGGGCGGGATGGTAGCCCTCTTGCCAGGGCTGGCAGCAGATGGCTGAGGCTTGCTGTGCTTCCGCATGGTTGTGGGGTTGCTGGCTGGCAGGGAGGCTGGCAGGAACCAAGGCTGGCAGGGAGGCTGGCACAAAGGCAGGCAGGAAGGCTAGCAGGAAGGCTGGCAGGCAGGCACCAAGGCTGGCAGGAAGGCAGGCACCAAGGCTGGCAGGGAGGCAGGCACCAAGGCTGGCAGGCAGACATGAACCAAGGCTGGCAGGAAGGCTGGCAGGCAGGCAGGCACCAAGGCTGGCAGGCAGACATGAACCAAGGCTGGCAGGAAGGCAGGCAGCAAGGCTGGCAGGCAGACCGGCTGGCAGCAAGGCTTGCAGGCAGGCTGGCAGCAAGGCTGGCAGCAAGGCTGGCAGGGAGGCTGGCAGCAAGGCTGGCAGCAAGGCTGGCAGGCAGACATGCAGGTAGGGCAGGCAAGGCAGTCGATGTGTCCGGCAGCAGGTCTTTCCTCTGAATGGCGACCTGCTTCTGAGCTGCTTCCGTTATATCCACGGGGCTGACGCAATACATCCTCCCCGCATGCGCAATTAACGCCAGGCATCCATTAGGCTTCCGCTCTGCATCCGCTTCATCCGCTCTGCATCCGCTCTGCATCCGCTCTTTCCGTTCCGCGTCCGATTCGCTGAGGCCCCCCGGAAGCCCTGCGGATGTGTCATCCACTCCCATCTGCTCCTATCCGCTCCCATCTGCTGGGCTTCCGTTCCGCATCCGCTTTGCATCCGCTCTGCGTCCTCCCCGCGTCCGTGTTATCCGTTCCGGTTATGCAATTTTTTGCCCCTTTTGAGCGTGGATAACAACGGATGGAACATTTTGCTTGTCCGCTGTGTTCTTTTTGCATCCATTGGCCAGTGTGACATGGGCTTTAGTGTCCTTTAAAAGTCTCCACCTTGGTTGGGAGCAGAAGGGTAAATCCCACTGTCTTCTGATGCACAAACCCATGAAAAATGGCTGTCCTGTCGTCTCCTTGCCAGGAGCAGCCATCTGGAGCCAATATGGGTAATATTCTTTTTTATCATAGAGGTTCCAAGGAATTGGCATACTCACCAGTTCCTTGGTCTTTGTTGGAGATGTCATCTCTGCCTTTGCAGAGCCACCTTCAGTTTTTAATTATCTAAAATTCTATTTCCAATTTTTGGGTTTTTTACATGTTTTGCAGGTACTTTTAAAGTAGAAAAGTAGGCTGAAATATGTACCAAAGAAACAAAATGGCTAAATGGCATTTAATTATGTTGGCAATGACTGGCTTTTAACTTCTCTTATTGCCAGTAATTATTGGCTCGAGCCATTTGTATTCAACAGTTTTTGCCTGATAGAATTTGTTGGCATGTAGCCAAATGATGTAAACTAATTTTGTTAAGCAGATCTAAAACAAATTAATTTGTCATAACAAATGTATCTAAATGTGCAAATCCCCATTCATTTCACAAAAGATGTATATGCAAGATGCCTTGACGGCAATCTTTTGTGTCTCTGGCTCCGTTCATGACATATGCAAGCTTTTATGCTTACAGAAAGTTATTCATCCACTCCCTAACATTGGAAGCTTGAATCATTATGTACCAATAGTGGATTATTCCTATCTGTTCTTTCATATAGTATAGTTAACATAATAGGTTAAAACAGTAATGCCATTCTAGATCCTGTAAGATTGCAGTTCCTATCACCATTGGCAGTCTAGAGCAGGAGTGTCAAATTCAAGGCCCAGAGGCCAGATCTGGCCCACGGGGTGCTTAAATTTGGCCCATGGGGCTGCCCTGGAAGCAGTGAAAGACCAGCCCATGGTGCCTCTGCCAGTGAAAATGGAGCTTGCAAGGGCTGTGGCCCTACTGAGCTCCATTTTCACTGGCAAAGGGTTGCAGGAGGCTATTGCAGCTGAATACAGAGCAAGGAAATCTGTTTTCGCTGGCAGAGTACTCGGGCCACCACAGGTGCCCTCAACATGAGTGATGTCGAGCTGGCCATGCCCATTTTGGCCCCCCAAGGTCAAACTCAACCCTGATGCGGCCCTCAATGAAATCAAGTTTGACACCCTGGTCTAGAGTGGTCATTGATTCAGTGTTCCTCAACCAAATGATTTAATATTTGATGCCAGCCTGCATCTCTCCCATTCCCTCCATTGTTCCCCATTTTGTGATATATCAGATGGCAGCCTGAAATTCATAATCTCTGTTGAGTACTTGTAAAGTGTCCTGGTTCTTTGGAAAGTGAAGTAAAAGTTTGGCTGAGAAGGCATACATTAAATAGACACAAGGATCTTTGTTCAACAAGTAAAAGGCAGTACAGTTGTAAGAAGGTTCTATTCACTTGAAAAGAAAGTTCACAGGTGATTTGGAGCTAGTCTAGGGATTCTAGGTATGGGCTGAAAAAAATAAATAAAAGCCAACTTCTGCATACTTTTACTTGGCTGCAACCTAGTGGTTGCTCAGATTTCTGCAGCCCAGATTTGGTAGTCCTGGGATAGTTATTTTCATTCAGCCTGGTCATTCTTGCATATTTGTTGTAATAATATCACTGGAATGAAGAATATGCACCTTGAAAAAGAAAGATGAATGGCATTTAAACTTAAAAGGAATTTTAAAGTTTATCAAAGGAAGGGCTATTAGTGCTGTGGTTAATGGAAGGCTGCTTTGGAACACTACACATAACCATTGACTGACTACCTGTCCATCCATCTCACAAAAAATAGAGAAAGGTATTGCATAATGAAGAATATGAAAATATTAGCTAAGAGTTGCTGAAGATAGAATGTACAACAGAATTGAAGAAAGCAGCCAAAGGGTAAAGGACCTGCGAAGGAGTGCTCACATAAGAAGTTAAGTCAATGAGAGAACAGGAGTGACCAAAGGTGAATGCCAATACATCTGGAGCTCCATGATTTTTTACATCAGGTTAATTTCAAACCTATGTATTCCTTGTTTTCTACTCCAATTAAATCAGCTTGAGGAAGAAGTTCTCAATTAGAACCTATTCTGAGGCTATGGCAGGCTTGAGAAACCTGACTGTGTGTGTACATTTTGTCCTCTTTTCCCTCTGTTTGCTGTGATCACTCGCCAGAGTAGCTCAGTATTTCTAGATCACCCTCCCTCTTTCAAGGCATGTTAGTCTATGATGACAAAAATCAGGAGGACTACAACTTTTATTAAAAGACTTTGGTGACAGTGAAGTGATGACATGAGTGCAACTCACAAAATTTTAATGCCCTTTAACAAAATCTGTTAATCTGAGAAGATACTACTACACATTCTGATTTTCTTTCCCATCCTGCCAGTTGTCAGATGCATTGTACTTCCATTCCTGTTGCCAGCAGACTGATGAGTCTGGAAACTCTCATTCATCTGCAAAATACGTTCTGTGCAGACCTGTTATGGCCCAGTGAGATGAATCGTTTTAAATTCAGACAGCCATCAAATTTCTTGAACCTTCTCATCCTTTACCCAGATCCATTGCAAGTTTTATTCTACCAGATGCCAAAGCTGTTGCCCAATTTGGTTTTGTTCCAGAATTTGGCAGCAATTCTGTCATAGGTGGTATTCAGCAGGTTCTGACCAATTCTGGAGAACCGGTAGTGGAAATTTTGAGTAGTCCGGAAACCAGCAAATACCACCTCTGACTGGAGATTTTACAGTATCCTTTCCCTGCCATGCCCACCAAGCCACACCCACAGAACTAGTAGTAAAAAAAATTGAATCCCACCATTGAATTCTATAGAGAAATATATTGAAAGACCCAATCCTACAAAAGAACGCATGGTGTCCATTAACACATTTATTTCCTTTGCTGTGAAGAATGTAGGTAGCATTTGGCAACCCAAATCAAACTGCTTAGTTTGCGTTGAATGGAATAAAATGTACATTGTTTGAAAGAGACAGCTTGGCATTCTGTTGCTTCTTCTTTCTCTCTCAAAAAGAAGCACAGTGGAACTGGTTTGGAATGACATCGTAATGTGACATGTATAAGAAGCTATCAGTTACAAACTTTTCTCCTCTTGATGCAGTCCCAGACTAGTTCCCAAACTCTTAAATGAAAATCTGCTATTTAGCAGATATTTTAGCACTGTAAATTGGAGACGCTACAGTAAAAAAAATGAAAACTTTCCCCATCCTGATGTTGGTAGTTTTGTTCCAGTCAGATGTCCTTACTTTTAGGTAAAGAAAAGAAGTGTAGTTGCTAACCATATTTTTAAAGTATTATATACAGGAGTTTGACTCATAGTCTGACTCAGAATAAACTTCTTACATTTCCATGACCACAACTGAAAAATGATATAGCCAGGTGAGCCTTTGGTCTAATCCAACATGGGTTTTCTTATAAATTATTTGCAAGCTTTTGACCAGTGATGAGCAGAAGAGGCTCATTTTCTTCTCAGTCCCAAAATATATCATGAAGGTAACCCTCAATTCTCTTTGGAATAGAAGCAGCATTGTGATTGGCTGAAATCTGACTCGGACTGAGAATTGTGAAATGATTCCCCCCCCCTCCAGATACAGTAATGTCAGAGCCCAGCAGCTCTGTCTCTTCTGCCTCCTCCCACTCTCCTAGAATCCTAGAAATTGTCACTTGCACCAGTCAACCTAATTAATCTCTTATTATTTTCTTCTTGACCCTGATTATAGGCAGATATAAAATCCAGAGAATACATCCGGAAACATATGGAGGTCAACATTGCTGTGCCCCTTCCTCAGCCAGAGAGGTAGGTGTTTATATGGCTAGAAAGCTATATATGTCCACCCCCCCTCCCCAGTCAATGTGCTTTTTAAATGCTCTTTGGGAATGGCATTAAAGTAGCTTCCAGGGTCTATGTTGTTCCGCTGGACCAGCTATTTCAGGCAGAGCCTCATATGTCTCTGCAAATTACATAGTTTCCCAAAATGTTTGAATTAGATTTGCTACAACCTTGAGATGATCACAAAACATATTCATATCTTGGAGCAAAAGTGCCGTTTTGGCAGCATAGGTGCCAAAGATGATATGTATGTTCTGGAAGAGTTGCACGTCACCTTTGCTGTGATACATCCAGAGTTATTCCAGGAAAGTGACATTTTATTCTTAGAAATCAGTCTTCCAATGAGTAGCACTAACTTACAAGGAAGGAAAGTAAAAAAAAGAAGTGGAATTTAAGATCCAACCTTTACCAGTGGATTGGGATAACATTCTCTGCATTTGCATAATTGCATCCCAACTTCTAATGCTAGCGCATAGATTTTTGTCATGACACATGTTTGATCACTTGCTTCCTTCTTTAGAGGCCAAGATCTGGAAAGTGTCAGATTGGGGGAAGCTGACAAAAATGAAGGCAAGGACTGAGGTATGATTGTTCCAGGGCAGGTCCTTAAGTTGGGACAATTTCCCATTCCAAACTTCATACTTTCTTTTTTTTTTTTTTTTTGGTCATCTTAGTTTGACCCTGTCCTGTTTTGTATTCTTCTTTCCTAGAGCTAATCACAAAGGTGAGCTTTCAGCTCTAAGGCCACCATCCTGAGAAGAAATGTGGCAATTTCCATCTATTCAACAAAGCACTGCCCAGAGATCAAAGACAGTCAAGAGAAGCTCTTTCAAGTACTTTCATCCAGGGATTTGCCAACTGCATTTTGGAGCAAGAAATATGTCCCAACAGAGCAGGCCTGGGCTTTAGGTGAACACAAAAGGCAAACAAAATGACCTAGATGAGTAGTGATCTAAGGCAGTGACAATGGTGGGCAGGTTGCCTTGTGCAGCTGTCAAATTACTTTCCTGCAGGGCAGAGAATCTTGGGTGAATTCTTCAGGGAGGACTTTTATTTTTGTTTGCCATCTGCTCCATTCCTTATCCTGAAGTTTCCTTTCAGGACAGTGAAAATCCTGAAACTTACAACAGCTTCCCCAATTTTGGCCCTTTCCAGGTATGCAGCCTGGGAATTCTGGTGGTTAAGGGCCAATGTATTCTGGAAGGGAATAAATTATGTGCCAGTTTAATGGTTATAGGCTCGGCTTGATCCCTGTAAGCAAAAAATACATTTCCTAAAACTGCATTACATATTGACTGAAGACATTGAATACTGACTATGGTATGATATTTTATTTTTAATGATTGGGAAATACTGTTTTCTGCTTATTTCACTTATCCTATTTGTACACTGCACACTTCTAGCTGAGCTACCTTGTGGCAGTGTATGTGCATCTATGATGATGGGGAGTATATACTGGTTTTAATAGGTTGAGTAGCGTGAATTATTCACAAAAATTTGCTCAATTTTCCTGCCATGAAACAGATGCTGGTTAAACCTGCTATTGAGCTAGAAAAGAGTTTGAGTTATCCTTGAAATCAGTAAGTTGACCTTGGTGAATTGGCTGTGACAAGTTGGCCACAGTGAGTTGTCCCATTCCCTGCTGAACAAGCACAGTAATTGTCCCAATGCCTCACAGTCCATCCTTATGTTGTTCCTCTCTGCCTGGGATGGTGCTGAGATTTTGGAAAGACGACTGATGCATTGGGAATGCTGGGCAACTGCTCGTTCTCAAATCTGTCTCATCTGCCCACTTCTTGTCTCTCTTCCCCGAGAGCAGGTACTCATCAGTGCCAGAAATAAGTAGCTTGTTTCTAGGTTACGCACTCCAAGAGTTTTAATTTCAGAGAAGGAGTAAGTTGTTTCTCAGGGTTTCTGTTCTCTAGTACCATCTTTTACTGTGTTGCATCAACTGTGCAACAGTTTCACAGGAGAGGAGAGAGAGTCTGAATTAGCACAGCTTTGCTCAGGCCAGTGATAACGCTAGTGAAGAAATCAAACCTGTTTACTAAAGGAAAAGTCCTGAGTTCAATGGCACTTATTAGAAGTCAGCAGGCTACAGCTTCTGTTCTGTGAGGTATTCTAGCATCCACCTAGAAGTGCAGAAACCTGCTGTAGAAACACTTTCTGTCGATAAACAATCTCCAAAAACTGCTTTCCTGGAGATACTGAAAACACTGCTCAATTAATTAATCAGCTACCAGAGAGTCTGTTAATGAGCTTTTCAAATTTTCCTGCATTTGTTGGCAGCTTTAAGGGTTTTTATCCTCCTGCTCCTCTCCTGGATGAATGAAAACAGCCTCTGAACATTAATGCAGCATCAATCACGTGGTTCAATATATTTTTTTCAAGTTATAATTCAATGTAAATTTTAATCCTTTACTCCACATATTTTCCCATTGATCAAGCATTACATTCAAGTTTTTCCCCGCTTACAGTGTATTCAGAAAGTGTTCAGACCCCCTTCATTTTTGTCAATTTTGTTATGCTGCAGCCAGATTTTACAGTTGTTGAAATTCATTTTTCCTCATTAATCTATACTCAGTATTCCATAATAACAAGGTGAAAACAGAATTTTAGAAATGTCTAAATTTATTAAAAACAACAAGCTAAAATATCACAAAGGACGTAAGTATTCAGGCCCTTTGCAACACTTGAAATTGAGTTCTGATGCCTCCTATTTCTCTTGATCATTGCTGACATGTTTCCATACCTTGATCGAAGTCCATCTGTGGTAAATTAAATTGATTGGACATGATTTGGAAAGGCACATATCTGCCTATAGAAGGCTTCACAGCTGACAATGCATATTGTAGCACAGCAAAAGCTATGAAGTCAAAGAACTGCCTGCAGAGCTCAGAGACAGAATTATTGCAAGGCATAGATCTGGGGAAGGCTGCAATAAAATTTCTGCTGCACTGAAGATTTCTAAGAGCATAGTGGCCTCCATAATTCTCAAATGGCACAACCAGTACTTTTCTGAGAGCTGGTCACTTGGTCAAACGGAACAATTGGTGGAGAAGGGCCTGAGTAAAAGAGGTGACCAAGAACCCAAATGTCATTCTGACTAAGCTCTATAGATTTTGTGTGGGGATCGGATAGAGTTCCAGAAGGACAACCATCACTGCAACCCTCCACCAATCTGGGCTTTATGGCAGAGTGGCTAGACCTCTTCTCAGTACAAAACACATGGAAGCCTGTTTGGAGTTCACAAAAAAGCATCTGAAGGACTCAGACTATGAGGAACAAGATTCTCTGGTCTGATGAAGATTGAACTGTTTGGCCTCAACTCTAAACATTATGTCTGGAGGAAACCAGGCACCACTCATCACCTGCCCAATATTATCCTTACAGTGAAGCATGGTGACGGCAGCATTCTGTGGGGGATATTTTTCAGCAGGGACTGGGAGACTAATCAGAGTTGAAGGAAATCTGAATAGAGCAAAGTACAGGGATATCCTCAATGAAAACCTGTCCCACAGCACTCAGGACCTCAGTCTGGCCGAAGGTTCACTTTTCACCATGACATTGATCCAAAGCACACGGCTAAGACAACACAGGAGTGGTTTAGGGACAACTCTGTGAATGTTCTAGAGTGGCCCATCCAGAACCCTGATTTGAACCCTATTGAACATTTTCAGGAACCTGAAAATGGCTGCCCACAGACAGTCGCCATCCAACCTGACTGAGCTTGAGAGGAGTTGCAAGAAAGAAAGGCAGAAAATCCCCCAATCCAGGTGTGCAAAGCTTGCCATGTCATACCCAAAAAGACTGTAATTGCTGCCAAAGGTGCTTCAACAAAGTACTGGGTGAAGGGTCTCAATACTTAACACCCATGTGATATTTCAGGTTTTTTATATAAGATTTATAGAATTTTTGCATGGTGTACTATTGGTATTTAGCAGCTAATAAATTGTCAAAAAAGTGTAAGGCATCTGAAGATACATTTTATTTTTAGTGGACATGTAAAAGTAACAATTATTGGGATCAGGTGTGTACCTTTATTTTGTGAATTCTTGGAATAAATTTGCTATTGAAACCAAAGATTTTTCTTTTAGGTTTTATGAATTAAAAAAAAAACCAGGGACTTTATATGATCAAAGCAGCAACACTTTTTTATGCACAGAGATGGAAGGAATTTCAGATTCCGACAATGGAATAATGGATGGTGAAATTAATGGAGTTGGCAGAGCTGGTAAAATTGGCAACTTTGATGAAAGAAAGACTAACTTTGTTGCTACCTGGAAACCACTTTTGGATTGTTTGCTTGAAACTGAAAGAAACTTTTAATTGTGGGATTTGATTGTTACAACTGTTTATCAAAATATATGCTAAGATTTGTATAGGTACCAAAGAAAATTTGAAGTTTTCTATTTTTTTCTATTGTTCCTTTTTTACACTCTAATCTTGTTTCAATCTTGACCTTTCCTACCTATTTATTTTTCTGTTTTATATTTTATTCTTCGTTGAAACAATAAAATTTTGTAAATGAACAATGTGGCTCTATGTCCATATATAAACCAAGACCAAGATTCATAAGTTGTTTGCTAATCCTGGTAACCATCCTTTGTTGAAATGCAGTGATTGCACACAAGAAAGCACTGCTGGGAGCCATTTGAAGGATGGACCCTTCAATATACCAATCTTTGGTCACCTCCCAAGGCCGTTTCCCTTGCTTTGTGACAGGAAACTGGTCTTTGTTTCTTGACATAAATGGAAGACCAGCTGACAAGCAATATGGTTTATGTGGAAATAAACCACCCCAAGGATGAGCCCACCGCTTGGAATGATGGCCAGGGGGTGGAAGGAGTTGTTCCTGAAATCAAAATCCAGTCTTTATTCTGAAACTGCTTTTTCAGAGGAAGCCCTAATTGACCTCTAGGGTCAATTTACATTTGGGATGTAAATAGTAAGAGCTTTTTCCTCAGACCTATGAAGGAAAGAGTGAGACCAGGCATTTTCCCTTCTACAAGTTATACTATTAAGCTCAGTTTTTATTCAGTATTTAGCTGGAAGCTGTGTCAAACACACTCTCCGGTGAGCCTATCCATGTAATGCCAATGTGCATGTGCTTCCACAGACGGAGTCAACATTTGGGAAGAACATTTTGCATGTGGAATATCTACGGATGATTCATGCTCAGCTAAAATGAGAAGCTGAGTCGCACTCATGGTGTGGAAATCGTGGTTTCAGTGGAGAAAAACATCTTGCATTTTTCTTTTTCTTTTTTTGTCTTTGGTGCAGCCACATGCCAAGCACCACATCTTGGTTTGTAATAGCCTAACGATAATTTAGAATGAGGTAATATAAATTTAGGTGATTTAGAAACTAAGTTGATTTAAAAGTGAAATGCTGAAAATAAATCTTGATTGGTAATTCGGTAAATGATAGGTATGGTTATCCATGTATGAACAAGGTAGGGAAAATGTGCTTGCTGGTATCTGTGATTTACTTGGACTGTAAAAAAAAAAAAAGGTTGAAGGGCTATTAAGGAAATAAAGGAAGAAACTGGGATTCTTGGTGAGAAATGTTCTTAAATGCAGCATGTTAGTTAAGCACAAAGTTTGTCATCGTTTAGCTAGTGTAATGTGTGTCTGCCTTTTGCTTGAGGGTGTTTCCATCCCCCACCCCCTATCAAGTCATTCCAATGTCTGGCTTGTCCTCCCTCCCTCGCTGTCTACGTGATTGTGATTGATGCTGTCACTTTCACACCTCCCTGGGGAACAGATGCTGAGTTCCCAGCTCCCTATGGTCCCAGCAGATGGGTGGAGAGAGGACTTTGTGTATTGGGTGGGTGTGTAGCTTGCGGAAGCCAACCATCTGCTCCCTTGTTTTGTAGGAGGCTCCAAGGCTGGGGTTAAAACACAGGCTTATGAGGAGCTTTAAATCTTCCCTGCCAGATCCGTCGTGCCACCTGCAGCCTACAGACAGTCAAATTTGGCCTCCAGCAGTTGATGCTGTAGTGGCCAGCATGGTGGTTGACAGGATTGAATAACTCACCCTGAAGCTGACAGGAAAGAGGATTTGGTTGTATTGCTTACAGAGAGACATGGCAGAAATTGGTCTGCAGATCTCTGGGAAATGTGCCGTCTACCTTGTCAGCAAAAGCTTAAGGCCCGGTCCCACTGGCCGACGGACACAAAACGTATCCATAAAGGACACAGCAGACGAGCAAAAATTCGGGGGAGGCCCCATCTGTTGTCATCCGCTCCAAAAAGTGGCCAAAATTTGCATAAACAGAACAGAAAAGAACGGAAAACAACGGACGTGGGTAGTATGTAGCGGGGATGTAAAACGGATGTTCATAGGAAGCCTAGTGGATGAAAGCGGATGGAAGCGGATGACACCTCCGAAGGGCTTCCGTGGGAGAATTTCAAAGTGGATGCATAGCGGAAGGGGCGGATGCATAGCGGATGAAGTGGATGCATCACAGACGCCTATAGGAAACAAAGGGGATGCCGCGCGGATGTATATCGGATGCAAAGTGTTCACTGTGCATGCGGGGAGTATGAATTGCGTCAGCTCCGCAGATATAAAAGGATGCAGCACGCACACAGTCAGCATACAGGGGAAAGACGTGCTGCCACATACATCTTGCAGGAACACCATGGTTCGTCAGTCAGGCAAGAAGAGGAAGCCTGTGCCTACTCGTTCAAGCCCTGGCAAGATGAAGATGGCCAGAACCAGCATCCCAACCCCTGGCACTGACTCTGAAGCTGCTGCTGCTGCTGCTGCTGCTGCTGCTGTGGTGGACCAGCCCCAAGGCCCTCAAAGCCCATGGCCAAGTGCAGTTTCCTGGAGGGTGAGATCTGCCACTGAGGAGCAGCCCCTCTGAGACCCCTCTCCCTCAGACAGCCCACAGATAGCCAGTCCTCTACCAGCCAGGAGCCAGCTACCCTGTCCAGGCAGGTGTCTTCAGAGGGCCCCATGGCAGAGACCTCCCCGACAGCTGCACTCCCCATGCCGGCAGACTTGGAAGATCCCGTGGAGGATGATGCCCTGCTGTCACAAATGGAGAAAGAAGCAGCAGCCACCAGAGGCCAACCCACCCCCACCCCCACCCCCAGCTCCGGAGGTTGCAGGCAGAGAGGCAGATTGGAGGGTGAGAACCACAGTGTGCTGTTGGAGATCAGGGACACAATCAAGACCAGCACAGAACTTCTCTCTCAGCTGGTCCACAGCGACATACCATCTTCGGACCAGAAGCCTTTCATCACCTACATGAGCCAGACCCTGAGGGACTTGCCCGAGGTCCAGTACCAGGTGATGAAGCAGAAGATCACAGCACTTCTGCACAATCCTCAAGGCCCAGCTGAAGCTGCTCTTACCCAGTCCAGGTCTGCTCCTCTACCCCAGGCGATGTCACAGCCCTTCCATGGCTTTCAAAAGCCCCTCATCTACCAAGGCTACAACTACCAGGATTTCCCACAACAGAAGCAGAACTTCCCAGTCCAGGTCCAGGTTCATCGGACGCCACATATGCCAGTCCTCACCCAGCTGCAGACCAGACAACCCCACTACACTCCTCCTTCCTCCACCCCACAGCCAAGCCCCTCAATGGACAATCTGTCATCAGTATTGGGCCTGACATCTCAAGTCCTTGATGAAGGTCCTCTCAACCTCACGGGACTGAGTCAGCTCTCGGATGGCTTCTTGAACACACCACCACCTGTTGTACCCTTGGGGCCAAGCACCCCAATGGTGCCTCAGACCAGCACTCAAGCCACAGCCACCTCCACAGTCCCTGCCCGCTTAACAGCTGAGACCATGGACATGACTCAGAGTGACTGAGAATAGTGTTAGAGGCTGAGTTGTTTACTTGTTAAGTTTATCTTTGCTTAAGACACTTTACTTGGGTCATTTTGCTTTCTTAATAAAGTCATAAAGTTTACCTAAGAAAGTTAATAAAGGTTATCTTTGCTTAAGACACTTGGTTCATTTTTTTAACTTAATAAAGTGTTGGTGAAGACTTTGAAAAAATGGTTAAGCCTTCGCATGCTTGTGGGATAGATATGGATAGTTGTGGGATAGATAAACCTCCAGTGCAACCATAGTGGGACTGTATGGTCCATCATCCCAGCTGCCACACATATGGACCTTTATTATCAATAACAATTTATTCATTGATCAACACATTTTAAAATAAACAAAGCTCTTTATTAATGCCCTATTCATTGTAGGACCACTCAACATACATGGCACAATCTCATCAGTGTGATGAGACAGGCTGAAGGAAGCACCCATTAATCATCTATCATCCTGTTTTGCCACTCCACTGCTCCAGCTGGGGAGTTGCACCAGTGTTTCAGGAGGTTGCGCTGCTTCTTCCCTCCACGTGAAGCTCTGTTGGGGCTTTGCACATCCACAGTGTCTATCAGTTTTAATCCTTGCCTCCATTCACCAGGCTCCATGTCCCCATTGCCTTGTTGATGGTCAACAAGTCTGTTCTGCAAGACTGGGTAGCGGGTGTGCATGAGATTGTGCAGGATGCAGCAAGCTTCCACGATGCTCCTCACAGTCTCTGGGTCATGCTGCATGGTGGTGAGAAGTATCTGGAACCTGTTGGGCAGGATGCCAAAGGCGTTCTCCACCATCCATCTTGCCCTGGACAACCTGTAGTTGAAGATCCTCTCTTCATGGGTGAGGTATCTTGAAGTGTACGGCTTCATGAGGTAGGTTCTGAGGAAGAAGGCGTCATCACCAATGATGAAATAGGGCACATCTTGTGTGTCATTGGGTAGGGGATCTGGACCTGGAAAACCCATAATGAGGTTGCGTTCCAGCCCATCCTTGAGGTCACTTGTGTTGTATACCTGGCCATCTGAAGCTGACCCGTTGCCTGAAGCATCGATGTACATGAACTTGTAGTCAGCATCAACCATGGCAAAGAGGATGATACTGAAGAAGCCCTTGTAGTTAAAATAAGTGGACCCTGAGTTGGGTGGAGCTTTGCAGGCCATGTGCTTCCCATCTATGGCTCCAACGGTGTGGGGAAAGTTCCACCTCTGATACCACTCTTCTGCAAGTTTTCTCCAGCCTTGTTCAGTGGTGGGGCTCTTGAGGAGCTCCTCCATGTATTCTTCGATGATGGCTTGTACCACCTCTCTGACCACTTTGCTGATGCTGCTGTGTGGCATTCTCCACACATATTGCAAGTTTTTGTTTGTGGTTCCAGAGGCCAAGTGGCGCAGTCAGTGCCACCTTCAGTCCAGGGTCCAGGTTGGGACGGAAGTTGGTGCTAGGCTTGGTCAACCTGGGTCTCAGATGCTCTACAAGTTCGTCAAACATGGCTGGTGGCATCCTCATGAAGTGATGGAATGCACGAGGGTCTTCATTCCTCAGCTCCACCATCAACTCGTCATACAGTCCAAATTCCATTCTTCTCATGATCCATCCTCGGACCCTCACAGCTCTTGGACGTCTCCTTCTTCTCCTTCTGGATAAAACTTGAAACAGTCTGAACATGTTTTGGTTCTGGTGATGAATGAGCGCAGCTATCATACGGACTGTGTCATCATCCATGGTGGAGAACAATGGATGATGTTGAAGACCAAGACCAAGGGTGAAGAAGTCTGTACACCACGGCTGCTGGACTCATACTGAGATCCAGATGATTTTCTCCCCCTTTTTATAGGAAATATCGGTTCTCCGCTAGGTGTCCTTCTACATACTCTAGACATACTCCAGACATCCTAAATATACGAGATACATCCCAGATGTCCATTTTGAATACTTTATATACAAGATGCATTCGCTTACATCCTTTCCATTTCCGTGCTACTAACGCTGTGTAGACGTTCCGTGTACCTTTTGTTTCCTCCCTCTTTCCGTTTTCAGCTGCAGTGGATGTGAGTTGAGGGGATGGCCAGAGGATGCAGAGAGGATGCAGCGGACATTTAACGGATGATAACGGACATAGAGCATTTGTTTCCCGTATATGTCACGGATGTACATTGTACGCGGCGGAAAGTTCATCTGTTCACAAAGTTTTGTGCAGCTCAAAACTTCTTGCGCGGATGAAATCTCAGTGGACAGATGCTCGATGGATAGAGCGTATGAAACACGTATGCAGTGAGTACACAACGGATGCATAGCGTTTTCCAACGGATGGCAAGCTTTTTTTTTATGTTTTACATCCTCTTTGCATCCGTAAGTGCAGTGTGACCGGGCCTTTAAATCGACCAGCCAGAGCTCATATTCCTCTACCTCTATTTATTTCTGACTCAGGTTCAGCTCTGGGTTATCTGGCTCAAGATCAATCCTGATATCCATTATCCTTGGCCTATGACTGCATCCACAAGACCTCCTCCATTCAATTCTATCCTGCAGGTTATAAAAATCTCCCTCCCTCCTTTCCTTTTTGATGAAGGCCTCTTAGTTTTGATACGCAACTCTGATTTTGCTTCCAGCAAAGTTCCACAAGAGTCTCATCCGGCATCCTGACTTCATCCCAAGTACTACAGCTCTTCTCCGCCTTTACTTTGGTCATGATCTGCCATTTCGGCTCCCTCACTGGCTCCCTTCTTAAATCCAGTCTGTGCTGTCATCTTGTTAGATCTTTGTGCAACTGTGCTGCATTTTTGACATTGAACTTTGACACTAGGCTAAAGTTCCTTACCCTACTGCAAGGGTGTCAAATTTGCTGTGTCACATTGCTGTCACATGTCATTTCATGACCCATTCGTGAAGCTGGGTAGGTGTGGCCTACAGGTGATGCATCCAGCCCAAAAGCCACCAGTTTGACACCACTGAATTTCTCAGAGTTACAATAGCAGGGTTGTAGAAGGCAGGACAGCTTGCTTTTACAAGCCCCCTTTGCTGAGGCAATTGGTGCAGTAGCCCAGTGCCAGCCCAGCCATCGCAGCTGGCATTTCTTTGAAAGCAACCAAAGCTTGTGGCTGCTGGCAGATAAGATGCTCAGCTGCGATCCAAAAAGGTGGGAATTTAAGACAGGGGCTGTTAAGCATCTTGCAATTCAGCTATTCTGCTACCGCAAAGGGTCCTTGATGAACAGCGTCTGCAAAGGCAAATACAATCTGGCTGAAAGCAGAGGTTCCATCTGCCCACAGCTGTGAAGGTGTCAGAGCCTGAATCACCAGGGCCACCTGCCAGATGGCTCCATCCATCATTTAATGCTTTACTTGTTCTTCAGATACAGGAGCTAGAAGCAGCACTTACCATGATCCTGCAGGGCCATTTGGAAGGGGGGCAGCCACCTGTCAGTGGGAAAAAAAGGGGAGGGGGGAAGCAAGGAGTGTTTGCCTCTTCTACTTCCTTGGTAAAGTAGAATAACCTGAGCCAGTGGATTTGGAAAGCCACAGAATGAGATGACATCATCAGCCTCTTCCTTTCGTTTTTTTTGTGCATGTTGGACACAGGAAGGAGCCTTTGGAAATATCAACAGGAGCTGCATAGTACCTCCACATCCTAGAAAGTCCATCATCATCATCATCATCATGAGCAGCAGCATGTTCCTTTTCAGAATGGATGTCTGAATCCTAATTTTTCATTTGCGGTCCCTGATTGGGGGAAGCTGGTGTTGGATCCTCTCCTAGCTTCAGTTGTACCTTTTCATCCTACACACCTAGGCCTCAGTCAATGGATCTTCTTCAAGGACTGACAGTGGGAAGAAATCTGAGGCTTTCAATCCAGATACTAATTTTCTTTTCCTTTTTAAATCAAGATGGTTCACACATCACTCTATGTCAGGGGTGAGGAATGATGGCCATTTTATGACTTGTGGACTTCAATTCCCAGAATTCCTGAGCTCCATCATGCTGGCTCAGGAATTCTGGGAGTTGAAGTCCACAAGTCATAAAGGGGCCATCGTTCCTCACTTCCGCTCTAGGTCATAACAAGGTTTGGGGTCATGGCATAGCATCTTTTATGAATTCAGCAAATTGTGATTTATCTGAAATCCTTAGCTAAATCAAGCCAGAGCTGAGTCCAATGAGTAAATCCAGCAAACTTGTGGAACTTCATCCTCCAGAAATTTCGTACAAAAGCACTCTGATCACAGCTAGGAAGTCTGTGAAGGCTATTTTTAAAACCTTGTTGTTCCATATTAACATACTTCAAATGGGCTATTCCTATTGGACAATGAATACCCGAAGCTGATTGGCTACTTTTCTCAACACTGATTGGCCAATTATAGCAGGGCTATGATTGGCCAATACAAGCAGCGGGAAAAACAAGTAGTCGTCATTGGACACTAGCCGCGAGCAACTCTCTATAAAAAGAGCTGCCGCAGCTCCTGGTTAGATTGGATTTTAAGAACTAAATAAAAAAGCTGAAGTTATGCTGATCTCTGAGTCTCATTCCCGCGAACTGAACACTGACGACGAGGATGGGATTCTGAGAAAGAGATCAGTCAGGCACGTGGCATCGAGAACTGAGCAGACGAAATGGCCAGAACCAACTCGCCACCCGCACCCTTCAACCCAGCAGCAGAAGACTGGGAATCCTACATCAATAGATTCCTCATGTTCTTGGAGCTGCAAGGAATCTCGGACAATCACAAAAGAGCTGTATTCCTAACACATTGTGGGCCCACAGTGTTTAAGATGGCCAAAGCACTAGCAAAACCAGACAACATTAAGCAAATGGCCTGGCCGGACCTGGAGAAACTGCTGAGGGCTCACTACGCACCGACCATCTCCAGCCTCATCAGGAGACACGAATTTTATAAACGGGACCAGAAGGAAGGTGAGAGCATCGCAGATTTTGTAGCTGCTCTCAGGGACATTGGAGGAGCATGTAGGGCAGAACGCATGGTCCGGTATACCAAGGAAACACTAGACAAATTAGACACGGGATATGCAAGAAAGAATCGAAGAAATGCTCACAATTTAACACATAACACCAAACTCCACTACAAATAAAAGCCCAGCAGAATTACTGATGAGCAGAAAACTAAGATCACATTTAGACAGATTACACTCAACTTACACCACCAAAAAACCAACTGACTCCTCAAGCAAGTATCGCAAATTCGAACCAGGACAACTAGTATACGCAAAAAACCTCACCGGCCAACCGTTGTGGATACCGGCAACAATTACACAGATAACTGGACCACAGTCTTATAGAATGAAAACAGATGACGGTTGAACCTGGCGAAGACATATTGACCAACTATGGTCACGCACTCTACAACGCACCACCAACACACCCAGACATGAAGAACAACACACACACACACACACTAACAACATCACAACAACTGCACAAAACCAGCAACAGATCAATCAGAGGTGGGGAGACCCCTCAGTAATAAATAAGGGGGGGAAACCCTCCGTTAGAAAAAGAAGCCCCTCCGTTAGAAAAAGAAACCCCTCTGGTAGAAAAAGAAACCTCCCCGATAGAAAAAGAAACCGGAGAAAATCAAAATAATCACAATAAAAAACATTCCCCAATAAACGCAAGAAAAAACAGTGTCCTACCCATAGATGTCTTCGACGAGGAACAAGAAACACAGGTAGACCTGGATGCTTGGTCGGAAAGGAGCAGCCGGGCCGACTTTACCAACCCAAGTAGGCCGAGCGGGAGCAGCATGGCTGACTCTACCTTCCAGGAGGTTCGACAGAGACAGACAGGAAAAACAGTGATCCCGTCCAAACCCGTTGAAGACGACGACACAACTAAACTGCGCAGGTCAACTAGGCAACCTAGAAGCCCTGCCTACTTATGTGACTACGTACGGTAGGACTGTACCAAGAGGGGTGGGGTGTTCCACCAAGTAGCCGTCATTGGACAGTAGCCGCAAGCAGCTCTCTATAAAAAGAGCTGCCGCGGCTCCTGGTTAGATCAGACTTTAAGAACTAAATAAAAGAGCTGAAGTTACGCTGATCTCTGAGTCTCATTCCCGCAAACTGAACACTTGTTTTATGGTAGAAAGGAGCTGTTGTTTTATTTTGAATGTCTACAAAGTGTACAGGTGGTCCTTGATTTACAAACAGTTCATTTAGTGACTGTTCAAAGTTACAATGGCACTGAAGAAAATGGCTTATGGCTGTTTTTCACGCTCATGACCTTTGCAGCATCCCTATGGTCACATGATCTAAATTCAGATGCGAGGCAACTGACTCGTCTTTATGATGGTCTCAGGGTCCCGTGGTCATGTGGTCACCTTCTGACAAGCCAAGTCAATGGGCAATCCAGATTCACTTAATAACCGTGTTACTAATTTAACAATTGCAGTGATTCGCTTGACAACGGTGGCAAGAAAAGTAGTAAAATGGGGCAAAACTCAATAAATTCCTCACTTAGCAACATAAATTCTGAGTTCAATTATGGTCATAAATTGAGTGTTCCAGATTCAGGTTTCCACAGATGTGCCAGGTGCTATTTTAATAAAGGTACTTTTGAGATATATTACTGATTGGAATGGAGGTTTTCTGGAACACTGACAGTGTACCTGTAGTCAGGGACATGTCTGTCATTGGAGAGGGCTGTTACAGAGAGAAGGGGAGCAATGAAAGCTTCAGAGTTCTTGCAGAGTTCCTGATGAGAATCCTAAGAATGGGACCTGGAAAAGTCTTCTCCTCCAGATTCCAAGCAATGGGCAGATTGGGAGAAGGTAGCCTCACAAATATCCAGGACATTTATAGGTGACCACTATCAGCTTGAATTGCAGCCTGCCCATGTAATGTCTGCATGTCAGGTAGGCCTAGAACAGGGAATGTTAATAGTTCAGAGTTGATATAGTGATTTTAAGTTCTCCGCCTCTTTCATTTCGGAATTTGAATTTGGTGTCCTTACAGATGACAGCAGGGGGCAGCCACCTCTGGAGGCAAATGCTGGAGAAGAAGATAGCAGTGGCAACTTCCTGGCTGTTGATGCTTGGTTTTCCTGATGTTTTGTCTGTTGTAGCTCACTCCCCACAGCCTTCTCTGTGAGCCCCCTTAAACTAGTTGGCTGTCTCAGGTCTTGAAGAGAAACATTTGCTGTAGCAAAGATTTTCCTGCCAGTCCAGGGCTACCTATATCTGCCTGAAGAAGGAAGTCCTCTTACTCTTTGATTGAGGCAGTCACATATCTTGAGCTATCCAGATCTGTATAATTATACAGTTATAATCTGGATCTTAGATTAATGCATTTTCTGGATTATACACATAGAATTAAAACTAATTAAATGGGTGAGTTTATATAGCATAGAATAGAGTCGAGTCGAGCAGAGCAGAGCAGATCAGATCAGAACAGAACAGAACAGAACAGAACAGAACAGAACAGAACAGAACAGAATAGAATAGAATAGAATAGAATTCTTTATTGGCCAAGTGTGGTGGACACACAAGGAATTTGTCTCCTGTGAAAAAGCTCTCATGATATGTTAAGACACAAAGAGCTAAAAGGTTTCCTTGAATTGGGTCTTTACCTGATCTCATTAGGCATCTGGTGGAACACAGCCACCATGTGAGATAATTCTTGTCCAGTAAACACAAAGCCCTTCAGAAGTAATTCAATCAGGAATCTTCTCTCAATTGATTGAAATAAGTCAAAAATGGGCAGGTTTTTCTTCTTCTTTCCAGTGGACTTTTGTGAAAATCTTCACGAGTAGAATTTGGCTCTTGAAAGCTGCAGAGGAAAAGTCCGTTGAGATGGTGACATCACCAGGGATGAATGGAAGTAATGCTTAATCATCCCCCCCCCCCCCCAGGTTTGATGGGGTTAAAGGATCCAAATAGATGCATCAAGTTTTGGGATGATTTAACCTTTAAAGGATTAAAAAACAGACAAAATATCAGTGTCGCCTAGAGTACTGCTGCCAATTCTCAGTGGGGGCAGGGAATGTTCTCGGAACAGAAAAACCATGCTGGGAGGAATATATACAACCTGTAAGTGACACTAGGATAAGTTTTTAACTCTAAGGTGTACATTTGTCATTTTGAGTTATTTACAGGGATGGGATTCTACCAGTTCACACCTATTCGGGTAGAACCAGTTGTTAACATTCTAAGCAGTTTGAAGAACCAGTTGTTAGAAGAAATTACTGGTCTAGTCCTGTAAGGAAGGCAGGAAGGAAACATTCTGGTGCTGCTTACAGAAATTGCCTCTCCATTAACTTATTACATTCTTGGCAGGACTAGACTTCCTGTCTCAGGAACCTCTTTGGAGTTTTTTCCCCCTCCTTTGCTGGTACTTTGCTTGTGTGGAGTGACTATTCAAAGTTACAATGGCACTGAAAAAAGTGACTTATGACCATTTTTCACACTTATGACTGTTGCAGCATCCCCACAGTCTTGAGAGGCCAGGCAAGGAGATGTGTGCCTCGATGTGAGTGATATTGAGTTGGCCACACCCAGCCAATAACATGACCACCAAGCCATGTCCACCCAGTCACATAACCACCAAGTCACACCCACCACCTAAGCCATGCCCACAGAACTGGTTGTTAAAAATTTTGAAACCCACCCCTGGTTATTTTTATATACAGTATATATATAAAAGGCAGGATATTAGTTAATCCTATACAAAGTGCCTTTCTTCCCAATGTGAAAGCAACCATATCTTTTCAGGCTGGCATGGAGTTTTCCCCAGTTATCTCCACCTGCGTGTACACACTCAGCCACTTCTCTTAGCATTTTTCCCAGCAAAGCAGAGTGACTGTGCATACCCACACTTCAGGAGATAATGAGAGCAGCTTATGGAGTGCAGTGTGAGTCCAAGGGGAAAAAAATGCAACTGCTTTAATGATTTGAAGAGGGATGTTTTCTATGGAGCCCACAACTTATAATGTGCTACTTTATAAGGATTTGCACTGTCCTAAGACTGAGCATATCTGCTCTCTTTTTGAATGTGCTTTTAAACTCCTGCCTTTCAGACTTTGTCCTTCTATACATCCAATACGCCCAAACTTAATGGAAGCATTTCCAAATTCAGCACAAAATGACAAGCAGAGTAATTAGATCTTGGCCAACAATGTTAAGCACACATTGACTCTCTGGCACACATATACAGTCGCTTCATCCTTGTTGTTGGCTCTGTAAAGTTGGTGACAGATTAGCTGGGTCCTTTATCAGTTTAGAAGGAAGAAACGAGGAAACCTTTTTCAACATATGGGAAAGCTTAATCTTCATAGAGAGATACATGGAGTGGCATTTGCTCACTGTTTTTTCTTTGGACTGTTGAAATGTCTGTTCGTCAAATACCTTTCTCAGTCAATTTATATTGCATTATGTCTATGGATTGTTAACAGCAAGCTGGTATCTCTAACATCTGGAGGGTTTATGTTTTCTGAATACAATTTGGGCAGCATTTCTTTCACTGCATTAAAGATACAATATGCTTAAGTAGAGATTGTTTGCAGGATTACTCACCAAACTGTGCCCTATTTTGTTCTTTGTTTTCTCTTTTGCTCTGTGCAGAACAGAACAGTTGCAAGCCAAGGCTTCTGTATGGATTTCCATGTATTCATTTTCAACAATGCCATATTTTATCACTGCTTGTAGCCAGAATTACCAGCCTGGAATTCAACAGCAGTTCCTGGACAGCAAAAGAGGAAACAGATTGAATATTCTTGTCCATTAACATGAAGGATCTTGCTTGGATCTCCCTCTCTCTCTCTTTCACACACACACATAGACATACACATACATATGTACACAGACACAGATATTTCCATTGTGTTTTCTATTCTGAAATAATGCATGTTATATTTCCACAGTTTTAAATTAATTGTACTTTATTTTCTTTCTTCTGTTTAACACTGTTAGCACTTTCAGTGTTTCAACAATATAACATGCCCAGGAAATGTAGATCCCTTGGTGACTTACACATTTTGCTGCTAAGAACAATCAAGGGAAGATTAACTCCTATTTTCTAATCTAAAGACAAGTGTTGCTAGCTTGAGTCAAATACTGTTTTGTTTCCAAACCAAGACCTTCACCATGACTAGATCTCTCTGGACTCTAGCACTGGGGAGCCCTTTATTTGGATGATCCTCAACCTCTCCCTTCAGCTCTCTGTTCGTAGGACCCAAAACCTCTTGGACAGTCCTCATTTGCTGTCCCCTCCCTGTAGTTGACCTCTGAGCAGGCTGGCCAAATGTGCCGATTCCCTACCAGTGTATTCCGAAAAAGTTTGTGTGTTTTTCCAGAGTCACTGCCAAACAGAGGACAGGCTCTTTCCAGCTAGGAAGCAGGTCATTAAAGGAGAGAAGAAGGTAATGGGATGTGCTGGATGGTAGGAGACATGGCCCATGCTTCTGGGAGGCATCGTGCTCCTGCTTGGAGGATTAGATGTACCAAAAGGACCTCTCAAGCCTCTTTGCCTTGGCTGTCTGCAAAATCTTACAGAATTAAGGTGAGTAGAGGTGCCAGGCTTTATTAATGTAAAACTAAAACCCTCTCCATCTGCATAGGCTTTACAGGGTATATAAGGGAAAGGCCTGTGTTGTAGGTGGCCTATAATTGGTAAAAACTGGGGGAGGAAACCAAACTAGGAAACAGGAAAAAAAATAGATGTATCCAGATGTAACTAACATTGATTCCACCTGCTCTCACCCCACCAAGAAAAACCCTGGAAAACACTTTGCAAGGCTGTAGATAATATACCAGGTTCTGGGAAGCCCTGGCTATTCTGAGTCTGTAAGTCGCCCAGAGTCATGGCAGTGAAATGAGCCATTACATAATTTTATCCGTTAATAAAGAAATATGCAGTGATTTGTCATCAAAATAGATTCCCGAACTCAAGATGAGTTCCATCTTGTGCTGTTGTGCTTCACATGAAGATCATCCTGTTAAAAATTCATGCATATTATTAAATATTTGAATTTAGAAGGAACCCTTGCTGCTCCAGAGCTCATGCAGAGTGCTAAAGAATACCAAGGAATTAACCAGCAGAAAATCCAATTCAAAATGAAAATTGCTTGTAATATAGGATATAGACTCTGGGCTTAACCCAGCTGATAGTGAATATTGGCATTCATTATAATGAAACATATGATATTCCTTCAATCTTCTAAACTATATCTTGAAGGCAGAGGGTTGGGGAGTGGGAAGAGTGGCTAGTCTTTTAAAAGCAGAGGCAACCCTCTGCCTCCCCCACACCTTACTAATAAGAGACCAGATAAGGGACAATGTGGAAACCCTCCTCCTTTTCGTTCTTGCTCCATTTGTCCCAGTAGTCAAAAGCCTTGTGGGTGGAAAGGAACAATGCAGTCTCCAGCACATATCCCATTCAATAAAAGAATTGTCTGCTCATCCAAGAAGATCACAGCAGCACTGTGCTGTTCTCATCCCTCCGGTAATTGCTTTGGTCCATCTAGTGAGTACTTTAGCAAAAGCCGACCAAATGCTTCAAGGAAGTGCAAAGTAGGTCATAGTGATGAAAACATGCAATCATCAAAGAGCTAAATGAATATGGTGCTCTATTTTGCTCTAATTCTTAGTAGAATAAACATCCATGCCTTTGTGTAAATCTTCTGAAAACTCACCGGAATCCTAGTCCAGTCAGGTAGCAGAAAAAATGAGTGGGAGAGGTTTAAGATGGCAGAGTAGACTGCATTTTTCCAAGACCACCTTAAAAAAAAAATTCCTTGCGTTAGGGCTATTTTAAAGAAAGGGGGAGAGACATTTTCTCTCTTCTTGGTTTCACTCCTTGCTCTCATTCATTGCTCTGTCATGTCCTTTCCCACCCTTCTATACTGTATTGTGAACTGCAAAAGTCATGGTGGCACAATGGTTAGAGTGCAGTACTGCAGGCTACTTCTCCTGCCTGCCGGCTATCTGCAATTTGGCAGCTCAAATCTCACCAGGTTCGAGGACATGACTCAGCCTTCCGTCCTTTCTAGGTCAGTAAAATGAGGACCCAAATTGTTGGGAGCAACATGCTGACTCTGTAAACTGCTTAGAGAGGGATATAAAGCAATATAAAGCAATGCCTTAACCACTGCAGCTTTTCTTCACAGGAATCGTATAGCAACCACTGCATCATTTTAAAGAAGAGAATGCCTAAACTCTATCTCCAGGAGTCCAGTCCTTGATAAATAAGTAATTTAATTGTGAAGCAAATTTTTCAGAATACAGGCAAACCTTGGATGAAGCTTATATTATGCAACTGTATGAAAAACGCCGACTGTGACCTTCTACTTTGAACATTTTGTTAGCTTGGTACCAATGAATCACTGTCAGACTATTATGAAGCAATCAGGAATTAAATGACAGAGGGCTGTAGTTTCATTTCTGGGATAACTTTTGATGCCAGAAATTTGACTCCAAGAAACAAGGTTTGGATGCCATGGGTCAGTAAATCCTAACAATATTATTCCTGGAGATTATCCATGCAAATAAATAAAAAATACCTGAGGAAAATAGAAGAATGGCGTTTGGGTAATCAAGTAAGAAATCAGTTTTTGAAGGGAGAAATCTGTCATATATAAATCATTATCATAGTTCCAGTCTAGCTTTTGACAGCTGTGAGACTGGTCTTTTGGAAGAAACCATGAAAGATGGAATTAAGGTTGTCACATTCTTTGTTTCAATAGCAATCTTGTTCCAGGGATGTTCAGCTTCATAGAATAAGACGCCCTTAATTTTATTGAATGTATATCTTGTCTCTTCCAAAGATATATACCTCTCTCTCTCTTCTCTGTGTGTGTGAGAGACAAGAGAGAGAGGGAGGAAGGGAGGGAGCGAGGGAGAAGTGGGGAGAGATTCAGATATCTCTGTTCCTGCTCATTGTAGAGATTTTACACATTTCTGCAGATGGAGGATGTAGAAGCGCGGGAAAAGGAGACTCGAGACCAGCGTAACTTCAGCTCTTTATTGAAAGGTATAGATCTGTGCTGGACCTGCGAGCCGCGGCAGTTCTTCTTATAGAGCTTGCCGGCGGCTCTTACCCAATGACAGCCTTCTCAATCTCCCGCGATCAGCATGGCCAATCGCGGTTGATTCTTTATTGACCAATCACCATCGTTCTTCTGTCCAATCACAGTGCAGTCTGTCTTGACCAATCAGGTGAGGGTATTCCAAGAATGCTAATATGGAACACCCCTCCCCTCTTGATTTGGTCCATCCTACGTGACGTAGTCGCATAGGTAGGCGGGGCTATTAACCAGTCTACTTGACCTGTGAAGCTCAGTTGTTGCATGGTCTTCAGCCAGTTTGGATGGAATCTTTGTTGCTCCTGCTCTTCTGCATGGAACCGCCTGGAAGGGTGAGTCAGGCCTTTCGCTGCAACTCCCACCCGGTCTACTGGGTTCAGTTGAGTTGTCAGCTTCTCTGCTCCTGGCCCGTCTTTCCAGGCTGGATGAACTGGCTTGGCTGTTTCTTCCAGTCGAGGTTCCATGTGGGTCGTCTTCTGCTGGTTCCCTTCTGCTGTTCTCGCTTGCTGGTAAGTATTGTTGGTTTATTTTTCTATTTATTAGTGTATGGGGTGGCTGCTTGGTTTGTGTCAGTTGGGCGTGTTCGGTTTGCCGCTGTGCTGTAGGAGGATTTTCTCCTTCCTTTTGGTAATTGTTTGGGGTTTCTCTCCCCCTCTAGTTTTTTTATTCATGTCTTTTTGTGGTGTTTGTGTGTTTTCGGTGGTGTATGAAGTTATTTGTGATCTTAGTTGATCGATATGCTGTTTCCAATTCCTTCCATCCTCCGTTTCCAGTCGGTATGACCAGGGACCTGTCACCTGGGTTATTATTGCAGATAACCACAGTGGGTCCCCTGAAAAGTTTTTGGTGTAGACAGTGTCTCCTGGATTAAATGTACGGTATCGACTGGATGAATCTGGTGGTTTTTCGGAATTGTATGTCGGGTGCAGTCTGTCTATATGGTATCGGAGTTTTCTTCCCATCAGTAGCTCTGCTGGGCTTTTATTGGTTTTAGCACTTGGTGTTATGTGTTGTATTGTTAATAGTTTATTTATTTTCTCGTGTATGTTCCCTGCGTCCATTTTTTCTAAAGCGTCTTTCGTGTATCTGACCATTCATTCCACCCGCCTGTTTGCCGCCGGATGAGCAGGCGCTGTCAATGCATGCCGCATGCCCCGTTCGACGAGAAATTGTTTGAATGCCAATGCCGTGAATTGTGGCCCATTGTCAGATACTGGCAAGTCTGGTAGGCCATGGGTGGCAAAAAGTTTGTTTAGTTTCTTTATAACTGCTTCTGTCGTGGTGGATTGCATCAGGTTTACCTCCAACCAGTTGGAGCAAGCAGCTACTGCGATTAAAAAGGTGTGCCCTTTTGTGGGTCCCGCAAAGTCTATATGGACCCTTGACCATGGGCCCCTGGGTGTTTCCCACTCGAGGGTTGGTGCTGAGGGAGGGTTTGGTCTGGATCTTTGGCATTTGTCACATGTTGCCACCCATGTTTCAATGGTTTTGTTTATCCCTGGCCACCAAACATAGCTTCTGACTAGGGATTTCATCTTTACGATGCCCGGGTGTCCTTTGTGCAACATGTGCAATATTCTTATTTGTAGTGTGTCTGGAACCACTACTCTGTCGCCCCATAAAATACATACCTTTTGGGAAAATAGTTTAGTCTGTCAGTTCCAGAATGGTTTAAACTGGTCTCTGCTCTCTGTTTCCGACCAACCTTTTTCCACCCAGTTCAAAACCTGCACCAGTTTCCCATCTTTGATTGTCTCTCTCGCAATGTCTGACACAGTTGTTGGCAGGTTGGGCAGTGTCTCTATTTGTAGGGTGGATATGGTGGGTGCAGGGTCATCCTCTGGATCTGGCAGGGGGCAACGGCTGAATGCATCGGCGTGCGAGATGCTTTTCCCGGGGCGATGTATTAGCTGGTAGTTGTAGGCGGCAAGGAACTCGGACCACCTTGTCATCCGGGGTGACAGGATGTTAGGGGTGGCCTTGTTCCCTGCCAGGATCCCCAGGATCCCCAGGAGTGGCTTGTGATCAGTGATAAGGTTGAAGTTCCTACTGTACTGGTATTCGTGAAACCACTTCACGCCGGTAACTGCTGCTATTGCTTCTTTGTTGAGCTGGCTATAATTTCTTTCTGCCTTTGATAATGTATTAGAGAAATATGCAATCGGTGTTTCTCTCTCGTCTGGCAGAGTATGGCTCAGTATAGCTCCGATGCTAAATGGAGAGGCGTCGCAGGTCACCATTAGTGGTAGGGTTTCTCTGTACTGGATGAGGACTGATTCCGATGTGAGGAGATCTTTTATTTTCCGGAAGGCAGCCTCTTCCCACTTGCCCCAGGACCAGATGGATGTCGTGTCAAGTAACCTATGCAGAGGTTCTGCTGTCGTTGCCTTTTGTGGCAAAAAGATATTGCAAAAGTTAATTAGTCTAAGAAAAGCCTGTAACTCTGCCTTATTTTGAGGTCTTGGGGCTTCCTTTATTGCTTTAATCTTTTTTTCGGTGGGGTGAATTCTGCTTTATTCACCAGGTATCTCAGGAACTCTACTTTTTCAGTGCATAGCTGGCACTTTTCTTTTTTAACTTTTAGTCCTGAGTTTTTAAATTTCTGCCGGACTTCCCTGAGGTGGCTTCCCAATTGGCTTTTGTTTTTGGCTGCTACCAAGACATCATCGAAATATGGCATGACTCCTTTAATGCCTTGCAATAAACGTTCCATTAAGCTCTGGAACACTCCTGGTGCCACGCTGACTCCGAATTGGAGTCTTTTGCAACCGAAAGCCCCCCTGTGGGTCACAATGGTTTGCACTTCCGCAGTCTCAGTGTCGACTGGCAGCTGCTAGTATGCCTGCACCAGGTCGAGCTGCGCGAAGACTTTTCCTCCCCCGAGTAAGTGTAGGAGGTGCTGTACCACTGGAACTGGGTATGCACTCTGTTGCAGTGCATTATTTAGGGTCACCTTGTAGTCCCCACAAATTCTTACTGACCCATCTGGTTTTATTGGGGTGACTATTGGGGTCTCCCAGTGTGTGTGATCTATTGGCTCCAGGAACCCTTGCGCGATGAGCTTGTCTAGTTGCTCATCTATTTTAGGCTTGAGTGTGAAGGGAACTCGTCTTGGTTTAAGACGGATTAGGGCAATATTGGGGTTCACATTAAATGATATTGGGGACCCTCAGTACTTGCCTAATTATCCATTGAAAACTTATTGGAATTCCTTCATGAGTTCCTCCTCCCAGTCTGCTTCCTCAACGTAGTTGATGTCCATCACCTCAATTCCTAATGGCGCGAACCATTCCAGTCCCAGCAGACTTGGGCGGGCTCTGTCCACAATTGTTAGTGGAAGTACTTTTCCATGCTTTTTGAATGTAACATGGAAGTGTCCAATTCCTATTACGGGAATCCGGTTCCCCTGGTAGTCCTTGACAGTTAGTTTTTAACTCTCCAGCTCTTGTTTTTGTAAGCTGGGCACTAACCGCTTAATTGTGTCCCATGATACCATGGAGAGGTAGGATCTGGAGTCCACTTCCATTCTGTATGGCCTGCTTTTGACGCTGACCTGCACGTGCACTTTTCCTGTGTCGGAGTTGTCTGAGTGCCCAATGGTGACTGTTTGGTGTATCTCTTCTCGTCATCGGGCTTCGTTGAGCTGCTTGCTTCAATTCTCGCGGCTCCAACGGTTCTCTGTAATTTTGTCTCGGTTCCTGGGGGGGCGTGTTGTTGCATCGCCTTGGGCTGTAGTTTCGTTTGTTGCGGCAGACCTTGGTGATGTGCCCCCATTTCTCACAGTACCAGCAAATGGCGTCTAAGAACCGGCACTCTGAATGGGGGAGATCACCACCGCATCAGGCGCACTGAAAACCCAACTTACAACCTCTCCGTCGATCTCGGTCTGCTTGCAATCTGTAGATCTCCTCCTCCTTGTCTTCGGTATTGGGGAAAGACTCAACGTCCTCGTGGTATGCTGTTGTGGCTTTGTGACTAATCTCGGTTCTTTTCTCTGGTGATGAGTTGGTCTCTGAAGTTATTTGCCGATCCCTTGCATTCATTTGTCGCACCTTGGCCGCTGATTTCTTCGTGGCCTCAGCTGCGGTGGCATCGGTGATGGCTTCGGTAACCGTAATGTCCACCCAAGCCATTAGTCTCCTCTGGAGTAGGGGATCTCTGAGACCGAGGACCACGTGGTCTCTCAGAGCCTCGTCCATGTTAGAGAAGCCGCACACACCTCTGATGTTTCTTAGGGCTGCCACGAAGTCCCCAATGGTCTCTCCATCCTTCTGATCCCGACAGTAGAACTCATGTCTCCGGATCAGGTTTGGAACGCCCGGGGCGTAGTGGTTTCGAAGTAGCCTGTCTAGCTCTGGCCAAGCCATCTCTTTTATGTCTTCTGGCTTGGCCAACGCTTTGGCCATCTTGAATACGGCTGGCCCGCAGTGGGTCAGGAAGACAGCTCTCTTTCGGTGGTCGTTTGCATCTTTCAAGTTGTTGCTCTCGAGGAACATGAGGAATCGATCAATGTATGATTCCCAGTCCTTGGTTGCCTGGTCAAATGGTGTGGGTGGTGAGTTGCTGCTGGCCATCTTGTTCAGCTCGGTTGCCACGTGCCCAACTGGTCTCTTTGTCTCAGTATCCCACCTTCGTCACCAGTGTAGAAGCTCGGGAAAAGGAGACTCGAGACCAGCGTAACTTCAGCTCTTTATTGAAAGGTATAGATCTGTGCTGGACCTGCGAGCTGCGGCAGCTCTTCTTATAGAGCTTGGCAGCGGCTCTTACCCAATGACAGCCTTCTGAATCTCCCATGATCGGCATGGCCAATCGCGGTTGATTTTTTACTGACCAATCACTGTCGTTCTTCCATCCAATCACAGTGCAGTCCATCTTGACCAATCAGATGAGGGTATTCCACGAATGCTAATATGGAACAGAGGATAACCAGCCATTATTACCCAAGACAGAAAAAACACAACCTCAGAAGTTTCCTTCAATCCCATATATTATGAAATTGGAGAAACGTCGAAGTTGACATGCTTTCGGTTCTAGGCTTTCATTGAGTTTCTCATAGCTGGTTGGTACAGTAATGGCAAAATATAATCAGATTCTTGACTTCCTTTGATCTTTGTGAAAGTTGTTGCTCTATGGTAGCAGATATTTTCTATTACAATCATTGCATGAAAATTTTTCCGAGTACAATAGAGAGTTACGAACTTTGGAAATGAGATGCGATTGTTGGAAAAGCTCCCAAGTAAAAACCTAAGGAAAGGTTAAATTGTTAAGAACCAAATGAGTGTATTTGACCCTGGATTGATCAGAGATGATGGACTGGGTTGATCTGTGGTAAATAAGAAGCCATGTAGACTTTCTATGAGTAAATTACAATAATAGGCTTAACAGAGTGCTCTGAACTTTAACTTTGCTGTTGTTTAACCTGTTAATTATTTTTTCTTTCGTATAGTTAATATATGACAGGTTGCTTGGATTGCAAATAGATATAGAAGTTTATAAATTTTGGGCCTGCAAAAAAAATTGGAGAGAAGAGGAACGGGAGCATTCTGTCTTTGCAAATTCTGTATGCTCTACCTTCTGTATCCAGAGACAAAAATAAAGTAATCCAGAGTGAGATCAAACAGTCTAAGAGAAGGTACACTGAACCATCTATCAGCAAACAATTGATATAAACTGTGGTCCTTTGAATGAGCATCATGTTACTGTATATGAATGAACACAACCACCCATTTATGTGGAGCAACTGCTGGAAGTGAATATGTTTATGCATTATGAATGAGAGCCATAAAATGTTACTTATTTTCTAAATTTATTATTGATATTTCCAGCTCAAGTGGCAAACGATATTAAACGTAGCTAGGGTGCAATGAAAGTAAGACTGATATTCAAGAACAGAAATAGAGAGACTATAGAGAGTTATAGTTAATAGTGTAGCTCAGTGGTTCTCAATCTTTTCTTCACCATGGACCTTCTTTGAATACCTTTTGTGGCCACAGACCACCAAGATATAAGATTTACCCTCATAACATTTCTTCAAGCCTTCATGGACCACTCCTTTGATGACATTGTAGCCCCCCCCTCCCCAGGAGTTCTCAGGTCACAGGTTGAGAACCACTGATGTAGCTTATTCATTTTATGCCCTAAATTTGGTCTCTCATTCCTAGTCCTTTTCTGAGCCCTGCAATAACATTCCTGGGGTCTTTGTATGAATGCATATACAGCTTACAAATCAGATTTTTGCTAAGCCATAAACCATTGTTTGCAAACCATAGTGATTAACCATATCGCCCATTGTGTCAAAACCAAACCAATTGCATCTATCACTTAGCAAAACTGGCAAACTCAGTTTCTCCATGAGTTGATGGAAGTTTATAAGAAAGCTGGAGAAAGGGGCAAGTAACTCATTCTTCTTTATGCTGGAGATTCTGAGTAACTCTACTCAAATGTCACTATAATGTCCCTGCCTTGTAAACTGCCCTGGAGAATATATTAGGCATTCTTGAGCAGTAAGGTTTTTAAATAACATTCATCCCAGGGGAGAGATTTTGTCAGCCTTCAAAATTTTCTTCCTTTGCTTTGCATCTTTTGGCTGTCAAAAGTAACAGGGGGAGGAGGGGGGACATGGTTATGGGAAGCTAGTTGGAGGTGTTACAAAACAGAAATGTATAAGTTGGGGGGGAGATTCTTGCTTAGGCTTCTATCCTATGCTATGCTCAGCCACAACTCTTTATCAAAATATGTCAAGGTCAATGGACAAAGGCCTCATCACCACCTGGAGATGCCCACATGATGCTGTACACAACTTTTAATTGGATGAACCAATTGAACTATTGGGGGTGGGAACGTTGCCATCACTTTGTATATGTGATTTACATGCTCATTTTCTCAGATTCAGAATTTTTTTGTTGCTACCACTTGACTTCCAGTAAAAGATATCTTTTCTCTAATTAATGGAGTCTAATTATTTCTTTCTTGGATTTTGAATGGAGCACCATCTGACAGGTTTAGTCTGTCAGCAAATTTTAGTTAGAAAGCCAGTTGCTTTATATTCCTTCATTCCATGGACAAAAGCAAGTTTGCTCATGGTTAATAGACCTTTAATTGGGAGTCCTACAATTTAAAAATGAGTTGGGCTGACCAATTGGAGGTTGAATTTCTAGCCCACTGAAATGGTTACATTTTCCCCAACATTGCAAAAAATGCAGATAGCTGTTGCTTGGCATTGTCCAACCTTTGAGGTTGAAAGATGATTGTCTCATTTATGACACAGCTTGTGGCATAAGACAAATATTAGGATTAATCCAGTGACGTATTATTCACTGAGATCTGGGTTGTGTTTCTCAGAAACTTTTTTGCATGAAGCTGGAGCCTCCTCTCTCGATCTTATTTTTCTTTGTTTATTTTCATGTCCTAAAACTTTCAACTACTCCCAATACACAGCATTCCATATCAGAATGGATATCCTATTTTCTGACCCATAGCTAGGCTCATTCGCTTATTGAACACTCCTTTTTCTTTTAGCATCAGAAAATTATCTATCTCTTTCTTTTTAGAGATGGCACTAGGGAATTGGTGCGAGAGGAAGAAGTGGATGTTGTGAAACTAGGTTTACAAAGAAGAGTATTGGGGGACTATATGATGCCTTGGTCTTGAAGAGTGGAAAAAATAGAAAATAGATGGTGGTGGTCATGAAGGGAAGAACAAGAACAGAGGCTTTCAGCTAAGGCGGTATCAACTCATCCTGTTAGTACAGCCTGGACTTATGTTGAAGAGAGCTAAGCCATTAGAGATGCCAGAGAGCGCTAGATTGAAGGCACAGTGTCCAAAAGAGAGGGGAAGAGTTTGAGTGTTGGTTTTCGTATTGGCTGCTCCAAATGGTGCCATGTTTCTGTGGGTCTTTATGAATCATGGGAGCTTGGTTAGATGACTTGTTAGCCACATCTTATGGCTGCTGTAGCATGGCATGTCTATCGGATCAATCCTTATGTGATCAACAGTGATCTCTAGATGATGAGACATCAGGAAGATTGCTTTAAGTTGTTTGTGACTAGCTCTGGGATAGAAGAAAGAATTTATTCACCTCTTGAGATGTAGAAGCAATAGAAGTGTTGGACCAAATTGCACCTGAGCAGGCCTTCCTTTTTGCTAATCCAAGGAAGCTCACTGCACAACTTTAAGAGATCAAGCAAAACTACAAAGAAAATGTCTAGAGGGCGATTGACAAAAGACCATTGACCTCAGATTCAAGCCTACAGCCCTGCCCAGCATGATGGTAAGAACTAAGAAAGAGCAGTATTTCTTTGCTCTTCATGAAGAAAACTCCACTCTTATTGTTCAAGACTTTATATTCTCCATGGCAATTTACAAGGTCCAGGACATTGATGGTGGCATTTAAATGGAGTTACCCAGAACCTGTGGCATAAAGAAGAATGAGTTCCTTTCCCCCTTCTCCAATTCTCTGATAGACACCCATCCAAATAGCCCCTTTTCATCCTAATAATCCAAATAAACTTTTTAAAGCAACTCGGAGCCTTTAGGGAAGAACAGGATTATTGGGTCACGATGGAGAGTTTGCTGGGCATCTGAAAAATAAAGCTGCTCAGATTTGCTTCAAGAAGGATGCTAGGTGAACAGGTCTGGAAAAAGTAATGGAATCCTTTGTCATATGGTTCCAATAGAAGAGAATATCTGTAAGACAAGTTTGAACTGGTGCTCTATGGTGCTTTGGTACTCTCTGAGCTTGGTGGTTTGCTTGCAGATATTTCATTACCTGACTAGGTAACATCATCAGTGCTAGTCATTGTGGGGTTTACTCCCTGTTTACAATATATAGAGTAGCTTGCCCTGTGAGTGTTGGTGGACAGGGTGGTTTTCTCCTTGGTAGTTCCTTAATTAGGGTTAATTAGGGTTCTCTACAAGGAGGTTTCAGGAGGCAGTGGGCCAGGGCAGTAAGGAATATACTTTCGAGTGTACAGCATTTCTTCCTTAAAAAGATATTTCTTGTCCAGGCAGTTTTATGGAACTGTTGACTATTTTCCAAAGAAAATGGTCGAGAAAGTGTTGGTAGTGATTGAAAAAAAAGGTGGTTCAAGAGGTGAAGATCCTAGAAGGAATTTCTGTGGAGGTTCTTGTTCATCCAGGTCATAGTTGTCTCAAAAGTGATTTTTTTCTTCAAAAGGCAACAGGATTGGTTTTTTTCCTTGAGGAAGGAGGAGGAGGAGAAGAAGAGGAATCCACTTGAGACTGGATGTTGGGGGGAATGATAGGATTGCATTTCTTTGCAGTCGTCTAGTCATTAGCACTCTCTGAGAACTGTTGAAACACTTGGAGATTTATCTGTGCCCTCAAGGTCACTTGAATCAGAGAGCAAATGGGTGTGGAATTTTCTTGGAACTGAGGAAAGGACTATTGTAAACTGGAGATAGCTTGTGTTTTATGCCCCCTCCTTTGTTGAGGGAGGGGTATTCCATTCTAATGTAGATGGATTCTTTTACCTCTCTTTCAAATCAATGGTTCTCTTGTCTTAACTGTCAGTACCTGTCCTTCCATCCCCCTTCTGTCAGAACTGATTAATCTTCTTGGATGAGAAATGAAATGTTTTCTTTTTCCTCCTCAAGGGAAAAAAACCCACTTGCCTTTTGAAGAAAAAGTACCTTTGAGATCATAGGGGGAAGTAGTTGTACCATTTCAATCTGGGTTCAGGCTCAAATATACAACCAAGTCTATATTTTTTACTCTTGTAGATGATCTGAGGTAAGACAAGGATAATGAAAATGTGACTTCCCTGGTCCTGGTTGATCTCTCAACTGCCTTTGATGCCATCAGTCTTGGTATCCTTCTGAATCAATTTTGAGATTTACAAGGTAGAGCGCTCTTTTTCTAGCAAAAAATAATTGTGTTCCATTCCAAGAATTTGCATTCAGTAGAAAGCAAGTGTATTTACATATTAAATTTCTACATCACCCGTCTCATTTAAGTGACTCTGGGCAGTTTATAGCAACATGAGCTGTAAAGATCTTAAGTAACAAGGTTACTTTTTAACGAGAAAAAAAATCACAATTTACAGGTGACCTTAGGAGAGGGAAACTGGATTTCGATGTCCTTCCTGTAACTAAATAGTCAAGTAGAATAAAGAATTTCAGAATATATGCCTTCACTTTTGCATGGTTGATGTTAAAGTGAATGAAAAGTAGAGGAACAAAAGCTTCTTTCTTCACTTGGTACCCCCAACATTGCCACAACCATCCTGTTTCACTTCCTTTCCTTTACTACTTCATCGAGCTCTGACTCAATGAAATGAATTGGTTTCCTGCACAGAGTTAATTAGCTGCTGTCCTGACTTTGCAGTTTTTAACCATAAGAGAGAAAAATAGTACCTTTAAGTGTGCTTTGTCTCTTTTACGGCTGTGTTTGAATCATCACGTTGCACATTCATTTTCCACAAATCCCCAATGGAAGGAGAGATTTATTCAACCACTTCCTGGAATGGGGTTCCTAAATGTTTTCTCCACTATCCATGTTTGTGTGCTATACCACTGGTTCTCTTGGCTATTGGCAATGTTTGGCACTTGTATTTCCTAAAATAAATGGGGAAGGAGAAACTGCAGTGACCATTGGTGACTAGGGCCATTTTGTCACTATTTTACCATTCTGTTTTTCTTTCTCTCTTAACTGTAGCCTCTTGACATAGGGCAGCGGTTCTCTACCTGTGGTTCTGTGATCCCCTGGAGTGGGGTTTCAAATTCAGGTCATCACGGAGGATCACATCATGTATCAGGACTATTTTCCCCTTCGCTAATGTTGAAAGGCTGTCAAAGTGCCTTTCTTCGAGGATTCGAATTTTCCCACTGGGAGAGCTCCAGTGCAAGGATACAGACAACTGCTTGAAAGCTGGATCTTTTTATTTTCAGGAAGGCGAGAGACAGCGCGGCTACGTTCCTGGGGCTAGCTAGCTGACTTCGAATGGTAAGTCCCCGGTTTTTATATCTTTTTTTCCCTTTTGTGTATGAATGTTTGTTTAGTGTTTAATGTTTAGATTTTAAAAGGCTTGAGGGTGAATGGGACTCGCCTCGGTTTTAGGTGGATCGGGGCAATATTTGGGTTCAAGTTGAACAATATTGGGGACCCCTGGTACTTGCATAGTTCACTGTTGAAAACCTCCTGGAAGTCCTTCATGATATTCTCCTCCCAGTCAGTTTCATCGATGTGGTTGATGCCAGTCACCTCGATGCCTAATGGCGCAAACCATTCCAGTTCCAGTAGGCTTGGGCGGTCTTTATCCACGATGGTCAGTGGAAGTACCTCTGCGTGTCCTTTGAACTTTATGTGGAAATGTCCGATTCTGACCATGGGGATCCGGTTCCCCTGGTAATCTTTTAGGGTCAGTTTCTGGCTTTCCAGCTCTCATCTGCGTATGCTGGGTACCAGACGCTTGATTGTTTTCCAGGAGACCATGGAGAGGTAGGATCTGGAATCCACCTCCATGTTGCACTGCTGATCTTCAATGCTGACCAGCATGTGAACTTTTTGGGGATTGGTTGTGTTTGAGTGCCCAATGGTGACCATCTGGTGAGTCTCCTCCTTCCGGCGGTTTTCGCTGAGCCGCTTGTTCTTGCCTTTGCGGTTCCATCAGTTCTCTGTGTGCCAGTCTCTGGTTCTGGGGGGGGGGTTGCTGTCGACTGTGGTGGCTTCAGCGATGGCTTCGGTGACTTTGATGTCTGCTCGCACCATCAGTCGGCTCTGGAGCACGGGGTCTCTTAATCCGAGAACCACGCGGTCTCTCACAGCCTCGTCCATGTTGGAGAATCCACTTGTACCCCCGATGTTCCTTAGGGCTGCCACGAAGTCTCTGATACTTTCGCCTTCCTTCTGATCCCTCCTATAAAACTCATGCCTCCAGATGAGGTTGGGTATGGCCAGTGTGTAATGGTTCCTTAGCAGCCGGTCCAGATCTGTCCATGCCATCTCCTTCACATCTTCGGGTCTGGCCAGCACCTTGGCCATCTTGAACACTGTGGGCCCACAGTGTGTCAGGAACACGGCTCTCTTCCTATGATAGTTGGCGTCCTTCAGGTTGTTGCTCTCGAGGAACATGAGGAATTGATCAATGTATGATTCCCAGTCCTCAGCCGCCTTATCGAATGGTGCGGGTGGCGAGTTGCTGCTGGCCATCTCATCGGTTGTTCAGCTCTGGTTGCCACGTGTTCGACTGGTCTCTTTGTCTCAGGATCCCATCCTCGTCGCCAGTGTTGGATCGCAGGAAAGAAACTCGAGACCAGTTCAGCTCTTTATTAGTTGTTCCGATCTGTGCTGCACCCCGGAGCCTTGGCAGCCCTTTAAATAGGGATTGCTCACGGCTTGCCGGCCAATGATGGCTCTCTGAATTGATTCAGAGTAAGCCAATCACAGCGTTTCCTTCAGCCAATCAGTTCGTAGTATTTCTGGACCAATTGGATTGGGGTATTTTGAGTATGCTATATAGAAAAATGGGAACCCCAAACTTAGGCATAACATCCTTAAGGAGGTGTCTGTCTGTTTCTAGGGCAGTAGCATGGCGGCAGGGCAAGGCCTCTACCCAGTGAGTTAGTTGGTCCTTACAGACAAGAGCATATTGATAACCATTTGCCTTAGGTTGTATATAATCCATTTGGATCTTTTCAAATGGTTTCTGTGCCCAGGGTTTTCCTCCTTCATGAATTGTTTTTCTGGAAGTGGTATTATTTGCTTGGCAGGTTTGGCATGTTGTGGCTATTCTTGTAGCCTCACTATAGGCTCCAGGTGCATACCATACCCTTCTGATGGCATCCACCATAGCTTGCATGCCACAATGTCACTTTGTATGTAATCTTTGGCAGATTAGCCTTAGGAGACGTCGTGGGGCTATAGGTCTGCCATCTGGGACTCTCCAAAATCCTTGATCAACAACTGCTGAAAATTTCTTTTCCCATTGTTCAGATTCCCCTTTATCTAGAAATTGTGTGTATGGTATTTCTGGTTTTGTTGTTAAGGCTGGTGTGATGATGGTGTGAAGTAGAGGTTTGGTTTCCACCCATTTGGCTATTGCATCTGCATATTGGTTTTCTTTCATTATTATAGAGTCATCCATGATGACTGATTGCTGATGACTCCGCCCTGTTCTGTGAAATTAGATCATCAGGAGAAGCGGAGCCAGTTAATGCAAGCCTAAACAGAGACCTGGAAAACATGAAGCAATGAGCTGATAAATGGAGGGTGTCTTTTGAGCCAGCCAAGTGCAAGGCTCTAACAATATCAAGAAAGAGACAACCATCAAGAGTAGACTTGCACTTTGGAAACACAAAAATTACCGAGGTAGACGAACTGGAGATACTGGGCATCACGGTTGACAAGAAGCTCACCTGGAATAAGCACATCAGGAACATTTCGTCCAGAGCTGGACAGAGACTTGGTGCTCTTAGGAGGGTAGCATCTAAGCTGGATGCCCCTGGGAGAGCCACAGTGTACAAGGCCCAGATAAGAAGTATCATGGAATATGCCTCTCTGTGCTGGCTGAATGCATCTCCTACAGTACTTCAACTACTTGATCGTATACAGAAGAAGGCCCTATGCATAATCGGAATAAATGAGGACGAGGCACGTTCCAACTTCAATATTCCTTCGTTTCACCATAGACGTCAAGTTGCAGCTGCAGTTGCTCTATACAAAATGCAGACGGGCCTCTGCCCTCAAGACCTGAAAAAGCTGGTTCCCTCACCTTATATAACGAGAAGAACAACTCGCTCTAGTGAGTCAACTCCGAGACATGCTCTTGTGGAACCCAAGTCCAGAACACACTCAACTGGCAGGAGTTTTGTACACAGTGCAGTCAGAGTCTGGAACAGATTACCAGAAGACATTGTAGGCGTGATTAGTGATAGAGGGCCTCAGTCATTCAAGAGTCATGTCCACAACCACCTTCTGCAGATTGTATAGTATATTATTTATTAGGCCCCCTTTTTTCTTTTTGTCATTATTCTTCTCTTAAGCTGCTGTGAACCCTTGATTAGGCCATGAGGTTGTCATGTATAGTGCACAGCATTGTATGCATGATCTTGATACTTAGTGTCACGCCTTGTGGACTATTGTTCACAATAGCATGTTATATATAAAAAAAATCCATTTGGTGGGCTTTACAATGGATGACTTCTAGTGCTTGCAGTAATTGGATGGCTTCTAACAGTTTGGCTACTAATGATGCATGTACAATTTGTTCTGTTGAAGTTAAAAAACCCCGTTGTTTCAATAGGGCTCCTATTGCATGGCAGACTCCAAAAGCATATTTGGAGTCTGTATAAATGTTGGTAGATCGGTTCCTAGCAGTTTTGCAAGCTTTTGTTAAAGCTATAAGTTCAGCTGCTTGGGTGCTATGGAAAGGAGGAAGGGGGGAAGCCCAAATAATTTCTTGGAGAGAGACTACAACTGCTCCCGTTACTCTTTTCTTCTGGTGCATATAAGAGGAATCATCTGTGAAAAGTTCAATGTAGGGGTTTTGTCGCGGGGTATCTGTTAAATCTTAAATCGGAGCGGGGTAGTTGAGCATCATGAACTAAATGGAGGCAATCATGGAGATTGCCTTCTTCCTGTTCTGTGGGGAGTAGGATAGCTGGGTTTAGAGTATTACATCTTTCAAATGTAATGTGATCAGAAGTAAAAAGTTCAGCTTCATATTGAGCCAAATGCTGCTGAGTAAAGGTTTGTGTCTGGCTCTTTAAGAGAATTGCAAAAACTTCATGGGGGACTTTTAGCAATAGTGGATGTCCTAGTACCAAATCCTTAGATCGTTTCACCAGTTTGACTGTAGCTGCCACAGTTCTTAAGCAGGGGACAGCCCCTTGAGCTACTGGATCTAGGGTTACAGAATAGTAAGTGACTGGTCGGTGTGTGTGTCCAAAAGGCTGTGTTAGAATGCCAGAGGCAACACCTAATTTTTCATGGATGAATAAGGTAAAAGGTTTCCTATGGTCAAGTAGCCCGAGTGCTGGGGCTAATGTCAGGGTTTGTTTCATGGTCTGAAGTGTTTTGTCCAGAGATTTGGACCATTCAATGGGGTCAGGCATGTTTTTGCCTGTTAATTGGATAAGTGGTTGGGCTAATTCTCCAAACAAGGGGATCCATGGGCGGCAGAAACCCAGTACTCCCAGTAAGGCTCCAACTTGTCATTTTGTCTGGAGTGGTTTCATGGCTAAAATAGTTTCTACCCAATTAGGGGCCAGTCTTCTAATTCCTGGTGCAATAATGTAGTCCAGATATGTTATTTCTTGTTTTAAATATTGCAATTTGGAAGGAGAGGCTTTGTACTCCCTTTCTGCCAGGGCTTTGAGTAAATACAGGGTATCTGTTTTACATGCTAGCTCAGTTTGAGATGCTAACAATAAATCATCAGCATACTGGATTAAGGAAGACTGATATGGTAGGGAGATGGAGGAGAGGTTTGCCCTTAATATTTGTGAAAATAGGGTGGGGGACCCAGTATAACCTTGTGGCAATCGAGTCCAAGTATACTGTTGATCTTGCCAGGTAAAGACAAATAGATATTGGGATGCTGGATCCACTGGAATGCGAAAAAAGGCAGAGCACAAATCAATGACAGAAAAATAAGTGGCTGAGGCTGGCACTTCGGTGATTATAGTTGATGGATTAGGTACTATGGGGGCTCTTGGTATCACGTGATTATTTATGAGCCTCAAATCATGTACAAATCTAAAGATGGGGTTTCCATCTTTATCTACTGTAGATTTCTTCACAGGATGTTGCAGGGAGAGGTACATTTAATGAGAACTCCCTGCTGTAGGTATGCTTGGATTAATTTCTTTATGGGGAGAATTGCTTCTGTAGGGATTTTGTATTGGGGCACGCATGGAGGTGGTCCCTTTTTTACTTAGATAGTAACTGGTGTTGCTCCTTTAAGTAGTCCCACTTCTGATGCATCCCAGCCCCATAAGGAGGGTGGTAGGCTTTTTAAATCCTCATGAAGCCCCGTGTTGATGGTAATCAGCATGATTGTTTTGTGCGTGCCTTTTCCTGGGATTTCTAATTGCAGCCCCTGTTTGCCACATGTTATGGTAGCTCCCATTTTACAGAGGAGATCCCTTCTTAATAGGGATAGTGGTGACTGGGGGCAAATAGTGAATGCATGGTCTATTGTGAAAGGTCCTAGTTCTACTGGTATGTTGTGGGTAAATTCTACAGGGATTATTTCCCCCCCCCCCCATTATGTTATCTCGAGTCCCTTCAGCCACTGAAGCTTTATATGGTGGTTCAGTAATTAATGAGGAGGTGGCTCCAGTATCAACTAAGCAATTGTATTTCTTTCCTCCGATAAGAACGGTAACAATAGGTTCCCCTTCTAGGCCGTTTTTTAAGGGGATAGCTAGTCCGTTTAAAGGTAGCCATGAATTCAGTGCTTTCATTGTCATGTTCTATTCAAGAAGGGGGTAAATCATGTTCTCTGCTTTGCTCCCATTGATGTCTATTGTTAGTGTTTATTGGAGGAAAGGAAGCGCCGGGTGGTGTCTGGTGACTGAAACTTTGTTGCTCAGTGTAATGGATTGGAATATTGCCTGGCCTCGTGTTTCTAGGTGGTGGGTGATACCGGTTGCGGGAGGGATGTTGCCTACATTGCCTGCTGAAATGCCCTTCCTGTCCGCACCTATAGCAATGCTGGCATTTGCCCTGAGACCACCCTGCTTTATCGCAATGCCAGCATTTCTTTGAATCTCTGGCATTTGTCTGGCATTATGTTGCATTACAGCAAACATTTTCAAGTCTTCCTGTCTTTCTATTCATCTCTTTCTGTTTTTCTCTTCCTTTTTCAACTTGTCTCTTTGGTCATAGACAAAGTTAGCGATCTTGCGCAACTCAGCTATGTCTAAGGTCGGCCAGTTAGAGACGAAGCGGTGGAAATGTTCTTTAATATCTACGGTGGACTGGTCTACGAAGGCTGAGGGTAAAATCCTTTGGTCCTTCAGGCAGCTAAGGTCTAGATGGGCATATGTAATAGCTGCTTCTGTCAGGCAGACCCAAACAGCACCAGGGTTTTCTTTTTCTCTTTGTGTGGTTCTTTGGAATTCGAACCAGATTAGAGGCTTTTTACCGATTTCCTCTAAGGCTTCTAGTAAGTTATTTTTTGCTCTTGTGTATTCATCCCAGTGATTGGTATCATTGTAGTCCCAGTTAGGGCGATGTACTGGCCATGCAATGCGGGCTGGGGCTGCCTGTCCTGGGATAGTTGGTAGTTTAGCGATTTGGTCTGTTTTCTCAAATAGTTTTAATAGTTCATCTTTCGTTAGAAAGACTTGTAGCAGCTGGGTCATGTCATCCCAGGATGGGTTATGGCTGTCTATGATAGATTTCAGGGTTTGAATTACTGTTTGAGGATCAGCCATGAAAGCTGGGGTATCCTTTTTCCAAATGACCAAGTCAGAGGCAGAGAAGGGAGTGTGGGTAAAAACGTATTCTAATTGTCCCCTAGTTCTGCCTGGCACTGATTTTTTTAAAAGGAGAGCCATGAACCATGCCTCAGTTTGTCCTTCCAGGGAATGGGTTTCAGGTTTTTCCTGATCTTTTCCCTCGATCAGATCTTTTGTCCTAGCCATTTCAGCCTAGCAGTACCAATAGGGTATTTGGCTGGGTTTAATGCGTGTTCTAAGTGCTTTCAGGGTTTTATGATCTAAAGTACCGCTATCAGTCCAAATTTGTCTTTCCGTGTCATCTCGCAACAAAGCCCACTTTTTGCAAATTCTTTTTGTGTCTCTTTTAATCATTCCAGGCAGGGCAGGCACTTGCCTTTCATCCCAAGCCTCAAGTAATTTATCCAAGGGGGTCTCTTCCATTGCCCTCGAGCTACAACTTCCCATATTCCCTACCTGAAGTGGGGATTATTTTGGTTTAGCCGGGCTACCGCCGTCAGTTTTCAGACAAAAAAGGTCTGGAAAGGACTCCAGTTTCCCTACACACAGAGCATGGGCCCCTTTCTCTTAGGGAAACTCCACTGTCAGTTTGAAGACCCCCCCTAAAAAACGGGGATCTTGGAGGACAGTCTGCCCCCTAGCAGCACCGGTACGGGCCCTTCCCCACACTCAGCTGTCAGTTTTCAGATCTCCCTTAAAGGTGGGGATCTGGAAGGACCTGCTCTGCTTTTTTAGGCAAACTATCTCCAATTCTGTTTGCCAGCAGCTGGTACGGGCCCCTTCTTAAATGCACAGGGCTTTGCTTGCAGGATGCACCGGGATTTTTCTGCTTTTTATTTATTTCCCAACACCAGTTCCTTTTGTAGCCCGCTCAGTTTTTCTTAGATCCTTCAGAAGGACTCACACTCCGTGATCACCCCTTGCATTCCCAAATCCAGCTGGACACGGCTTTTTTTGGAGCTAGCAGCTGGCTGGGGTGCGGCTGGCAATCATGGAGGAGGTAGGGTCCTGCTGTTTCTGCAGAGAAAACCCACAATCACACACCTGGCCCACTCATGCTTCCACTCTCCTACCTAGTAAGGTTATTTAAATTTAAAGTGGTACTCACCTGCTTTCAAGCAGCTGTTGAGCGGAAAAGCCCACGGACTCCCTTTACTACCCTTAAGCCTTCCGGGCTGGGTCCGTGGATGTTGTCCCTGGACAAAGAAGGTCCATGCTGGCTGGGAATGGATCCGTGGGCCCGGTCTGGTGGCAGGGTTGGCTGGAAAATCTTTGTGGTCGCCAATTGTTGAAAGGCTGTCAAAGTGCCTTTCTTCGAGGATTTGAATTTTCCCGCTGGGAGAGCTCCGGCGCAAGGATATGGACAACTGCTTGAAAGCTGGATCTTTTTATTTTCAGGAAGGCGAGAGACAGTGCGGCTGCATTCCTGGGGCTAGCTAGCTGACTTCGAATGGTAAGTCCCCAGTTTTTATACCTTTTTTTCCCTTTTGTGTATGAATGTTCGTTTAGTGTTTAATGTTTAATGTTTAGATATTAAAATGGTATCAGAGTTTATTTTCCGCCAGAAGGCAAACTTCGCGAAGTGCAGAAAATAAACTCAGTGGGGTGGCTTGATTGTATTATTGGTTCTTTCCTAATCTCTTCTGGCTTTATAATGGTTTTTTCTATTTGTTTTGTTGTAATCTTCTGTCTGTTTCCTTTGTAATTTATTTTGTGTCTTTTGTCTGTTTGTTTTGCTGATTTGGCATGTCCTATGTTTGTAAGAGTTTTCTTTTCCTTGTTTCCCTAGCTTTCTTAATTACTTGGCTTTTGTCTAGGGGGCTTCTTTTAATACCTTTTATTTGATTTCTTTTCCTATGCAAGTTTATTTTATGGCAGGCCTGATGTTCCCTTCGGGCTTTTCCTGTTTGGGTAACACCACTGTCCTCGTGAAGTTCCCTTTCCATACTAAGCAGGGTGTGGGCATGGCCAGCACGTGATACATCTGGCCCGCGGTCCAGGAGTTTGACAGCCCTGCCCTGGGGGACTGTGATATCATCACAAGGAGCCTACGAAGGCTTGAAAAAATGTTATGATTTAAATCTTGAGTTAAGGCGTGGTGGTCCATGGCCACAAAAGGTATTTTAAAAGTGGTCCGTGATGAAGAAAAATTTGAGAACCACTGAAATAGAGCAGGTGTCTGACATTATGGAGCCATGTTTGTGAGATGGGTGACTATAACACTCAAATAAGTTGTCATTATTGTTATTCTCTAGGACAGCATTTCTTAAAGTGTGGTCCTAGGACTTCTGGGAGGCTTCCAAGATACTCTGGGGGGTGGTATTTGCAAGTCCATATTAAAAAATAATGTATCAGCTTTGGAAGCCATATTAGCACCAGATGCTTCCACACTGCCACATTCTTGAGCCTGGGAAAATGGGAGGGGGAATTTCTTGGGGCGTATGTGTTTAGACATAATAGCATTTTTCTTGTAAGTCAAGATCATGTTATTTCTGCACATGGTTGAGAGGAAGTCTCAAGCTGGGATGAATGGTGATTGGGGCATGTGGTGCAGTGAGAGGTGCAGGGGGTGGATTTGTAGTTTTTACTTATTGCAAGGAAACCTGGAAGTTTCAGATTTGGGATTTCCCAGATGTGCCAGTTTACTACCCAGATAAAAAAGAACTTTGGAGAGGATGTCTGTCTCAGAGTTATTTGTTGGAGTGGAGATTTTCTGGAACGCTGACATTATCCTGAATCTGAAAGTTCCAGGTTTCCTTGCAATAAGTAAAAGCTACAAATCCACCCCCTGAAATATTAAAGTCCCATCAAACAAACATGAATAGTGATAGCAGCAGTGAATGTATCAATTTAATGTTTAATATGGTAAAAAATAAACATAAACATAAAAGCTCTTTTGGGATTCCCCTTCATTTTTAGAACTAGGAAGGGGTCCTGAAAAAGTGTAAGAAAAGCTGCTCTTGGGAGATGTCAGCCAAGTTTTCAACTTGGCATATTGCTTCCTGATGGCGGATGAAATCTGGGAGTCTTATTTTAAAGACTTGTGAATGAAAGGGAACTACTGTATGATGCATGCCTTTGAAAATCCAAATTAATTGGGAGTGAGTGAGATAATGTTGAGAGGTGCCATGAGGATGACTGGAAGAATCTGGCCTGCCCAGCAGAGATGAGGAAAGACAGTGAGATCAGTTTCTAAGAAAATCCTACCTGAGACAGAAGCTCAGTAAATTTTTCCTTTATTGTTTGTGGCCAAGCAGGGAAAGAGGAAGATGATGTAAAAGGTCAGATTTTCTTGCCCTTTAAAGATAACAGTTTGCCTTATTATGAACACTTTTTAGGGTAACCCCTCTTAATTATATAACCTATTTCATATTATTTCACTCCTAACGTAATCAGCGTATAATATTGCCAAAAGAGACTCCACTTATGATATGTTCCAGACAAAAGTGTTTTGGGGAGGAAAATGAAGGTTTATTTTTCCTCAAAGGCAAGGGGAGATGAATAGATACTCATTGATGTTGCTACACCATAACTCCTAGTAGCATCTTTCACCATTGGCCATAATGGCTTGGACCACTAGGCAGAGCAATGTCTGAAGGCCTGTGTGATCATTACACAGGCAATTAACCAGAGTTGTTTTAATTGGGCCAATTGAAAGGGTGCTTTGACAGAAAATGAAGTGGTTCAGCCACTCCATACCACTCCAGGGATCCTAATCCTTCCTTCCTATTCATAGGATGCATCCAGAGAAAGCACTAAACCAGGGGTCCCCAAAGTGGTTGGTATCGACCCCCCAAAAGAGATGAGGCTATTCGTTGTTGTTGTTTGGGGTACAGGTAGTCCTCAACCTATAACCACAATTGAGCCCAAAATTTATGTTGCTAAACAAGGTCCTAAAATAAGTTCTTAGTGAGTTTTACCCCACTTTATGAACTTTCTTACCACAGTTAAGTGAGTAACACGGTTGTTAAGGCAAATCTAACCACCCCATTGACTTTGCTTGTCAGAAGGCAAAAAGTGATTTCATGACTGTGGGACACTGCAACCATCATAAATAGGAACCAGTTGCCAAGTGTCTGAATTTTGATCACATGACCATTGGGAAGCTGGGAAAATAGTCATGTTGCTCTGTTCAGTGCTGTTGTAAAATTGGTCACTAAATGAATGATTGCAAGTTGAGGACTATCTGTACGATTAGTTAGGAGAATTTATTAAATTATTTTCATATAATCAATGTTTGATTGTTAATGAACAACCTGAAACTCTGGGAAGTTCAGGAAGGGTTTTGGGGATACCTGCTCTAAACATGCAGTGAACCTGCCTCATGGATGACACTCTACAAAGAGGCCAGAGGAAGCCTTTCTCCTGGATTACTTCACTGTTTTCTTTGTGGAAATACAAAAGAGCACACTGAGGCCTCCTTATTCTGTTTCCTGGGTTTGCCCAACACAATCATAAACTAACCGTACTGTTACATATTTGCATACTCACCTAAGATAGGTCGGTCCAGATGGTGGGAAATTTGAAGAGGCTGCTGCAGTTTCACTGGCAAACAGTTTCTAGAGAAAAAATAAAAAGAAGATCAACTGGGTCTCGGGTCTTTTTTCTCACAACGCAACACTGGCAACGAAGATGGGATACAGAGACAAAGGAGCTCAGTTGTGTGCACGTGGCAACGAGGACCGAGCGAGACAAAATGGCCAGGAACAACTCACCACCCGCACCATTCAACCCAGCAACTGAAGACTGGGAATCCTACATCAACTGATTCCTCATGTTTCTAGAAGGGAGCGATCTCCGAGGAATATCCGAACATAGGAAGAGAGCCGTCTTCCACATCCACTGTGGTCCCACAGTATTCAGAATGGCAAAGGCATTGGAATCACCCCATGATGTAAAGAAAATGGTGTGGACGGACTTAGAGAAATTACTGCGAGCCCATTATGCGCCAACCACTCCTGGCGGGAGTGGCCGAGCCGACTCAACCAGCCAGGAAAGGCCTGGTTTTTCTTTCCTACCACTCCTGGCAGGAAAGGCGGGAGCGGCATGGCTGATTCTACCTTCCAGGAGGCTCCACGGAAGAGAACAGGAGAAACAGCAACCCTGTTTGAACAGTCAGAGACAAACCCATGACTGAATTGCGCAGGTCCAGTCAAAATCATAAGAGCCCCACCTATTTATGTGACCACATAACATAGGGGAGGCCTGATTGATTGGACTGGACCACATGGGGAGGGGTGTTATATATTTGCATACTCACCTAAGATAGGTCGGTCTGGATGGCAGGAAATTTGAAGAGCCATCATTGGCCACGAGCGGCAAGCAGCCCGCTATAAAAGGCTGCTGCGGTTTCGTGGGCAAACAGTTTCTAGAGAGAAAATAAAAAGAATAGAAGATCAACTGGGTCTCGGGGCTTTTTTTCCACAACGCAACACGTACAGCCTGGATTCAGACAACAAAATGAGTCTCAAGCTAGCCAACCACCTTCTTGTCTACCATGTTATGTAATCCATGCTGTCATTCCAAAGCATCTGTCCTTTGATTAAACCCCTGTAATAGCTCTCGAAGAAATGTCCAGGATCAGCCAAGAAGCTGATGCATTGTTTGTGTTTCTAAAGGGGAGAGTGTGTGCAGATGTTGAGAGAGAAAATAGCCCCCTCTGCTAATCAATATGTGGCTCCATTACTGCTCTCTTGCCAAGTATGTGGCAGCTGTTTTCCTGGCTGTAGGCAATCACTTTGCTTTTTCCAGGAGAGCTGGAAAGAGCAGCATTGGCTCACCTTGTGGAGATGAATGTTGACATGTATTAAACACTGTATAAACTGGGGAACGGGCATAGAATGAAAAGAAAGAGATGGGAAAGGAGAATGTTACTGTACAGATGAGCAAAACCTCTCTCCTCGATATCAGAAAAAAGACCCCATATTTTCACACTTTGGGACCTGCTTGTGTAAGAATCACAAAGGGTATTACATTTTGCCCTGTCTTGGTTTGATCATGGTGAATGAAAGGGGCAGGAGGTGAATGTATTTCATAGCTCCTCCATGATCCCTGGAGGGAATATCAAACAAAGATCTTTCTTTTCCAGCAAATAAGATTCCCATAGCTACTCTTAACAAGTTTATAGCTTTCCTTTCCTTTCCAGGTTCTTAAGAGACTGGCCATGTCTTTCTCAGGAATTGCTCAGCTACTGGCCCTTCTATAAGTCGGACTTCTTAACCAAATGGCTTATGGCCTCAGTCTGCAGAGGAAGACTGCTCAAGTGTTGTAATGCCTATGCAGGGGATAGTGTAGTGCCATTCCTGGGTTGATCTTGAAAATAAAGAGGAACCTGATTAATTGTTGGATGGAAATTAATTGTTAAGGAAATCCTAGAGTTACAGGCTAAGGTAGCCTAGGTACTTAGCATCCTGGAAAAAGGCAGATCAAAAGTACATTTATATAGTTGCCAAGAAAACCATATGGACATGTCGTGCATGTGTTAAGGAGAAAATTAAAACAAAAATAGATATGCATAAATAACTAAAAAGCTTGGTAAGCATAAAAGTAACCCCACATTTATTGTGGGATAAGGTGAATGGCAGTTAGGAAAACAGAAAGCCCAGCTATTTCATATTAAGAAAAAAAGAAGTTGCTAGTCAAATATTACGTGTAAAAATATGTAGTTGACATTAATCTATGTACATGGACATATATTTCATATTTTTTGCTGATATCCGTAAAATATACTCTTGTAAAGCAGGGATGCTGGACTGCAGTCCATTTGGAAATGGGGGGTGTAAGTAGTGGGGAAACACACAAGCACACAAAGCTGCATTTGTGCAAGGGAGGGACACATACACACAAAATCATACCCTCTGTCCCCCCACGCTGCCACCACCACCACCACCATTGGTCCGCAGAGCTTAAAAGGTTGGGGACCCCTGTTATAAAGAATGGGAAACAATCTTATTGACTTTCTGACCTGGGAGTTATGTTTTTGCTTATAAGACCATCAGCAAATGAGGAGGGGGAAAGTCAATAAGATCTGAACCCTCTCCTGTCTTTCTATGCAGAATAAAGCTTTGCGATTCAGTCTACACCTTGGTGAATTCAGTTGGGCTTTAGTAACACACAAAGTCACATCATTACATATCCCACCCCTCTGTTCCAGTTTACCAGCTGTTGCTTGTCCACAAATCACAATTCTTACAGATAACTACAAAATATCAGGTATGGAAAGCTGAGGGAGAACATCAGGTGCCTCAACCAGAGAGAAAGCGGCTGTGTTATTTGTGATTCTGCTCTGGGCCGGGAAAGGGCTCAGCATTATCTAAAGGGAGTAAGAAACTGCTTAGATGCCTGCCTCTGTCAGCAATCAATTCCTTTGAAGATATCATCGTCTGACCTACAGTGAAAACTCTGGTTTCTTTTAATGAGAGAAAGAGAATAAGAAGCTGAGAAAACAACTCAGTTTGGAAGAAAGTGGACTGGCGGCCATTGTTTTTTTACCCAAGGCAAAAACGTTTCTCTACAATATGCTGTGTTTAGGGCACCATTTCTAGTTTGTTAAATCTCAGGAAGATGGAGAGCCCTAATTTACTTATTCTGGTTATGTTTTTTTTTTAATGACACCTTTGGCCTTAACGTTGGCTTGGGCTGTGGCAGCACCAGCAGCTGGACTTCTGTGATATACCCTCCTTTAAGGCAGACTGTGCCTTTTTCAATCTGCTGCTGGAACAGATCTGTGGCCTTGTATTGTTTCTTATCTGCATTCACAGCCAACGGTATTACTAAGAGTGGAAGGTGTGTGGGGAGAGATAGGAAGCCTGACACAGGCAGTCCTCGGACCTTTTGAGCAGGGAGATTGCAGGTCTCTTCGGCTGCTGACATTTCCCTCTCATTTCCCTCCAGCATTTCTGCTTAGAAAACCAGGATATGTTTTGAATGGAATAGATCCTTGTTTTAAAAATGCAGCACCTTTTCAGGTTGGGCACAAGGAGTAGGCTAACCCCTGAGGTGATCACATTTTACCATCTTAGCAGAGAATGAATCTCGTTGACCTGGACCAGGCTGAACTGACATATTTAGGACCAGAAAGTAAATGAGGAAAAATTAGACTAGCTTGGCTTGCAATCAATGGCAAGAGTTTTCAGGGGCTATTCATTCTTCTTGTGATCCTGCTTCTCAAACCCTCTCCTTCTTGAAACATTACACCAATGCATTGGACATATGATAAAGCAAAGAAACATTGGAGTAGGATTCACATTCTAATACAAAAGATTCTTAAAGTGAATATATAAAGCTAAGACCAGAAACATTTCTTTTGGATTTGATGGGAAAAAAACTTGGGAAAAGTTTTAGGAACTTTGATGTAATATATGTTGATGGCAGCTGTTGTGGCCCATCAGCTGCCAGAGGAGCTGGCAGCAGACTCAGATGATGAGGAACTTGGGGAGGAATTTGGGCCAGTCCTGGAGTCTGGGGAAGGCTCTGATGGATGCTCTGCATCGGAAGCTTAAGCCCCTGTCACACTGCACCAACGGATGTAAAGAGGATGTAAAACGGACAAAAAAGCTTGCCATCCGTTGGTTAACGCGATGTATCTGTTCTGTACTCACTGCCTTCATTTTGCTTCCTCTCTATCTGTCCAGCATCCGTTTATTGACGTTTCATCCACTCAGAAAGTTTTGAACTGCTCAAAACTTTTGAGCGGAAAATGTATCCAATGCGTCCGTTCTGCATCCGCTAGGCATCCGTTCTGCATCCGTTACGCATCCGCTATATCCGCTAGGCATCCGCTGTGCATCCGCGCAACTCACATCCGCTCGGACGCAGGGAGGAAGCGGAACGGACGCAGAACGGATGCAGAACGGATGCCTAGCGGATGCAGCATGGAAACAAAGCATTTAAAACGGAAAAAACGTTCACAGAGGGGACCTATCTCGGATATTAAGGATGTCTAGAGGATGCCTAGAGGATGCAAAGGGACACCTAGGGGAAAACCTATACTGCCTATAAAAAGGGGGAGCAACTCATCTGGATCTCACTTTCAGACCAGCAGCCCAGCTGTGCAGACCTCTGCAGCCTTCATCTGGCTCTTCCTCTTCCACAGCATCCAGTCATGTCCACCGTGATGCAACTCCCCAGCTGGAGCGGTGGAGTGGCAAGACAGGATGATAGATGCTTAATGGATGCTTCCTTCAGCCTGTCTCATCACACGGATGAGATTGGGCCATGTATGTTGGGTGGGCCTACAATGAACAGGGCATTTAATAAAGAGTTGTGTTTATGTTGACATGCGTGGATCAATGCTTACATTGTTATTGATAATGAAGTGCCATAGGTGTGGCACCTGGGAGGGTGGACCATACAGTCCCACTATGCTTGCACTGGAGGTTTATCTATCCCACAGCTATCTTAACCCATCCCAAAGGTATCCCTGCCCATCCCACAGCTATCTTAACCCATCCCAAAGGTACCCCTGCCCATCCCACAGCTATCTTAACCCATCCCAAAGGTATCCCTGCCCATCCCACAGCTATTACCCATCCCATAGGTATCCCTGCCCACCCCACTGCTATCCTTATCCATCCCACAAGCATGCAAAGGCTAAACTAATTCTAAAAGTTTCCACCAAGACTTTATTTAAAAAAAAGAAATGAAGCAAGTGTGTGAATCAAAGATAGACTTTATTGAACAACAAGCTGTAAAAGAAAAATGACCCAAGTCAAGTGTCCAAATAAAGTCCACAGGTAGACAGCCAGCCAGTCTCTGGCACTCCTCTTGGTCACTCGGAGGTATGCCCAGTCTCAGGGTGAAGGGTCCAGGTGCTGTGGAGGTGGCTGGTGCTGGAGTGCTGGTCTGAAGCACCATTGGGGTGCCTGGCCCCGAGAGGACAACAGGTGACGGTGTGTTGAGAAAGCTCTCGGACAGCTGGCTCAGCCCCGTGATGTTGAGAGCTCCTTCCTCCATGCCATGGGGTGTCAGCCCCAGTACCGATGACAGATGTACTGAGGCCGGGCTTGGCTGTGGGGTGGAGGAAGGAGCAGTGTAGTGGGGCTGTCTGGTCTGCAGCTGGGTGAGGACTGGTGTTGGTGGCGTTGGTGGCATCAGTGTCGTGGGTGGCATCGGTGGCATCAGTGGAACTGGTGGCAACGGTGTCGCCCGATGACTCTGTGCCTGGACTGGGAAGGGCTGCTGCCTGTGCTGCTGGACCTCCTGGTAGCCATAGCCCTGGTAGGTGAGGGGCTGTGGAAAGCCTTGGAATGGGAGGGACATCACCTGGGGTGGAGGAGCAGACCTGGACTGGGTGGGAGCAGGTTCCTCTGGATCTGGAGGGTTGTGAAGCAGCTCGGTGATCCGGTCCTTCACCACCTGGTACTGGGGTTCTGCCATGTCCCTGAGGGTCTGGTTGACATAGGTGAGGAAGGGCTTGCGGCTGGAGGATGAGGAGCCGGTGTGGACCAGCTGAGAGAGGAGATCTATGCTGGTCCAGATGGTGTCCCTGATCTCCAGCAGGACAGTGTGGCTCTGCTCCTCCTGCTGTCTGGCTCTCTGCCTTTCTGTGGAGGTGGAGCTGGGGGTGGATGCGGGTACGGCTGTGGTGGACGCGCCGTCTCCTTTCTCCCACCGCACCAGGGAGTCCTCCACGCACTCCACCACGGTTACAACACCTGTCCGCGGGTTCTCTGCCATGGCACGCTCCACAGAAACCTGCCTGGAGACAGGAACTGACTCTCGGCCAGAAGAGGACTGGCTCTCAGCAGGCTGCCGGAGAGAGAGGGTTGTGAGAGGGGCTGCTCCTCGGTGGCGGATCTCACCCTCCAAGAAGCTGCACTTGGCCATGACATAGGTCTCTCTGTCCGTCAGCTTGACCGTGGCCTGGCCAGATTTCTTCAGGTGCAGCTTCCCGTACCAGGTGTGCATGTGCTTCCACCAGCCGAGGAGCACCTCCAAAGTGTAGCCCATCCTCTCTGCCTTCTCTCTCCAAGCAGCATGCTTCCGCTTGGTGTCACTGTACAGCCGGTGTCCCTTCCCCCACAGATATTCATTCTCTCTCAGCCACTCCAGCACCTCATCCTCGTGTTCCTCCTCAATGGAGTATTGCCTCCTCTCCCGTTGTCACATATGCCTCTTCCTCCCTTTGACAGGACCAGATGGGCCCTTATCAGAGGGGCTTCCAGGTAGTAGGGGCTGCTCCTCCACACCACCAGCAGCAGCAGCATCAGCAGGATCATCATCATCATCATCATCATCATCATCACCAGCAGGATCATAATTATCAGCAGCAGCAGCAGCAGCAGGATCAGCAGCACCAGCACCAGCAGGATCAGCAGGATCAGCAGCAGCAGCAACAGCAGCACCAGCAGGACCAGGATCAGCAGCAGCAGAGTAAGCACCAGCAGCGCCAGCAAGACCAGGAGCACGAGCAGGACCAGGAGCACGAGCAGGACCAGGAGCATGAGCAGGACGAGCAAGACCAGGAGCACGAGCAGTACAAGCAGTACGAGCAAGTCCAGGAGCACGAGCAGGACCAGCAGGACCAGCAGGACCAGGAGCAGCTTCAGCAGAGTAAGCACCAGCAGAAGCACCACCAACAGGAGCAGTGCCAGCAGAAGCTCCAGCACCAGAAGAGCAAGCCCAAGCAGCAGAAGCCCCATCAGAAGCAGAGTCAGGGACAGGGGGCGGGAGGGTGGCCCTGCCCCTCTTGGCAGGGATGGTGGCATGTTGCTGCTTTCTCTTCTTTCCCATGTTTGTGGGGTTGCTGGCTGGCAGGGAGGCTGGCAGGGAGGCTGGCAGGCACCAAGGCTGGCAGGAAGGCTGGCACCAAGGCTGGCAGGAAGCCTGGCAGGCAGGCAGGCATGAAGGCTGGCAGGCAGGCAGGCACCAAGGCTGGCAGGAAGCCTGGCAGGAAGGCTGGCAGGAAGGCAGGCAGGCAGGCACCAAGGCTGGCAGGCAGACTGGCTGGCAGGGAGGCTGGAAGGCAGGCTGGCAGGCAGGCAGAGAGCCTGGCTGGCAGGGAGGCTGGCCAGGAGGCTGGGAGGCAGGCTTGGAGGCAGGCTGGCAGGAAGGCTGGCAGCAAGGCTTGCAGGCAGGCATGCAGGCAGGGCAGGCAAGGACTCGAAATATCCAGCAGCAGGTCTTTCCTCCGAATGGTGACCTGCTTGGGAGCTGCTTCTCTTTATATCCACGGGGCTTACGCAATGCATCCCCCCCCGCATGCGCAATTAATGCTCGGCATCCGTTCGGCTTCCGCTGTGCATCCGCTAGGCTTCCGCTGTGCATCCGCTTCATCTGCTGTGCATCCGCTGTGCATCCGCTTCATCCGTTCCGCGTCCGCTTTGCTGAGGTCCCCCAGAAGCCTAGCGGATGTGCCATCTGCTCCCATCCGCTTCCATCCGCTGGGCTTCCGTTCCGCATCTGCTTTCCATCCGCTCTGCGTCCTCCCCGTGTCCGTTCCTTTCCATGTTATCCACTGTGGTTATGCAAATTTTTGCCCCTTTTGAGAGTGGATAACAACGGATGGAACATTTTGCTCGTCCGTTCTGTCCTTTTTACTAACGTTTTGCATCTGTTGGGCAGTGTGACAGGGCCTTTAGATAGAGCCAGGAATAAATAGAAGCAAAAGGGGAGTGGTGGTTGCAGGAGACAACAGTTCGTATTGCTTATCGTGGTTCTTGCCTCAAAGACTCATTGCCAGGAATTAATTTACAGCTTTGTGACTGGAAGCTCTTGGCCTGGCAATTCTTCAATTGGAGGGATTATTGCCTGGACTTTTCTTTGTGTGAATGCCATGAATTCACAGTAACTAAATAAAGAAGGGTTTTTTGAGACAAGGAGTCTGTTTTTTGGTTCTGCTAAGGCTTCGTTCTGCTAAGCAACAAGATTATTTTATGCGCAGAAATGGAAGGATGCTTCAATCCTCACAATGGATGAATGGTTGCAAAAGCTGATGGAGTTAGCAGAGATGGACAAATTGACTGCTATGATCAAAGAAAAAAACAAAAGAAGTTTTGTTTCTACTTGGAAACCACTCCTGGACTTTATGCTTGAGATGTGAAAAAATTAAACTTTGATTTTGAGTTTTACTGATTAGATAGATCTGTTGTTATAAAAATGGCTAGTTCATACTACTATGTAAAAGTAAAAAGTTGAGATTCAATGTTACTTCTTATTCTACTGCACCAAAGGGAGTCAATGCCTTTTCTTTCTTTTCCCCTTCTTCTCTACACTTTTCTCATTTCTTTCCTCTTCCCCATTTTTCCAATTATTTGCTTATGTATTTTTGTATTTTATATTATAAACTAATAAAAAGATTATTATGGAAACATTGCACCAATATTTACCTCCTGCATAAATCTCTCCCCTCTCAAACTTGGTTTAATCTCAAGAACTATTTGCAGTATCAGTCCTCTCATTCAACTCTTCCGTAGTATGATGCTTGCCAGATATGTTGAAAATACCATCTATGCTGGCAAAAAGAGGTGTTTGCTGCCATCTAATAGTTACCCAAATTTTTGCAGCCCAGCACAATATGCTTACTGTTGTTTACAGCTCTCAAAATTCCCAATATGGCTTGGAGAATTCTGGGAGATGTCCCAGCCACCCTATAAGAGCTCCCGAGGGGCAGCTGGCCTTAACCTAGTGGTGCAGTGATGAGAATGCAATATTGCAGGCTAACTCTGCCCACAGCCTCGAGTTTGATCCTGTCTAGCTCAAGGATGACTCAGCCATCCATCCTTCCAAGGTCAATAAAATGTGGACCCAGACTGTTGTGGGCAATAGGCTGACTCAGAGAGTGGGGTAAAAGGGTGGTATTTTAGTGCTATTGCTATTGGTATTACCTGGACATAGAGCATATACCGCTATATTATGCCTTCTCTTCAAGAACATCTGTAAAGCTCAGAATGTCTGGATTAGCTTCAATGCAGCACAGAGAACAGAAATTCTGCTGGTGCTATAATCTCCAATTAGAAAAGCTGCATTGAAGAAGTGTCCGCCTGCCATACAAAGATGACAAAGTATGCCTACAAATAATGGCCTAGCTCTAGAAATAACTTAATGGGAGGAAAGCTCATGTCTTGCAACCTGTGTGATCTCGTTAACAACTTTACTTTCAGCTCTTTTCCCTGGCAGCTAATGACTTCTCAAAGCAATTCCAAAAGCTTTTGGAAAGTCTTTAGGAAAGCAACGGCCTCTATAATACCTCCTGCAACAGGTGGTGGCAACCGGTGTGAAGAAAGCACTTTGATTAACACACAAACCTTGTTTCTGGTGGAGCTGGAGGTGGGTGCACTTGGGGGAATATCCGCTTGACAACTTTGAAGGCTGCTGTGACAAACTGCTCATATATCAATTAGCTTCCTCAGTAAATGTCATCTGATATCTAGTTGTTTGTACAAACTGGAGATCCAATTAACCTGCCATTGTCGCTGCTGGCAGCTGGAGCACGCCCTCCTCCATTTCCAACTTTCTAGATAGAACTCAACAGGACAGCATCTCTAGATGAGGCTCACAGCTCTGGGACTGCTTCTTTGTCACCTGTTTAGCTGTGGATAACTGAATTATGTTTTTATTCCTGAAATTTGATTTTATGGATCCACATGATCTATTGAATCACAGTAAACCCCTTTGGCTGGGTTATTATGATAAACACAGCACAAAAAATCAGCTCTGTTTCTTCTTTGGAAGACATTGCAAAGTCCAGACTCCTCTCTAGAACACTAAAGATCTCCAGAGACCGTTCTCATCCTGGACATTCATATTTTGAACTGTTACCATCAGGGAGGCATTATAGGTGTCTTAAAATGAGGACTAATAGACTGAGAAACAGGTTCTTTTCCAAGGCAATAATTGTCTTGACTCAAACAGCACATTTGTGATCTAGTCCTATGTATATAGTGGCATTTTTAAATTATTTAACTTTCTAAATGTTTTAGACAGGTTTTAGACTGGGTTTTTAATTATTATTATTATTACTTTAATTATTTTAATTTTTAAATACTTGTGGTGGGATTGTGATGTGGTGTTTGGGGCACTGTGCTGGAATGGCTTTCAAATTTCATTGTATTCATGAAATGCAATGACAATAAAGGTAAAATTCTAAATTCTGAAGCTAAAGGTTTCCCTTGTCCAGTCATATTTGACTCTAGGGAGTGGTGCTTATGTTCGTATCTTAGCCAAGGGAGCCAGCGTTGTCCTAAAACCTTTTCCTTGGTCATGTGGCCAGTATGACTCTATGCCAAAGCATATGGAATGCTGCTACTGTTGTGCATAAGAATTAGAATATTCCAAATGCATAAATCTGATTGGCCGAGCAGGCCGCAATAGGATTGGTTAATAACGTAACCTGCTGTAAAAAGGGCTGCCGCTGCTCCAGCAATGTTCTGTTACGAAGTCACTGAGTTTAAAATAAAGAGTTGTTTGATGAACACCGGTCTCAAGTACTTCTATTCCCAGAACAGAACACTGGCGATGAGGGTGGGATCGTCTTAGAAGAGCGAGACCAAAGCACGTGGCGATAAGAACCTAGAAACCAAAATGGCCCGTAACAATGTGCCGCCCACACCATTCAACCCAGCCAAAGAAGATTGGGAGTCATACATTGACTGCTTCCTGATGTTTTTAGAAAGCAATGAGCTACAAGGAATAACTGACCAGAGGAAGAGAGCCGTATTCCTCATGCATTGTGGTCCTACCATTTTCAAGATGGCCAAGGAATTAGCCAAACTGTGGGACGTAAAACAAATGGCATGGCCAGAATTAAACCAAATGCCAAGAGCCCATTATGCACCTGTGGTCTCCAACCTTATTAAAAGACACAAATTCTATAAGCGAGATCAACAAGAAGACGAGAGCATTGGAGATTTCATAGCAGCCCTAAGAGATATCAGAGGAGCCTGCGAGTTTCTCAACATGGACGAAGCCATGAGAGACTGCATGGTCCTCTGATTGAAGGACACTACACTCCAAAGCAAGCTATTAAACAGATCGAATATCACAGTGGCTGAGGCCATCCCAGAAGCCACCACCACTGAAGCAGCCAAGAAATCTGCATCCACCATGCGCCAAATGAACTCAACAAATCCAGAACCACAAAACCAAGCTCGAGTGAAGAAGGCGGAAGGAACACAAAAACAAACCACTGCGACTGCCCACCATAAAGACTTCGACTCCCCGAGCAACATAGATGACAACAATGAAGACATACATAGGCTTCAGTTGGAAAGAAAATGGCGGGAAAAAAGAGGAAGGAGGTGAGAATTCCAGTGTGCTGGATGCGGGGGGGACCACCCCACGTTCCGAATGGAGATTCCTGGATGCCATTTGCAGATTTTGTGAGAAACGGGGGCACATTGCAAGGGTCTGCCGGAACAAAAAGAGCTATAGTCCAAAAAGACGCGGCAGCAACCCCCCCAGAAACAGAGATAGATAAGCCAGAAGCCAATGGAGCCGAGAGAACAGAAGCTGGCAAATGAACGACAAAGAAGAAACACACCAAACAATAATCATAGGAAATGCCAGGGCAGCAAACACAAAAAAAGGTCCAAATAAACGTAAAAATCGAAGGAAAGCCCTGTGAAATGAAAGTAGACTCTGGATCTTATCTGTCAATGGTATCATGGAACACCATCAGAAATCTGATACCAGACATTAAGCAAAGAGAACTGGAACAGCAAAGCCTAATACTCAAAGATTACCAGGGAAACCAAATCCCAGTAGTGGGTCTTGGACATTTCCTAATAGAATTCAAAAACCACGCTGAAGTACTTCCTCTGACAATCGTCGACTGTGATCGCCCTAGCCTGCTGGGAATCGAATGGTTTGACCCCTGGGAATCGGAGTGACAGGAATCAACAACGTCGCCGAGACTGATTGGGAGGAAAGCCTGCTGAAAGAGTTCCGGGACGTATTCGACAGGACCCTAAGCAAGTACAAGGGGACCCCTATAACATTCAGCCTAGACCCTAAGATAGCTCCCATCAGGCTCAAAGCTAGACATGTTTCCTTTGCCTTAAAGCTGAAAATAGAGGAGCAGCTTAACAAACTCATCGCACAAGGGGTGTTAGAGCCAATCAATCATGCCAGGTGGGAAACTCCCATTGTGATTCCTGTCAAACCAGATGGGTCAGTACGCATCTGTGGTGATTATAAGGCCACCTTCAATCATGCACTCCAGCAAAGCGCTACCCTGTTCCAATAGTTCAACATCTGTTGCATTCATTAAGGGGAGGAAAATTTTTCGCAAAACTTGATCTCGCGCAAGCATACCAACAGTTGCCGGTTGACCCCAAAACTGCAGAAGCACAGACTATAGTTACGCACAGAGGGGCATTCAAATGCAACAGACTTCAATTTGACATTAGCATTGCCCCAGGCGTTTTCCAAAGCCTAATGGAGCACCTTCTAAATGGACTAAAACGGGTTGTTCCCTATTTTGGTGATGTATTAGTATCCACGAAAAACAAACTGTTAACAATTCAGCATATCACCCCTAGCACAACCACTAACAAAAGCCCAGCAGAGCTCCTCATGGGCAGAAAATTGCATTCCTACCTAAATATAGATTACACCCCACCTACACCTCTGAAAAAACCCCTGACTCCTCAAGTAAATACCGCTCCTTTACCACTGGAGACCTAGTCTACGCCAAAAATCTTACCAGGGACCCATTATGGTTTCCAGCCACAATTACACAAATTACAGGGCCCCGGTCGTACTGACTTGAATTGGACGATGGCAGAACATGGAAACAACACATCAACCAGCTTCGCTCTAGGACATTGGATCGCAACACAAACCTGCCTAGCTCCGAAGCACCACCGCAAATATCACCCCAACAAACAACCCAAAAACAATCAAGGAGGGGAAGGAAACACAAAATAATAAAAAAGGGAGAGATGAACCACCAATAACATGACAAAAGACACAACACAAACCTGATTTAGAACCCCCGGTAAGACAAAAAGAGCACTTACCCATAGACGACCTCTGGAGAAAAGAACCGGTAGCAGGGATGCAAGGCAAGGCCTTCCAGGAAGGAGGCAGCCAGGCCAGCTCGACCAACCCGGACAGACCAGGAGGGAGTGGCAAAGCCAACTCAACCAGCACAAGAGACCCAGGCGGGAGCGGCAAGGCTGACTCACCCTTCCAGGATGTTCCATGGAGAAGACACGGAGAAAAGGTGATCCTGACCAAACCGATGGAAGATCACTCTGAGACTGAGCTGCGCAGGTCAAGTAGTAGCCTCAAAAGCCCCACCTACCTGTGTGACCACATTACGCACGTTGGACGAAACCAAGAGGAGAGGGGTGTTGTGTATAAGAATTAGAATACTCCAAATATGTAAATCTGATTGGCCGAGCAGGCCGCAATAGGATTGGTTAATAAAGTACCGTTACAATTGGCCCGCCTGACGGTGCGAAATCTTAAAGAGCTGCCATTGGCCGCAAGCAGCCGCTATAAAAAGGGTTGCTGCAGCTCCGGCAATGTTCTGTTATGAAGTCACTGAGTTTATAATAAAGAGTTGTTTGATGAACACTGGTCTTGAGTACTTCTAATCCCAGAACAGAACAGCTACCTTCCCACCCAAGTGGTACATGTTTATCGCCTTGCATTTGCATTTTTTCTAACTGCTAGGTAGGCAGGAGCTGGGGCAAGTAATCCTACACTTGGGTCTCTAACCTGGGCTATCAGATTCCCAGCTGACAAGCTCAGCATCTTTAACACTTCATGGGTTAATGCAATAGGTTGAATTAATTTTTGCAAATTATTTGCAAATTATTTGCAAATTATTTGCAAATTATTT
>BLBF01000033.1:13932707-13973829 GCA_015471245.1 Laticauda colubrina
TTTGCAAATTATTTGCAAATTATTTGCAAATTATTTGCAAATTATTTGCAAATTATTTGCAAATTATTTGCAAATTATTTGCAAATTATTTGCAAAATAAACAGCTCCTTGTTTCCTTGATAGTCCACGGTATCTGAAGGGCTATACCTACAGGACCTCCTATCAGTTGGTCATCACTGGACAACCTGTCCTGGTTTCCTTCACCTAGCAAGACACAGGGTCTTTTGCCTGGCTACCCCTTATTATCAAAATAGATCCCATAAATTATTACAGTGAGTTCAGGGTTAATGGTGGACCACCTTGGATAGATGCAAAGTTTCTATTTGGTTGGGTTTTTGATGGCTTTAACCTGACTTGGTTTAAAAATGGTTTTTCAGTATTCATTTGCATTTGCATCAAGAGGATATGTCCTCTGGGCAGAAAGGCAGTTCCAGATACTACTGCTGGAGAGGAAGAGGAAGATAAACTACTTTGATGAACATGGTACTATACAGGAAGGAAGAGAGGGAGGGAGGGAAGGAAGGAAGTCATTCTATAGATATGAAATGCTGATAGGTCCTGTCACAACCCTCATACAGATATAGCTAAAAGATACAGCCTATCTCTAGAGGCTTTTACTCGAAGGTTTTACACTGCAGGGACTGTTTCATAATACAGACTTCTGTTCTAGTGGTGGCATTGATCTGGTCTGGTATGAAAAGTGAGGCTGTTGCAGGAGTTTTTGTGCAATGCTTAGTTCTGCACAGAACACACACATCCTCTCAGCAGAATCATTGAACTTGCAAGAATGCTGCTGGCTCAACATCAGCCAAAGAGATCTGAATATGAATGGGCTGCTCCTTTGCAGCCAACCCTTTACTAGTCCCATTGCATTGACAGCTATTTTTTTTAATGCGCAAACATAATTTAAATGTATGATTGATGAATCTTCTGATCTATAGGAGGTTTGCAAGGACAGAACATTCTTATGGTAGTGATTCTTATTTAATGATGATATATGCAACTAGAGATGCGTGTGAAAGCAAATTGTATTAGATCAGTGAAAGGTGTGTGACAGGAAATCTGACCTGAAGCAACTCCAAAGTTTCCTTCTCGCACAAAAAATAATGGGAGCTATAGCAGAAGAGGTTTTTCTTGGTCAGTGGTCTGGGGCATCTTTGTGTCACTTGGTACCAGCACTTGGTGCCATTCAGCAGGGACTATTCTGGGTCGGGATAATTAGAAGAAATGGGACCAACTTCAGCTTTCTCAGAATCTACCCAAGAAATCGAGCTCTTTCCCCCATCTTCATCCCTGGTCAGAAGATTTTTTGTTTTTTTTTAAGAAATTGAATAATCCTTATTATTCAGAACTTCTAATTTTCCTTAAGCCGCTTGGAATGATTCACGATGAATGTATTAAGATGACTATGACCATGATTTATCACTTATATCTTTATGTACACTGAGAGCTTATGCACTGAGGACAAATGCCTTGTGTGTCCCAATCACACTTGGCCGATACAGAATTCTAAGTGTTCTAAGTGAATTCTAAGAAAGCATGCCTACTCAACATCATTCTTCCCAATATAGTTTGAGATGAATTAATAGGTATAGTAAGTAACAATACCTTACTCTCAAAGAGTATAAAATCTGTGGCTAGTGGTAAGTTGGTAAATGTTTAAGAGCTGACTCTGCTAGCTTTATTGTTGCTACTGTCCCACTCCACTAGCCATGGAAGAGCTGATTGGCATGCTAAGTATCTAACTGTTTGCAAAATGACTGAAAATTTAACAGTTGGTTCTTGTCAGCCAAAATGAGCTATGCAGCACACCACTCATTGCCTGTGGCCCTCCAGTTGCTGCTGAGCTACACTATCCAGTGTCCCTCACTACTGAATGGGGAGCTATAGTTCAGCTGAATGCCCACATGTGCTTTAAATACTGGTCTGTGATTTAAGAAATATTGTCCTTCCCAAATGAGGTTGGAGGGGGGGAATGCTAGATGGGAAGAAGCATTTTGGTACCTAAAATAGCTTGTCTCCACAATGATCTTTGGTGCCTTTTCCTAGCTGTGGTCCAAAATTTCATTTGAACATATGGCGTGTTTTTCCAGCAAGATAACCTTCCTGTCCTAATCACTATGCTATTACATTTAGCTGGAGGAAACGCAAGACTCAGAAGAGAGAAAGAAAAATGATGGGGCAGTGAAATGACAGCACCAGCACGAGAAGAAAGGGCAGGCAGAACTGGAATGATTGAAGGAAGGAAGGATGTCGAGAAGAGGTAGGATACTTCAGGAGAAAATGGGAAGGAAATAAAGAGAAATAAAGGAGAATAGGGCAAAAGAGGGAGGGAGAGATGGAAGGAAAAAAAAGAGGTAAACAACTGAGGTTTAAATCTTTCTCCTTCAGTTAGCTTTTTCTAGATTCATTGTATTATTGTTCCTATCTTTCCAAGCCAGCATGATTAACGCTGTTGCAGCCTTGGGGATTTGTAGCCCAACCTCAGATAGTCTCCCAAGAGGTGGGAGAGGAAGAAATGCATTGATTTCTCCTATCTAGAAAGTTTCTTCATATATTTCTGGAGGGGAAATGTGCAGAAATCTGTCCTGCTAGAGGAGAAAACAGCAAGGCTCTCACTTCAGGCACCATATTCCCTTCCTCCATTTCTGCAGTTGATCCTTGATATTCAGCCTGGTAGTGTTCCTTTGGGAAAAGAAGAAGTTGCTGGCAAGATTGGATGCATCTCCAAAGAGGGATTATATATTTTAGAAAAGTAAAGCAGTGCAGCTGAATTAATAAAAAAATAAAAAAGAAGGCATTCCAAGAACGCTCTAAGTAAAACCACAAGTCAACACTACCAAGAAGAGGACATCAGAAAGAAAAAGGTGAGCAGTGCTTTGAAAATAAGTCATAGGATTGAGGGGTCTTTGGTGCTCTCTGAGCTTGGTTGCTTTCTTCAGATGTTTCATTACCCAAACTAGCTAACATCATCAGTTTTAGTTGGGATAGTGAAATATCTGCAGGAAAACAAACAATCTCAGAGAGCACCAAAGACTCTTCATTGCGACCCTGAGCTTCACATATTTTCCTTTATTGATAGCCATAGGAATGCCGTGATTGTGGGAAAAGAGAAAAGTAGCAATGCAGACTTGGGGAAGACGAAACATCCCTCTCATCCAGCTGAGCTAATCTACTTTGTGAGACCATCTCCCTTTCTCCGTTCCTTAGAACATCCCGTTCCTATCCAGCTCTTCAGGGCATGTTGCTGGCATCAAACACAGATTGGCCAGGCATTCTGAAGTGCAATCAATCAAATAAATAGAACTATTGAGGAAACAGGCCGAATTTTGTCAAGCGGATATTAAAAATACAGTGACTGATGGTTAAACAAAAGACCTCACCCTGAATATAAATATGGGAGGTGATAAGAATTAAGAATTGCATCCCAGGGGTGCTCATCACAAGTCTTTCCACATTATTTTGTTTTTGTTTTCAAATAGAGGTAGAATGTGAAGATGATACTATTTTTTACAAAAGAATTATGTTTGCTAAATGGTAAGTGGCTGCAAGAGGCACCAGACTCATGAGATGCTGAACTACTTCATCTGGAGAGAAGATTGTATACATATTAGAAATACTGGCATCTGTAACAAATCATGATGGTATCCGAATGATGCCATGCATGTAATGACATCAACACACAATGCAGTGATTGTGTACTTGTATCATGACCACCTACACAAGTCTATTCTTGCATGATGATGTCCTCATGTACACATCATCATCATCTGTCCATGTTGCCTCCTCCTCAGCAGGCATCTATCTCCATCTGGAGTTCAATCCTGATAGAGCTCAATGGTGACTCACCCTTCCATCCTTCCCAGGTTGGTAAAATGAGCACCCAGATTGTTGAGGGTAATATGTGACATTGTAAACCACCCAGAGAGTGGTGTAAAGCACCATGGGGGTGGAATATAAGTCTAAGTGCTACATGCAGTAAGTTACAATTTGTTTGGATTCATGCGACACTCTATGGCTCGAAAGGTCTGGCATGCAGGAATTGTTGGAAGAAAAATCCTTCTGGGTTCAGCTCCAAGTGGAGAAAAAGATACTGGAAACATGGATACTGTTTGGAAGGTTTAATGATGGACAGGATCATAGAGCTCCAGAGTGAAAAGAAAGGACGATCACTTGCTCCAAGGTGAAGGAAAAGAGAAGGAAGGGCTGAGGTGCTGAGAGTGCCTGGGTTTTATAACCTTTGTTGGGATTTGAACTGGAGTTTGTATTCTCACTGGTTGTCAGACTCCCATGAGGCCATGCAGGGGCAACTCTGTAGGCTGTCCTGAGTTCCAGGCTTGGTTGATCCTTGCTGGATGATGATGCACTGAAAGGGCTTTTGAACAATTGCTATAGCTTTACCTGGAGATCTTTGTTATGTATTCTGGCCCAGGCCTTTATGGCCCACAAAGGTGGGGGTGAGCTTCTGCTTCTGAGGTGAGATTCTGCTTCTGAGTTTCTACTCTTTTTAGAGGAAATATTCTGCCTTTTTAATATTTCCCAGGATATTTCATTTTTCTAGGAGAGGGGTAGGTGCTAACTTCCTGCAGAATCAAGGAACATCAGATAAGGAACAACTGAAGAAAAGAGAAACCTTTACAAAAGATCTTGTTAAGAACCAAAGCAAGCAAACCAAATTATGACTTAGTGCAGAGTGAATCTGAATTATTTATAGCAGAGCTTTCTCTCCTCATGATGCCCTTAACATCTCATTAATATTTTTACAGTGCTCCCAGCAAATCTGGGGTATCACTGGAACTCACAAACAGTACTATAATCCCCCCCTTTGTTCAGTAGTATCTGATTCTTGGAGACTACTTGAACAAGTCTCTTAAAGTTTGATGACTAATCAGTCTTTTTTCAAAAAACACTTGACTGGTTGATATCTTAAAAATTAAACAATAAATCATCAGATTACAATTATAATACAAGATTGTATTAATACTATATTTAGAATAAATATCTTATTAAAAGGAGAGAAAGAACAGACATAATGGGGATGAGGAAAGGAAATATGAGAAGGCTGTTTTGTTGAATATTGTTTTCCTTTAAGCATATCTTTCTCTCTCTCTCTCCTCCCCCTCCCTTAATTTGGATAATTGGGATTCAGGAAGCGAAAAACAACAAATGTCTGGGTCTCTGCCTTGCCTTGTAAAGTTGTAATCACTGGAAGAGGCTTCTAACCAACCGCACCTGTGATCTACCAATGTCCAGTTCTTTTGAGATTGCAACTCTTTTCACACTTGTATAGGAAACCCCCACTCAGATTAAAATATTCTTTATTCTTAATTTTAATGGCAGAATATCGTATTTCCCAAAAGAAGAAATGGAGAAACCAGTTCTTAAAGGCAGAAAGCAGCACCAGTCTTTCTGCATAGTAAAACCGCCTCAAGCAGACTGGTCTTTAGGAATGCAGATTTTGTAGCCAATCAGAAAGGCTGGGGCATCCAATTCATAAACAAAACACCTTTAGCCACAGCTCCCCTAGGATGGGATTAAGAATTTACATGCCCTACCCAAATTATAAGAACAGGACATGACCTCTAGGACATAATAGGATTAACCCACCACCATTAGAATAGCAAAAGGCAGAAGGGTCATGACATTGAACAACCCCCTGGAGCATCTCAGAACTCTATAAAAACCCAGCCATTCCTAAGCCAAGGGGGTCAGCCACCCCAGAAACATTTGCTGATGTCACTGACATTTCTCGAAATCAAATAAACAAAGTCCTCCTTTCCAATCAGCCTCCATTTTATTTCCAGCGTCTTTCTCCTGGCTTGGAACCAGAGCGGATTTTTCTTCCAACTCTTGCTAATGAAAAGGTGAATGAGCACCATCAGCCAGCCACCTGCATCTTATGCCCAAAAGCTCTCTGAAGGTAAATTAAGACCGACCCATTTGGCACTAAAGAGAATTGCACCTCTGTAACTGCTACTCTCATCTTGTTTTGCAGCCAGCTGGCAAATAAGAAGCACATTTACATGGACACACACACACACAGACACACTTCTTGTTTCAAATGAAGTTTTAGGGAAAACCTGTGTTGTACACTGTGCTGAGAATGCTGATGAAAAATGAGTTTGAGAAAAACACGCAAAAAGAGCTAACCATCATTGTACCTGCCCAGTCCAATTTGCTACCAAACAGGCAGATGATGGACCCATAGCTCTGAGAACTGAACTTATTTTGAAATGAAGGACTCAGGGAAGTTTTTTACTTTGAAATGAAGGACTCAGGCATTCAAGTGGCAGAGAGAATAGTAGGATCTTTGCTCACAAGGTGTGAAAACCTAATCAGTGAAACAGCACAGTCTGTTCATATCAGTTTCCCAGCAACAAAGCCACCAATATTGGGATTGCCTATTAACATCAGTGGTTAAGGGTTTTTTTTCCCCAATTTTTTGTTTGCTGCAGTGGGAAAAATAAAGGATGAGAAGCATATCTCCCCTTATTTTCCTGCTGAATTACAGTTTGTGTGACTCCAGCCTTGTATTGTGAGTTGCAGTTTTCTGGAACCATAGGCGGCCCATGCCTGTTTTAAAGAGAGATGGTACCATGAACAGCGTTGTTATGTTGTTGTCTTCCTCAGCTGGATTTCTCCTGAAGTGGAATCCTTCCAAAAAGATTGCTTTCCACCTCTAGGGAGGCCCATTATGAAGAGCAGCCCAGAGAACCTTCTTTGGAGATTTCAAGGCTATTGGTATTCATTCATATACAAACTCTGGGTATACAACAGCTCTTCCTCTGGGTATTTCTTCAGCCTTTCCTATGAATGGGTTAATTTTGCTGACAGACAATGTTTGCTTCTAGAAGCCAGTCTTTATAGTCAACTGTTTTTGTCCTTTGTTCTTAAGCTCTTGCTTTTAAAAACGCTGAGAATATAAACTTTAGATTCTATCCCATCCTTGAGATCCTTTTTCTTTTTTTTTCTTTTTTTGGTTAGGGGTCTTAGGCATTACAGATATATAATGCCATCCACCCCACCCTTCTATGTCAGCCCTTCAAGGTGGATCAAAGTAGATCAGACTAAGAAACCAATGCCATGTAGAAAAAGTACTACTTTTATTGTAAATATATGGTATCAGAATCTTGTTAGCCAGAAAGATCTTCTCCTCCCTCCTTTTACTTTTATGAGAATTAGGACGTTTGTCTGAGACATTTATTCTCATTATATTCTTGTCTCGGACTCAGAGCTCTTTTATCTGACCATTGCCTTGGTAGCTTCCTCCTGTCCCTCAAGGCCATTCCCTCTTTTCTCTACACCTTTGAATGGGCAGAACATTATATTGCATGACCTCTGCTGTCTCCACTGCCAATCTCTCATCTGCTTCCATAAATTCCTTCTTACCCAACTTTCTTCCAAGGTGATCTTAGGTAAGAAAATCTAAGAGATTTTGAAAATTTTGAGGTTGCCCTTAAACTCCAGTACAGTTAAGGAGTCCTGTCCCACCATGGACTGGGTAAAGAGATAAAGGTAATGTCATACAGGCAAGACAGAAAAGTAGATGTTGCTGCATGTTTGTGCCATGGTTAGGGACAAGTAGCCTTTGTCACCTTATTGTACTTTTTATTTTAAAAAAAATTAAGAAACTCTCTTGCTATCAGGTCATTGATGTATCTCGTACAATGATGGCAAAACTTTTGGGTTTTGCAAAATGCCAAACTTGACTCTGCTGGCATGTCACACATGCACCCAACAAAAGGAAAACAATTTTCTACCTTTCTCTCCTCCCTCTCCATCTAGGCCCTCGATGGCAATGTTGAGGCTGGGCCTCAAGTCAAAGGCTGGGCCTCGACTTCAATCCTAGCATCATCACTACCACTCAAAAAGGTCACCTTGCATAGTTGAGTGGGAACTCATCTCCCACCCTCTGTGGCCCTGATCGCCAAATCTGGCTCTGCTTTGGTTAACCTTTTCCAATAAGCAACAGAATTGGAAGATCATTTAAAAGCAATTTATTAGAGTACTCTGATAAAATAGTGTCTCCCTAAGTAAAAGGGAGACATGGCTTACATTTGCTTTTATAGTTAACACAACAAAGTGTTGTGTTCGTGGAAGAATGAGACCCGGAGACCAGCATAACTTCAGCTCTTTTATTTAGTGCAGAAAGTCCGTCTTAACCAGGAGCCACGGCAGCTGTTTTTATAGAGAAGCTGCTCATGGCTAGTGGCCAATGATGGCTACTTGTTTTTCTTGCCGCTTGAACTGACCAATCATAGGCTGGCTATGATTGGCCAATCAGCGTCGAGAAAAGGAACCAATCAGCTTTGAGTATTCTTGTCCAATAGGAATAGCCTATTTGGAGTATGTTAATATGGAACACCCCTCCCCTCTTGGTATGGTCCTACCGTACGTAGTCACGTAAGTAGGCGGGGCTTTTAGGTTGCCTAGTTGACCTGTGCAGTTTAGTTGTGTCATCGTCTTCAGTGGGTTCGGACGGGATCGCTGTTTCTCCCGCCCTTCTCTGTGGAACCTCCTGGAAGATAGAGTCAGCCATGCCGTTCCCACCCGGCCTACTCAGGCTGGAAGAGTCAGCTCGGCTGCTCCCTTCCAAAATGGCCTCTTGGTCTTCTTGTGCCTCCTGCTCCTCTTCGCTGAAGACTTCTGCGGGTAGGTCGTTGTTTTTACTTGCGTTTATTTGCGAATATTGTTTATTGTATATATTTTGATTTTGTGGGGTTTCTTTTTCTACCAGAGGGTTTTCCCCCCCCCCTTATTTGTTATTGAGGGGTCTCCCCCTTCTCTGGTTGACCTATTGATATTTTTTTGTAATGTTTGTGCTGTTTCTGGTGTGTGTGTGAGTTGTTCTTCATGTCTGGGTGTGTCAGTGGTGTGTTCTAGTGTTCGTGATCGTAGCTGGTCAATGTGTCTCCACCAGGTTCTGCCATCGTCTGTGTCTAGTCTATAGGACCGAGGTCCTGTTATTTGCGTTATTTTCGCCAGTACCCACAGTGGGTGCCCAATGAGATTTTTTGCATAGACTAAGTTTACTGGTTTGAATGTGCGGTATCTGCTGGAGGAGTCGGTTGGTTTTTCAGAGGTGTATGTTGGGTGTAACCTATCAAATTGTGATCGTAATTTTCTGCCCATTAGTAATTCTGCTGGGCTTTTATTTGTAGTAGAGTCTGGTGTTATGTGTTGTATGGTGAGCATTTTCTCAATTTTTTCCTGAATGTCCCCTGCGTCTAATTTATCTAAAGTTTCTTTAGTATACCGGGCCATGCGTTCCGCCCTTCCATTCATGGCTGTTCGGACCAGTGCTGTCAAAGCATGTCTTATGCCATGTTCAGCGAGGAATTTTTCGAATGGTAGTGCAGTAAATTATGGGACATTATCTGAGACGAGCAAGTCCGGTAACCCATGTGTGGTGAATAGTTTTCGCAGTTGTTTAATAACTGCTTCTGTGGTGGTCGAGTTCATGAGGCTTACTTCTAGCCAATTGGAGTAAGCATCTACTATGATTAAAAATGTATGTCTTTTTGTCGGCCCCGCGAAATCTATGTGGATTTGTGACCAGGGGCCTCTTGGTGTTTGCCAGTCTAAGATAGGTGCTGAAGGGGGTGCAGGTCAGGAGTTTTGGCATTTCCCGCAGGTTTCAACTCATTTCCCAATATCCTTGTCCATCCCTAACCACCATATATAGCTCCTGGCCAGGGATTTCATTCGTACAATGCCCGGGTGACCTTCATGCAACATGCACAGTCATTTTTCTTGTAATGGTTCTGGTATTACTACCCGATCACCACATAGAATGCAACCTTTTAGCAATGACAATTCAGTTTGCCTATTCTTGAATGGTTTAAAAGTAACGCCTGTCTCATTTTCCGGCCACCCTTTTCCTACCCAGTTTAAAACTTGTGACAAGGTTTTGTCTCTTGTGGTCATTCTCACAATGTCCGCCGTGGTTATTGGTAGGTTTGACGGAGTCTCAATCTGTAGGGTGGATGTGGTTGGTGCCAGATTAGTTTCTAGGTCTGGTAGGGGAGTGCAGCTCAATGCATCGGCTTGGGAAATGTCTTTACCGGGTCGGTGGATCAATTTATAGTTGTAGGCTGCAAGGAACTCAGACCACCTTGTCATTCTTGGGGATAGTATATTTGGGGTGGCTCTGTTTCCAGCTAGTATTCCCAATAGGGGTTTGTGATCTGTAACAAGGATAAAAGTCCTACCGTAAAGGTATTCGTGGAACTGTTTGACGCCGGATATTGCCGCTAATGCCTCTCTGTCCAATTGATTATAGTTTTGTTCAGTTTTTGAGAGTGTTTTGGAGTAGAACACGATGGGTGCTTCTCTCCCATCAGGCAGGATGTGGGTAAGTACGGCTCCGATGCTGAACGGTGATGCGTCGCAGGTGACTGTTAACGGCAATGTCTCGCTGTATTGCATCAATACCGAGTCGGAGGTGATTAGGTCTTTTATCCTCTGGAACACTGTCTCTTCACGTCGTCCCCAGGTCCAGGTGGCTGTTTTGTCCAATAGTCTATGTAGTGGTTCCGCCGTTGTTGTCTTCTGTGGCAGAAAAACATTGCAAAAATGTATAAGTCCCAAGAATGCTTGCAACTGTACCTTGTTTTTAGGTCTAGGCGCTTCTTTGATTGCCTTAATTTTTTTCTCTGTGGGGTGGATGCCCTCTTTATTGATTTGATACCCCAGGAATTTGACTTTCAATGTGGCCAATTTACACTTTTTTTTTTTTACCTTGAGTCCTGCCTTTTGGAACCTTTGTAATACCACTCTGAGATGGGCTTCTACTTGTCTCTCGTCGCTAGCTGAGACAAACACATCATCAAAGTATGGGACTACTCCTTTTATCCCTTATAATAATAGTTCCATTAGGCTTTGGAATACCCCTGGGGCTATGCTGACTCCGAATTGCAGCCTTTTGCATTTGAAGGCTCCTCTATGAGTCACAATCGTTTGTGCCTCTGCTGTTTCAGGGTCTGCTGGCAATTGTTGATATGTTTGGGCAAGGTCGAGCTTTGCAAAGACCTTGCCTCTCCCCAATGAGTGCAGTAGATGTTGCACTACCGGAACAGGATACGCACCTTGTTGTAGCGCATGGTTTAGGGTAGCCTTGTAATCCCCACAGATTCTCACGGACCCATCCAGCTTAACTGGGGTCACAATTGGGGTCTCCCATTTGGCGTGATCAATCGGTTCCAAAATGCCTAACTTTCCATCAAAGACATCCTGGAACTCTCTCATCAGGTTCTCCTCCCAGTTTGCGTTGGCAATGCAGTTATTGCCGGTCACTCCGATTCCTAGAGGTTCGAACCACTTGAGCTCCAATAGGCTTGGTCGGTTTCGGTCTACGATGGTTAGAGGCAAGATTTGCTGGTGTTCTTTGAAAGTTATCTGGAAGTGTCCAAGTCCAACTACCGGTATTCTGTTTCCTTGGTAGTCTTTTAGGATTAGTGATTGATGTTCTAGTTCAGCTCTGCCAATATGCGGTACTAGTCTTTTAATGGTATCCCATGATACCATCAATAGGTATGATCCGGAATCGACCTCCATTTTACATTCTTGGCCCTCGATCCGGACTGCTACATGTACTTTTCAGCCATTTGTTGCATTAGAGTGACCGATGGTGATGGTTTGGTGTGTTTCCTCTTTCCTACAGCTCTCGTTTAGCCACTTGACTTTACTTTCGTGACTCTCGCGGCTCCACATTTGCCTCTCTTTATATTTTGATGGTGCGTTGTCCCTACATCTGGGGTTGTAGCTTTTTTGGTTTCGGCATATTCGTGCGATGTGAACCTGTCTCTTGCAGTACCAGCACACGGCATCTAAGAACCAGTACTCAGAATGGGGGTGGTCTCCTCCACACCCGGCACACTGAAACCCCAACTTACGACCTTTCTTCAGTCACCGATCTCGTTCAGCCTGGAGTCTGTGGATCTCCTCTTCATCATCATCATCGATTCCGGTTGATCCACTGTCTGTGTAGTGTGCGATGGTTTTGTGTGCACTCTCTGCCTTCTTCTCAGTGCTCTGGCTCAATTCGGTCAGTGACTTGGGTGAATTGGCATTCATCTGTTGCATCTTTGCTGTTGATTTTTTGGTTGCTTCTGCTGCTGTGGCTTCAGCAATAGCCTCAGTATCTGTAATCTATGGCCGGGTTAGCAGCCGGCTTTGTAGGGTGAGGTCTCTTAGTCTGAGGACCACGCGATCCCTCATGGCTTTGTCCATGTTTAGGAATTCACATGCTCCTCCAATGTCCCTGAGAGCCGCTACGAAGTCTGCGATGCTCTCACCTTCTCTCTGGTCTCATTTGTAAAATTTGTATCTCCGAATAAGGCTGGAGACAGTTGGTGCATAGTGAGCCTTCAGCAGCTTCTCTAGATCTGGCCAGGCCATCTGTTTCACATCTTTTGCCAATGCCTTGGCCATCTTGAACATTGTGGGCCCACAGTGCATCAGGAACACAGCTCTTTTTCGGTTGTATGAGATTCCTTGTAGATCGTTACTTTCCAGGAACATGAGGAATCTACCAATGTAGGATTCCCAGTCCTCTGTTGCTGGATTGAATGGTGCAGGTGGCGAGTTGGTTTCAGCCATTTTGTCTGCTCGGTTCTTGATGCCACCTGCTCGACTGGTCTCCTCTCTCAGTGTCCCACCTTCATTGCCAGTGTTGTGTTCGCGGAAGAATGAGACCCGGAGACCAGCATAACTTCAGCTCCTTTATTTAGTGCAGAAAGTCCGTCTTAACCAGGATCCACGGCAGCTCTTTTTGTAGGGAAGCTGCTCACGGCTAGTGGCCAATGATGGCTACTTGTTTTTCCTGCCACTTGAACTGGCCAATCATAGGCTGGCTATGATTGGCCAATCAGCATCGAGAAAAGGAACCAATCAGCTTTGAGTATTCTTGTCCAATAGGAATAGCCTATTTGGAGTATGTTAATATGGAACACAAAGAACTTCAAAGCAAAAATTTGATTGATTTAGAAATAGTCACCTGTCCAGTTAGAGCACCAGAATCAAAGCATCCAATAAAATGTGAGCATAGCCATAGAAAAAATCATTGTATTCTGAGTAAAAGTAAAATAAACATTTGCAAGGGGAAAACATCAAAATAGGTATGGGTCAGTGGTGGGATTCAAATTTTTGTTACTACCGGTTCTGTGGGCTTGGCTTGGTGGGAATGGCAAGGGAAGGATACTGCAAAATCTCTAGTCAGCGGTGGCATTTGCTGGTTCTCTGAACTATTCAAAATTTCTGCTACTGGTTCTCCAGAACTGGTCAAGACTTGCTGAATACCACCTCTGGTCTGGGTAAGGTACATTCTCAGCGCTTCCCAAGTCTGGGCTTCAATATTTTCTTTGTTCGTGGAGGCTTGAGAACAGCTGAAAACAAAACGGTTAAGCCCATGTCACACTAAACCAACGGATGCAAAGAGGATGTAAAATGGACAAAAAAGCTTGCCATCCGTTGGAAAACACGATGCATCCGTTGTGTACTCACTGCATATGTATTTCATACGCTCTATCCGTAAAACATCCGTCTACTGCTATTTCATCCGCTCAAAAAATTTTGAGCTGCACAAAGCTTTTTGAGCAGATGAACGTTCCGCCGCGTACGATCTACAACTGCAACACATACGGGCTAAGTCCACTGTCATCCGTTACACGTCCACTGTATCCTCTCTGCATCCTCTGGCCATCTGCGCAACTCACATTCGTTTCAGCTGAAAACGGAAAGAGGGAGGAAACAAAAGGTACGCGGAACGTCCACACAGCGTTAGTAGCACGGACATAGAAAGGATGTAAGTGGATGCATCTTGTATATAAAGCATTAAATCACCTGGATCTCACTTTCAGTCCAGCAGCCCTGGTGTGCATTCCTCTTCAGCCTTGCTCTTGCTCTTCCATATCATCCATTGATCTCCACCATGGATCATCGCACACTCCTTTTAGTAGCCGCCATCACTCAACACCAGAACCAAGCCCTCTTCAGACTGTTTCACCTTTTCTCCGCAAGGGAAAGAAGGAGACATCCAAGAGCTGTCTGAGTCCAAAGATGGATCAGGAGAAGAGTGGAGTTTGGACTCTATGACAAGCTGATGGTGGAGCTGAGGAATGAAGACCCTCGTGCATTCCAGCACTTCATGAGGATGCCACCAGCCATGTTTGACAAAGTTGTTTGACCAAGGCAAACACCAACCTTTGTCCCAGCCTGGACCCTGGACTGAAGGTGGCACTGACTCTGCACCACCTGGCCTCTGAACCACGTACAGAAACATGCAGTATGCCTGGAGGGTGCCACACAACACCATCAGCATTGTGGTCAGAGAAGTGGTGCAGGCCATCATCGAAGAATACGTGGAGGAACTCCTTCAGTGCCCCACCACTGAACAAGGCTGGAGGAAAGTTGCAGAGCAGTAGTATCAGAGGTGGAACTTTCCCCACAACTCAGGTTCCAATTATTTCAACTACAAGGGCTTCTTCAGCATCATCCTCTTTGCCATGGTTAATGCTGACTACAAGTTCATGTACATCGATGCTTCAGGCAACGGGTCAGCTTCAGATGCCCAGATATACAACGACAGTGACCTCAAGGGTGGGCTGGAACGCAACCTCATCATGGGTTTCCCAGATCCAGATCCCCTACCCAACGACACACAAGATGTGCCCTACTTCATCGTGGGGGATGATGCCTTCTCCCTCAGAACCTACCTCATGAAGCCCTACACTTCCAGATACCTCACCCGTGAAGAGAGGATCTTCAACTACAGGCTGTCCAGGGCAAGACTGGTGGTGGAGAACGCCTTTGGCATCCTGGCCAACAGGTTCCAGGTACGTCTCACCACCATGCAGCATCGCCCAGAGACCGTGAGGAGCATCATGGAAGCTTGCTGCATCCTGCACAATCTCATGCGCACCCGCTACCTAGTGTTGCAGAACAGGCTTGTGGACCATCAACAAGGCAATGGGGACATGGAGCCTGGTGAATGGAGGCAAGGACGTAACCTGATAGACACTGTGGATGTGCAAGGCCCCAACAGAGCTTCACGTGAAGGGAAGAAGCAGCGCAACCTCCTGAAACACTGGTGCAACTCCCCAGCTGGAGCAGTGGAGTGGCAAGACAGGATGTTAGATGCTTAATGGATGCTTCCTTCAGCCTGTCTCATCACACGGATGAGATTGTGCCATGTATGTTGAGTGGTCCTACAATGAATAGGGCATTAATAAAGAGTTGTGTTTATGTTGAAATGTGTGGATCAATGATTAAATTGTTATTGATAATGAAGGGCCATATGTGTGGCAGCTGGGAGGGTGGACCATACAGTCCCACTATGCTTGCACTGGAGGTTTATCTATCCCACAACTATCCTTATCCCGCAGCTATCCTTACCCATCCTACAGCTATCCTTACCCATCCCACAACTATCCTTACCCATCCCACAACTATCCTTACCTTTCCCACAAGCATGCAAAGGCTTTACCCTTTTTTCAAAGTTTTCCCCAACACTTTATTAAGTAAAAAAAATGAACCAAGTGTGTGAAGCAAAGATAACCTTTATTAATAACAAACTGTATGACTTTATTAAAAAGCAAAATGACCCAAGTAAAGTGTCTTTAAGCAAAGATAAGGTGAACAGGTAACAACTCAGTCTCTGGCACTCTTCTCAGTCACTCTGAGGCGTGCCCATGGTCTCAGATGTAAAGGGGCCAGGGACTGTGGAGTGCTGGTCTGAGGCACCATTGGGGTGCCTGGCCCCGAGAGTACAACAGGAGATGGTGTGTGCAGGAAGCTCTCAGAGAGCTGACTCAGTCCCATGAGGTTGAGAGGCACTTCCTCAAGGACCTGGGATGTGAGGCCCAAGACTGATGACTGATGTTCCGAGGAAGGGCTTGGCTGTGGGGTGGAGGAAGGAGGAGTGTAGTGGGGCTGTCTGGTCTGCAGCTGGGTCAGCTGAGGCATCTGTGGCATCCGAGGAACCTGGGTCTGGACTGGGAAGGGCTGCCTCTGCTGTGGGAAGTCCTGGTAGTGGTAGGCTTGGTAGGCGAGGGGCTGCTGAAACCCATGAAAGGGCTGTGACATCACCTGGGGTGGAGAAGCAGACCTGGAGTGGGTAGCAGCAGGTTCAGCTGGGCCTGGAGGGTGGTGCAGAAGAGCTGTGATCCTCTCCTTCATCACCTGGTACTGGGCCTCGGGCATGTCCATGAGGGTCTGGCTCATGTAGGTGATGAAGGGCTTGTGGTTGGAGGATGGTATGTCGAAGTGGACCAGCTGGGAGAGGAGATCTGTGCTGGCTTTTATTGTGTCCCTGATCTCCAAGAGGACAGTGTGGCTCTGTCCCTCTGGTCCGCCTCTCTGCCTGCTTTCTGTGGAGGTGGAGCTGGGTGTGGGTGTGGGTTGGTCTCTGGCTGCTTCTTCTTGCTCCATCTTAGACAGGGGATCCTCCATGTCCTCTGGCATGGGGAGTGCAGCTGTCGGGGGGGTCTCTGTCATGGGGCCCTCCAAAGACATCTGCCTGGACACTGTTGCTGTCTCCTGGCTGGAAGAGGAGTGGCTCTCTGTGGGCTGTCTCAGGGAGAGGGTTTACAGAGGGGCTGCTCCTCGGTGGCAGGAAGCTGCACCTGGCCATGACATAGGTCTCCCGGTCAGTGAGCTTGACAGCGGCCTGCCCAGATTTCTTCAGGTGCAGCTTGCCATACCAGGTGTGCATATGCTTCCACCACCCCAGGAGGACATCTGAAGTGTAGCTCAGGCTCTCTGCCTTCTCACTCCACGCTGCCTGCTTCAGCTTGGTGTTGTGATAGAGCCTGTGGCCCTTCCTCCACAGGTACTCATTCTCCCTCAGCCATTCCAGCACCTCCTCCTCATGGTCTTCGTAAATGGAGTACTGTTTCCTCTCCCCTTTCTCCTTGCCTTGCCTCTTCCTCCCTCTGGCAGGGGCTTCAGGGCCTTCAGCAGCAGGGCTTTGAAGGCCTTGGGGCTGGTCCACCACAGCAGCAGCAGCAGGAGAAGCACCAGCAGCAGCAGCAGCAGGAGAAGCACCACCACCACCAGCAGCAGGAGAAGCACCACCAGCAGCAGCAGGAGAATCACCAGCACCTCCAGCAGCAGCAGGAGAAGCACCAGCAGCACCAGCAGCACCAGCAGGAGAAGCACTAGCAACACCAGGAGCAGCAGCAGCAGCAGCAGAAGCACCAGCAGCTTCAGAGTCAGTGCCAGGGGGTGGGATGGTGGTTCTGTCCTTCTTGCCAGGGCTGGCAGGAGTAGGCACAGGCTTCCTCTTCTTCTCCATGGTGTTCTCTCAAGATGTCTCTGGCAGCAGGTCTTTCCTCTGAATGGTGACCTGCTTGCGAGCTGCATTCTTTTATATCCGCGGAGCTTACGCAATTCATCCTTGCCGCATGTGCAGTGAATGCTTTGCATCCGATACGCATCCGCTCTGCATCCTATAGGTGTCCGTGATGCATCTGCGTCATCCGCTACGCATCCGCTCCTTCCGTTATGCGTCCGCTTCGCTGTTCTCCTCCGGAAGCCCTGCAGATGTGTCATCCGCTTCCATCTGCTTCCATCCACTAGGCTTCCTACGAATATCCACTTTACATCCCTGCTACATCCTCCCCACGTCCATTTCTTTCCATTGTTGTCCACTCTGTTTATGCAAATTTTGGGCACTTTTGAGAGCGGATAACAACGGATGGAAAATGTGTCCTTTTTATATACGTTTTGCATCTGTCGGCCAGTGTGACCTAGCCTTTACCTACATAATATCGAATGTTCTCCTGCAGTTCTGGTTTCTGAAAGAGAGGCTTTTCTTGAAGGTTAAGGTTGATGGCAAATTTATTAGCCATACATTTGAAAAAGCAAATTTAAAATGCAAGAAAACCCATGCGGGTTTGCAAGTGCAACAGTACTCCAAAAACCATGTTTCAGGTATTACACTGTCCGTCCTGTGCGGTCCTCAACCCATCATTCACTGGGATCTACTCTGCACTGTTTGCTTTCAGGTGCTGCTGTCTTTCTATTTACAGGCTCTTAATTCTACTCAAGGCAGCTCTCTGGGTTGCATGAAACCTTGGTTTTTGAAGCAGGGTTGGAGAATGCTTTTCTGCAGCCTCTGCAGCCTCTGAGAACTGCATCAATCTCACCTTGTTCTCATATGATTTTTGGGGCCTCTGGAGCCTATGCAAGAGGTGGCCCTCTCCCTTCCAGAGAATCCAGAGGCCATGCCAAGAGTGCACTCCATTTTCATGTGGCTTCTGCAACCTACAAAACCCACACTAGAACAGGGAATTGTTTTGGGGTATTGGGGAATGCAGGAACGTCACCCAAAATGTTGTGATGTGTCTCCTTTGACATGTGTGTCATAGCTTTGCCCTCAACCAATATGGCACAATCTTGAGGATATTATCCAGCATTGGCTGCCCAGAGTTCTGTGTAACCCATTTTTCCCAGCCCTCTCCCTGAGACTTTCTGAATGCAAAACAGAGACTGAACTGCAGACCATTTGCATGGAAACCATGGACTCTTTCGCATTGTGGGACCATTGGGCTTTTGCAGACAATAGGTAGGAAAATTGCTAGTGGCTCTCGAGTGAAGCCCATCTTCCTGCTTTCTTTATGCTGCCATAAGTATCCCCTGAGTTTGTCTTTTAGAAGATCATTGATAGTCCTCAATCATAAACAGTGTTGTAGGAGAAATGAAATCAGCCCTTTCTCTTGTTTCAAAAACAGGTTTCTCATAAAAAGTTTCCTGTGGCTGCAAGAACCAGGAGGAGAGAAACCTTTCCCCCAATATTTTGCTAAGGAACTGCAGAGGCTCCCCTCTGCTGCTGTTGCTGCTGCTTCATTGCTTCAGCCTGCTCTACGTTCTTCACTAGTCTCCCACCTCCATCTGTCACACTGTGGTTTTTCTAATGTATATCTCTCCCCAGCTCCTCTTCTTCCCACATTGCCCACGGAAGTACACTTGGGGAGCCTTTATAATCTGTGGCACTTTGCTTTCCTGGCTTATTTTTTTTCACAAGAATATTAGAGCCAGAATTGAAGTTTGGGGGGAGTCAGGGAGGGGAGAAAAAAAAATGGTATTCTTTAACAGACGATTGCCACTTTGTATTGTGTATACTTTGGAGATGCTGTCAGGGCTCTGCTTACCAGGTTGCACAATTCTTTGGCCTTTCGCATACGTTCGACAGGCTGGCTGACGAGGGAAGGCAACTGCTTAGCCTGAATTTCAGTTGTTCTTCTCAACGTGCCACCCACCGCTCCCTGATCCTCTTCTTTGGATCCAGGAAGGAATCTTCTCTTGGTTGGAGAAGCTCACCTCCCACTCTCCTCAAAAATGGTCTCCACAGGCAACCTTTGAATAAACGTTTGGTTTTTATTCATTTCAAAAAAATTACCTTCATTTGCACACTGGCCTGCTAAGAAGGCAGTTTTTAAATGGGAGAAGGGGGGAGGTACTGGTTCAGGAAGAAGTTATCCAGTAATTCTGAAGTTGTGGAGGACACTTGGGTCTATGGAGAGATAGAGAGAGAGAGAGACTCTAAACAATGGCCAGGATGGCTGAATACTGTTGCTGTAGTGTTTACAGGTTGTGTACATCCTGAGTCCTACTAATATTCTCTCTCTTTCAGGAAAATTTTGCAAATTTACAAAAAGACTAAATACAGTCTGTCTTTGTACCCGTTACATATTTAATCCCTGCCCAGAAAATGTGAGTTTGCTTGAACATACCTGTGTACTATATTGGATGCTCTCATTCTATGAAGGCAGCAACAATCACACTCCAGGCAAGAGCTACTGCAATATACATGGGAACCCTCAATAGAAGCTCTCAGACAGAGACAGCCAAAACCGAATACTTATTGCCATGGCAGAATCAGGCTGCCAAGGTGCATTTGGATACAATCAAAGGAACCAGCCTCTTTTCCAGCTTGTCTGCTTTTGTTGTTTGGATGAAAGAGGGAGAAATAAAGGCTTTCACGATGATGGTTTGAAACAAGGTCACCTTATTTCCAGTGTCATTCATACGGTGTCTAACCCAGTTTATTCCATAACTCACCTCCCTAATAGTGCACACTTTGTACATAACTGTTTCCTGAGCAAAGTTGCAAGACAAATGCCAGCTTGCCTCCTTTAATGAGCAGTTTTGACTGAAGCCCAGCCTTTCAGAGAGTTAGCAGTATACCTGACAAATAAGCAGCAGTAATAAGCCACGTGCACAGTCATGCCCACAGAGCTGGTAGAGGAAACATTTTGAATTTCACCCTTGCTAGATAGCCATTTGTATAGAACAGGGGCCTTCAAACTTGACAGCTTTAAGACTTGTGGACTTCAACTCCCAGAATTCCTCCTCCAGTCATGTTAGTTGAGGAATTCTGGGAGTTGAAGTCCACAAGTCTTAAACTTGCCAAGTTTAAAGACCCTGGTATAGAATCTCCAAGGTTCCTTCCAACCCTATTATTATAGATTCTAAGCCTCAAGCACAGGCTGCACCATGCTTGTGTACTGCATTCTGGAAAGCAACAATAACCCTTCCAACCCTGTTCTTGTCCCTATTAGTTGGGCTGGCGTTCCCAGGATACCCTAGACTGTGAACATTCTGGCTGGGTAACTTCTATGAATGGATATTTCAACACATTTGGAAGATCTAAGATTGGAGAAGAGGAACAATTAAAGGGATACTTTGAGCAAATCCACCCAGCCTCTTTGCCTGCCACTAGCCATTCCCTAAAAGACATTTCTTCATGCCAGTCTCTGTAACTTATCTACCAAGGATGCTTTAAGGCACTTTGCTCTGGAAATGGGTTTGTCTCCCTTTTGCTGTATCTCCAGATGTTACAGATAGGTGATGAATGTCTTCTTAATGCACACGGAGGATGCACCCTGAAATGATGTCAGCAAACTTGGTTTGCCTAGGTTCTTGTGTGACTGCCCCCCTTCTATCTAGTCCTTGATCCATTCTCCCATTCCCAATCCTTTTTTGCATTTGATGAAGATTGGAACTCCCAATTCTGTGATGATTTTTAAAGAAAATATACTGATTGACCAATGGATTGGTTAAGAGTTTGAGTCTTTTGTAAGGCTTTACCTGGCAGAGAATGGACTTTCCAGTGGTAGCTGCTCTTAGGAGCTCTGACTCCTCCTGTTCTCTCCTCACAATATCTTCAAGGTAATTTACAGATTTTACACCAATCTCACTGTTAATTCCAGCTCTTTAATAGAACTTATTCAGCAGCTGCACATATTCAGATAACTGTCAGAATTAGTAGTTACCCAAGGAGTATAGAAACCTCTCTTTGCTGCCGCTTAATGGACAATGGATTGAATAGTCAAGTTTCAAGGAATAATATAAAATGTTTAGTCATTTAACAGCATGATGGGATGCTGAACATGAACAAAAAAGAAGTGTAACCAGAGAATTGTGCGTGCTAGTTAGAGGAAGCTTTTTACATATGAAAAAAAATGCTAGGGAGGACTTTAATTTCACCCATTTGCAACTCTGAGAATATTGCATATAATGGCTGCATGGACAGCAGTGCACACTGATCTGTTCCAGGTGCACCTGAACACGAGCTGGGGAGAGAGGAGAATTGTTTCCTGCTGGGTCTAGGATGAGATGGACGTCTGGCAAAACAGCTGTTTGGATGTGATGTTTGAATGCCATTAGGAGAGAGAAAGAGAAAGAGAGAGAGATGTTGCAGTATGTTTCCTAGGGCATGCCAGAACGAGCACTCAAGTTTCACTTCTACCAGGAGAGATGCTGAAGCTCAGAGCATCCAAAGGTTCTTGCCCTGAAGATTCTTCTTTCCAATTCTAGTTAATGAAGTTAAATGCAAAGAAAGGCATTATCTGCATATAGTGCATATACAGTTACAGAACTGAGATTGCAGAAGAGAGTTTGGTTTTGCAGATAAAATCCAGCCGAGCTCTTTAACCGAAAACAAATCTGATTCTGATTCTTCCAGCTGCATGTGTCCCCAAAACCTGATCTTGAATTGGATCAATCAAGCTGAGGCAGGAATTAATATATGCTGGGTAATTCAATTCTGTCTGGCATATTTATCTTTTCTTGATCTGACTCGCCTTCTTTATATTAGTGGCTGAGAATCAATGTGCCCTGGATACTTTTGACTAAACATAACAAGATATTAGGAACTCATAAAAATGCATTGTTTGGGTCGCCAAATGGAAGATGCTGGAATTGATTCATCTACTAGCAAATCCCCAAAGCTTCCCCAGTGGAACTTTCGGATTCAGTTTGAGTTTCCAGCATCTCCTTGGCAGTCCCTATTCTCCTATGACTACTTGACTGGGTTGGTTTCCTGAATAGCAATTGCCAACCTGTTCTTTGGTTCAGCCACCTGCCATGTTGAGTCTGAAAGCTTTTGTTTGTTCCTATCCCGCGACAGTACCAGAACCTTGGTCACTGTTGCCTTGGTGTTTGTGGAATGGCTTTGAACAAGACAATAAATTGTATTTAAAAAAGGGGAAAGCAATGAGCAGCCATAACTATTAAGGATCATAAGAAGAAAGGAAGGCATTTGACTGTTCGGTAAAGATTTGGGGACAATAATATAAGCTAATGATAAGCAGCATGGTGGCCTAGAGGTGAAGATGTTTGCCTCCTACTTGGAAGGTTGAGAGTTCAATCCTAGGTAGTGACATGTTTCTTTCTCAGGGTGAAAAGACAATATCTGCTGCGAATTCCATGTAGGCGTCAGGAAAGGCAGCCAGTAAACACTCAGTTCAGGGTGAAATTCAATACTTTTCCCGCATGGCTTGGTATACTTGATATAATAGTAATAGCAACCAGGGGTGATTCTTTACCGATTCAAATCGTCCCTACCACCTCTCCTGAGGTAGGCTGAGGTGGTTGAATTTCACCCCTGATTCAGTTGCCCCGATTCTACCCTGAATTAAGGGATTACAGGTCACAAAAAGGACAGAAAATATAGGTTAGAGCTAATTGTATTAGAGCTGAATATTCCCATCATCTGCAGTTTCTATATTATGGGTGTTTGACTCCACAAATTTGAAGGGCACCAAACTGGGAAAGCATGGCCCAGACTGAACTCTCATTCATTCACACATTTTATACCCTGGCTTTTCTTTAGGAGCATGCAGTGATTGACGTAACATATCCTCCAGTTTTTCCCCGCAATATCCCTGTGAGGTAGGTACACCCTCCTAGTCACCTAGAGTCACCTAGAGAACTTTCAAGATGGAGAATGAGTTGTGTCTGCAGCTCCCTAGTCCCAAAATATACCATACTGGTTGCTAAATTGTTTCTAGGATGAATTTGCCCAGAAACATCTCTCTGTCAAATTGAGCAAGAACAAACCAATTAACCAGCTAAGCTTACTCCCCCCCCCCTTAATCATGGACAAAATAATTGAAACTGATACTGAGTGATTATCAGGATGATTCAACCACACTTGTTAATCTTTTGATTTCTCATTGCATGATGCCACTGAATTTTGAGACTTTTTCCACTGAAAAGTATTTGCATTATCCCATCTGTGCTGTTTGATCAGCAAAGATTCATTACACATCCCTTGAGGCTTCAGTCACCGGGTGGCAAATGTATATTAACGTATGCCAGCCCTGTGTGTTATTCTAAGCCTGAAAAACAAGTGAAAATGCCAGAGAAGCTTGAAAACATGATGTCTGAAAGCATCTTCGGCTTTCTTTTTAATAGCTTTAGTTCTGGAAGAGGACTTCAATCTGTCAAAATTTAAGAATATGGAAAAGGAAGTGAGGGATGGTTTCAAACCACAAATCTTATGGAAATTACGTATTTCCTGTGTTACCCAACAGCAACTTAATGAGGTTTTATAACTGTATACACAGAGATTCACACACACATTCTTGAATGATATCCAGTGATATATTTTACATTTCCCTCTCCGATCATTAGAAAAAAAGAGCACTTGCTATGCATTTTGTTTGCTGCAAATGTTAAAAGGAGGAATTGTGGTTAGCATGTCACCAGTGTATCCCAGAGAAGGAAATAATGCAATGATGAAAAGGGAAATAAGGAGTAGGAAGCAAGAGAACCTGGCAACAGGCTCAATATTGTTTGCACTTTCCACTGCAGAATTGGCTGGGGATGTCTGCTGCTAACAGAAAAGTGATTATTAAGGCAGTTGCCACAGTAGAGAAAATTCTTCATGTATGTGTCTGGGACAACCTCTAGAACGTGTGCATTTGTCAATCAGCAGGTTAGATACGCTGAGTGGATGGAGGGCATGCTGGCTGAACGTTGATCAAAAGTCATGTCAATAGCAGAACCCAATTTTTTTTTTTTCAACCAAAGGCCACTGGTTCAGTTTTTGTTTACTCCCCTTACAAACAACTGAGCAAGGTTGGGGAACTGCAGATCAGGGCTATCAAATTCATAGCCTGCAGGCTGGATGTGTCATGCACTGACTACGCACAGACCCGGTTTAGTGAAGGGGGAAATAAAGTCCTGATAAGTCACGTGATGCTGCCGTGATGATGCGACTTTGACACCCCTGCTCGAGGTATGCTGGCTGTTCTGTTCTGTCTCTGTTGAGGTTCATCTGTGAAGCTAGCAACTCCTTTGTATTGAATGCATGTAAAACAGTGATGGCGAACCTCTGAAACACATGTCAAAGGTGACACGTCACAACATTTTGGGTGAATTGCCAGCATTCACCAACATCTGACAAGTATTCTCCAAAGATTGCTTTGTCCTCCAAAAATCGTTTGTGATTTTTGGAGGCTGCAGAAGACCATGGAAGAGCATTCTTTGAAGCTCATGCAATCTCAGGTCGGGCCTACCAAGGCCTGTCAACAGAAAGAACATATTGCCTGAAGATAAGTTGGGTACAACCGAATCTGGGAAGCACTGAGCCAAGGGTGCAATGACTCCATTTTCCAAGGCCTGAGTCAGCCTTTTGAGTGGCAGTATTGGCTTTAGGGCTGAAGTCATAGTTTAGGCCCGGCCTCAGTGCTACTGCTGAATGCCACTGTTTAGTGTTGCCTAGATTGGGGTGGGAAATATTTTTTTTTTTTATCTTTCATTCAGAAAATATGTTGTGAGACAGATCAGCAGGGTCAAGTTAGGCATTTTCTGAATTTGGGGCCCAAAAGATTTGCCATCACTGACGATTGGCTAAGGATTTTGTTCTGTATAAAATGGTATACTCCAAATGTCTCAAATGTGATTGGCCAGAAAGGCCTGCATGGGATTGGTTCACTAAGAACCAATCGAGGGGAACCACAGAAAGGCGGCAAAATCAAGTAACTGCCATTGGCTACAAGCCGGCAGGCAAGCCGTATATAAAGGCTGTCGCGGCCTGAGCCAAACTGTTCTGTTACTGTTGATTACTTCAACAAAGTCTTTGTTTGTTGGAACCCGGTCTACCTCACATTTTTCCAGACGGAACACTGGCGACGAAGGTGGGATCATCCTAAAATGTGAGACTGTACACGCGGTGAATTGAACTCCAGGCTAGAAGCGATGGCCAGAAATAATGCACCGCCCGCACCCTTCAATCCCAATGAAGAGGATTGGGAATCCTACATAGACCGTTTTCAAATGTATTTAGAAAGCAACGAGATGGAAGAGATCTCAGACCAGTGTAAGAGGGCTGTTTTCCTAACGCATTGCGGACCAACTGTGTTCAAGATGGCCAAAGCATTGGCGAAACCCAGAGACGTAAAACAAATGACCTGGCCTGAACTCCAGCGAATGCTAAAGGCCCACTACGCACCAGTAGTGTCAAATCTCATCAAATGGCACGAGTTCTACCAAAGGGACCAAAAAGAAGGCGAGACCATCGCTGACTTTGTGGCAGCCCTCCAACAACTGGGGGGAGCATGCGAGTTCCTGAACTTAGATGAAGCCATGCGAGATCGAGTGGTCCTAGGCCTAAAAGACTCTAATTTACAAAGTAAATTGCTAAATAAACCCAATATAACAGTGGCTGAAGCAATCGCAGCAGCCACAGCCACAGAAGCCGCGAAAAAGTCAGCGGCAACTATGAAGCAAATGAATGCGAATAACGACGAAACGATCCTAGCCAGAGGAAAGAAGCAAGTTCCCGCCACCACACATCACGAAGATTTTGACGTATCATCAGAATCAGAAAATGATGATGATGAGGTCCACCACCTATACGCCAACAAAAAAAGGCTCAAAAAAAGAAACTGGCGGGAATGTGCCGGCTGCAGAGGAAACCACCCTCGAGCCGATTGCAGATTCCTTGATGCCATCTGCCGAGCTTGCAAGAAAAGGGGACACATCGAGAAAGTCTGTAGGAATCACAAAAATAACAGCCCTAACAGACGCAGTAACTCTCCACCACAAACTGAATCAAAGCAAGCCGAGAGAAAGTGGGAGAGCAACAAACAAGCCAGTAACTGAGAAAAGACCCATCAAACTGTCACTATCAGAAGCGCCCAGACTGAAAACGGAAGAAAAGTCAAAATCATTGTAAAAATTGAAGGAAGACCCTGTGAGATGGAAGTCGATTCAGGATCTTTCCTGTCAATGGTGTCTTGGGACACAATCAGACGACTGGTCCCAAATATCAAATTAAAAGAACTCCAGAAACAAAAGTTAATTCTAAAGGACTACCAAGGGAATCGAATCCCTGTGGTAGGTCTAGGACATTTCTGAGTCGCCTACAAGCAGCACGTTGAAGTCCTGCCTCTAATAATAGTCGACCAAGACCAACCCAGCCTCCTGGGCATCGAATGGTTCGCACCATTGGGCATCGGAATGACCGGAGTGAGCCGAGTAGCCGCAACCGACTGGGAAGAAAGCCTGATCCACGAGTTCCAGGACGTTTTCGATGGCACCCTAGGCAGGTACCAGGGGACCCCAATTTCCTTTAGTTTAGACCCCCAGGTGGCCCCTAGAAGATTAAAGGCCAGACGAGTTCCCTTTGCGTTAAAAGCAAAAATAGAGGAACAATTGAATAAATTAATTGACCAAGGAGTCTTAGAACCTATTGACCATGCTAGGTGGGAGACGCCAATAGTAACACTGGTTAAACCTGACGGGTCGGTACACATCTGTGGAGACTACAAGGCTGTCCTGAACCATGCGCTACAACAAAGTGCATACCCTGTGCCAGTCGTACAACATTTATTACACTCACTCGGGGGAGGAAATTTTTTTGCCAAACTTGATTTAGCACAAGCATACCAACAGCTTCCAGTAGACCCATTAATGGCCGAGGCACAGACAATAGTAACTCACAGAGGGGCATTCAAGTGTAACAGACTTCAATTTGGAGTAAGCGTTGCTCCAGGTGTTTTCCAAAGCCTCATGGAACGCCTATTAAATGGAATAAAAGGGGTCGTACCATATTTTGATGACGTCCTAATTTCGGCTAAAGATACGACCCAACTAGAAAAAAGACTAAGAGAAGTGCTAACAATATTTAGAGAATCCGGCCTGAAAGTTAAAAAGGAAAAATGCTGTTTAATGACTGATCGCATCGGATTTCTGCGCTACTTAATTGACGGAGAGGGTATACACCCTACAGAAAAAAAGGTCAAAGCTATTAGAGACGCACCACAACCAAAAAACAAAACGGAATTGCAGGCATTTTTGGGTCTAATAAACTTCTATAACGTATTCCTCCCCCACAAAGCAACAATAGCAGAACCATTACACCGTTTGCTGGATAAGAAAACTAAGTGGACTTGGGGTCATAGAGAACAAAAGGCATTCCAGATAATAAAAAATGTATTAACCTCAGACACCATTCTTATCCAGTTTAGTAACACACTTCCATTGACGGTCACCTGCGACGCCTCACCGTTTGGATTCGGTGCCATCCTGAGCCACCAATTGTCAGATGGGAGAGAGGCACCCATCGCCTATTACTCAAAGACTCTTTCTAAAGCAGAACGTAACTATAGTCAACTAGACAGAGAAGCCCTGGCAATTGTTGTTGGAGTGAAACGTTTTCACGAGTACCTCTATGGAAGAACTTTTTCCATTGTAACTGATCATAAACCGTGACTAGGAATTCTGGCGGGAAACAAACCTACACCGAACATTTTGTCCCCGCGAATGACTAGATGGTCAGAATTCCTAGCAGCATACTCTTACACATTGACATATCGATCCGGGAAACAAATCTCCCATGCAGACGCACTAAGTCGAACACCGCTGCCAACGACAAAGGAAGACCCAGCGCCAACAATGACCACCCTGCAAATAGAAACATGCCCCGAACTGCCAATATCCGCAAACGATGTCGCCAGAGCCACCGCCAAGGACCCAGTGACTGCCTGCATTTTAAATTGGGTAGATAAAGGCTGGCCGGAAAACCAAAAAACTGACAACTTTAAACCTTTCCGGACCAGACAGACTGAACTTTCAATTCAAAAAGGCTGTTTATTGTGGGGTGATGGGTGGTAATTCCTGCTAGATTACAAACAGAGTGTTGGGCATGCTTCATGAGGGCCATCGTGGTATTGTAAAAATGAAAAGCCTAGCTAGGAGCTATGTCTGGTGGCCTGGTTTAGATAAAGATATTGAATATTGGGTTGCTACTTGCACTAAATGCCAGAAAACCAGACCTTCCCCACCACAAGCACCCATAAGGGACTGGGAGACCCCACGAGGCCCCTGGTCTCGGATCCATATTGACTTTGCGGGTCCTACTAGGGGGCATACCTTTTTGATTGTCGTAAATGCATACTCAAATTGGTTGGAAGTTGTAGTAATGTCATCTACAACAACCAATGCGGTTATTAAACAACTCAACAAACTATTCGCAACCCATGGATTGCCAGACATCCTAGTGTCTGACAACGGGCCTCAACTAACCGCTATACAATTTGAGCAGTACCTAGCCTCCCTAGGTATACGCCATGCACTAACCGCGCCGGCCCACCCGGCAGCAAATGGTAGGGCCGAGAGAATGGTCAGGTTTACTCAAGAGGGTTTAGAAAAAATGGACCTCGGGGATGTCCAGGATAAAATTAACCGTCTACTCACCCTTCAACATATCACCCCCAGCACTGTAACTAACAAAAGCCCAGCAGAATTGTTAATGGGGAGAAAACTTAGGTCACATTTAGATAGGTTACATCCAAACTACACTTTGGAAAGACCCCCCGATTACTCCAGCCATTTCAGCACGTTTGAAATCGGCGACCTAGTCTACGCAAAAAATTTCACCGGGGACCCTCTCTGGCTTCCAGCCACAATCACACAAATAACAGGCCCCTGGTCCTACCACCTAACCGTAGACGATTGCAGGGAATGGAAGCGGCACATGGTCCAGCTTCGTTCCCGAAATATTGAATGAAATACAAATACACAACCCCAAATAATAAAAATCGATGAAAACAAAACCAAAGGGGGGGGGGAATACAAGAAAATAATAATAAAGAACTTTTTAAAATAAATCCAGAACATCTAACCAATCAAAAAGAGCAAAAAGAACACTTACGGTTAGATGAAACTTGCTGGAAAAATCCAGACGAAGAGAAACCCGTCCTGGAAGGGGCCGACCAAGCCAGCTCGACCTGCCCGGGAAAGCCAGGAGGGAGCGGCAAAACCACCGGCCTGAGCAACTCAAGCGGTAGCAAAATGGCTGACTCACCCTTCCAGGCGGTTCCATGGAGAAGAGCTGGAGAGACAGCAACCCCATCCGAACCGGTTGAAGTCTCCAGCAAAAATGAACCGCGCAAGTTCAGTAGAGTCAGAAGAAGCCCCACCTACCTGCGCGACTACGTCACCCACGTAGGACTAAACTAAGGGGGGAGGGGTGTTCTGTATAAAATGGTATACTCCAAATGTCTCAAATGTGATTGGCCAGAAAGGCCTGCATGGGATTGGTTCACTAAGAACCAATCATGGGGAACCGCCAAAAGGTGGCAAAATCAAGTAACTGCCATTGGCTACAAGCCGGCAAGCAAGCCGTATATAAAGGCTGCCGCGGCTTGAGCCAAACTGTTCCGTTACTGTTGATTACTTCAATAAAGTCTTTGTTTGTTGGAACCCGGTCTACCTAGCGTTTTTCCGGACGGAACAGATTTCATTTATAGTGGGACATACTTCCATCATATACCACTCGAATGTATTCAACAACCACCCTTTAAGTCCCCGAATGTTCAAAACAGTTTATCATACAGTTTCTCTACATCAACAAAAGCTCAGTTAAATTTCTCATGGTATTCACACATTTCTGAATAACAGAAAGACTATTGAACCATCTTGCACTTCTCAGTTTTGCTCATTGATATAGCTTCAATCAGCATTCTGCCAAATCTCTTTGCAGGCACTTTTAACAAACAAATGGGTTTGTAATTTTTGCATTCATTCTCACCACCATTCTCTTTGCAGAGGGGAATAGTAAATGCATTTTCCTGATCATAAGGCTCAGATGCAGTCCTTGCACACATATTAAACTTGTTACACAGCCACATTTTAGGATTTCTCCAGGTAAATCATCTACACTGTAGCCCTACCATTTGTCAATATTTTCAAAGCATTTGTGACTTCTTTTTCATCTTTATTTCCTTGGACACTAACATTTGTTGCATTTGTTACAATTCTATTCTTTGACATATCACTATCCTTCCTGTACAAATCCTTTAAATGCATCTTTCATCATTTCCTCAATTTCAGTTTCATTCCAAATAATTTCATTGCTTTTGTTTAAATGAGGGTTCCTTGTTTAACTGTGGCATGCACTTCCAAAACATATTAAAAACATTTGCCAAAATCTTTCTGCCTCTGAATTTTTAACTTTTTCTTGTCCTCTTTGGCTATATTCTTCCAACCTTTTAGTCCTTGACTTATGACCATAATTGAGCCCAAAATTTATATTGCTAAGTGAGACATTTATTAAGTGAGATTTGCCCCATCTTATGACTTTTCTTGCCTCAGCTGTTAAGTGAATAATTGCAGTTAAGTTAATAGCTCAATTGTTAAGTGAATCTTCCTTCCCCATTGACTTTGCTTGTCAGAAGGTTGCAAAAGAGAATCATATGACTCCAGTATACTGCAACCACCATAAATATGAGTCAGTTGCCAAGTGATTCAGTTTTCATCATGTGACCATGGAGATGCTGCAATGGTCATAAGTATGGAAAATGGTCATAAGTCACTTTTTTCAGTGCTGTTGTAACTTTGAATGGTCATTAAATGGACTGTTGTAAGTCGAGGACTGCCTTTATACATATTGTTAGGAATCTGTCCACCAATTAGTTGGGTTGGCAATTTATAAACCAACAATGTATTTTTGAAGCTTTAAGACAAAATCACTGTATTGATTTACACTGTATTCCGATTGGTTGATTATATTGCAAATTACCATAAGAGGGAGCTAGAGATCATTGCTTGCTCACTCTAACATTCTGTCTCTCTGACATTCTGTTGCTATCTAAGGTTCTCTGTTGTATTTATACTGTGCTTATAATTTGATATCTTTGTTTACTGTAAATGACTAAGGCAACTGGTAAGAAAACTTTGTAATTGGATATTCTTTGGACTGTAAAACGTATATGATCTGGACCGTTTATTGGACTGTGATATTTCTTAAAGTAAACTTTAACTCAATTTAGGGTATCTGTGTGTGGCTGAATAATTATTCATAACTACTCTCATAAACGTTTCCATGTGCATATCCTTGTTACTCAAGGGTTATGTACATATCTTAACACATATGGTTCAATATATTTCTCTCATCTTCATTTTTTTGCTGCAGTCATTCTCTTACACAAATTCTAATACACAGCCTCTTCTTCTCAAAGGTACTGGTTCCTTGAGTTTTGTGTCCAAAATATAATAATTTGAACTCTGGATTGATTTGTTATATGGTCAGGTTGTTTGTGTTCTTGAATATCTATAATATTTGCAAACAATGTTTCCAATACTTATTTATTTATTTATTTGATTTGTCAATCGCTAACAAGATAATAGATATAAATATAAACATGAGTAAGAATACAGGAAATAGGTATGAATAAATGGGGAGAATAGGACAGGTAGGCACAATTGTGCACTTATGCATGCCCCTTACAGACCTCTTAGGAATGGGGTGAGATCAATAGTGCATAGTTTGAAGTTAAAGGAGTGGGGGTTAGAGGATGTAACAACAGAATCAGGTAGTTCATTCCAGTATACTAAAGTGCAAAAAGTATTTTCTATCCTTTTCCTGTTCGATGTCCAGCTTTTGGATTCATAGAATATGACAGGAGAAATCTGCCACAGTTTTGATCCTTATAGGTATAGACAGAATGCAGCACCTGAATTTCTTTTCCAAGATCATCAGTGATCCCCCACTAAGTGCTAGTCTGCAGGGTATTTCTTGACTACTGGGTCCTGTACTATTATTAGCCAATTCTAAAAAGCAGAGGCTCTCCATCAATTCAATTGTCAGTTCTAAAAGCTGATTGTGGTACCTGTTGCTTTTGGTTTGATCTTTATATTTAATTATAGTTCCTTTTTTCCCTGTGCTTCCTTAACTTTCATCAATAGAGATTGCAGATCATTTGCAATTTCATCTGGTGGTGTCACCAACAGAGCACAGGTAATTGCTTCATCCAGGTTGAAAACCGTGCTGATTTTGTTTCAATCCAGCCTCTTTCACTATATATTCAGCATGTATTAGATAAAGAAGAAAAGAGTATATAATCTTGTCTCACGCATCTGCTGACCAAGAAACAGCATGTTTTGTGATGTTCTATCAGGACTGACTCATTTATAGATTCATTTCCTGTAGTCTTCTGAAATAATTTAATAATAATGTATTAAATTTATATGCCACCTGGCTCCCAGCAATTTTAGGTGGTTCAAATTGTTAAAAAACATTTTAGAATAATAACAACAGCAACAACAACAACAAATCCCTAAAACAAACAGATCCAGACGGAAAAAGAAAAGGGAGGAGTCAGTCATCCTACCCAAAATTGATTACCGTTGTGCTGATATAATTTTATTTTTGAGTACTAGAGGTTCTTGTAAATAAAGAATATCTTCTAAAGTGTCTTGAATGTTGGCATGTGTAGTAGGAAGACTTTCCTTAATTTTTATATGTCTGTTTCCATCTTTGATGTCTTTACCAATGTGATTGTAATACTGTTCTCTGTCCTTTCCAACAGCTCTCTGAAATTCTTTGTTAAAGGCCCTGTCACACTGGCCGACGGATGCAAAACGTTTGTAAAAAGGACACAGCGGATGAGCAAAATGTTCCATCCGTTGTTATCCGTTCTCAAAAGTGCCCCGAATTTGCATAACCAGAGCGGACAACATGGAAAGGAATGGGTGGGGGCAGGATGTAGGGCGGATGGAAAGCGGATGCTCCATGGAAGCCTAGCGGATGGAAGCGAATGGGAGCGGATGGCACATCCGCAAGGCTTCCGGGGGAGCACAGCAAAGTGGACGCAGAACAGAAAGAGCGGATGCAGAGCGGATGCTGAGCAGATGAAGTGGATGCAGAGCGGAAGCCTAGATGAAGCCTAGCGGATGCCTAGCGGATGCCTAGCGGATGCCTAGCATTCACTGAGCATGCAGGGAGGATGCATTGCGTCAGCCCTGCGAATATAAAGGGAAGCAGCTCGCAAGCAGGTCACCATTCAGAGGAAAGACCTGCTTCCAGACACAGCCAGCCAGCCAGCCAGCCAGCCAGCCAGCCAGCCAGCAACCCAACAACCATGGGGAAAAAACGGAAGCCTCTGCCATCTGCTGCCAGCCCTGGCAAGAGGGACAGGGCCACCCTCCCACCCCCTGGCCCTGACTCTGCTTCTGCTGATGCTGCTTCTGGAGGTGGTGCTTCTGCTGATGCTGCTTCTGGTGGTGGTGCTTCTGCTGGTGCTTACTCTGCTGATGCTGCTTCTGGTAGTGGTGCTTCTGCTGATGCTGCTTCTAGTGGTGGTGCTTCTGCTGGTGCTTACTCTGCTGGCACTGCTCCTGGTGCTGGTACTTCTGGTGGTGCTTACTCTGCTGGCACTGCTCCTGGTGCTGGTGCTGGTGCTGGTGCTTACTCTGCTGGCACTGCTCCTGGTCCTGCTGGTGCTTCTGCTGGTGCTTATTCTGCTGGTGCTGCTCCTGGTCCTGCTGGTCCTGCTGGTGCTCCTGGTCCTGTTGGTGTTCCTGGTCCTGCTGCTGCTGCTGCTGCTGGTCCTGCTTTTGCTGCTACTGTTGTTGCTGCTGCTGCTGCTGCTGCTGGTGTGGAGGAGCAACCCCGACAACCTCGAAGCCCCTCTGATGAGGGCCCATATGGCCCTGCCAAAGGGAGGAAGAGGCAGACGCGTGAACGGGAGAGGAGGCAGTACTCCATCAAAGAGGAACATGAGGATGAGGTGCTCGAATGGCTGAGGGAGAACAAGTACCTATGGCGGAAGGGACACAGGCTCTATCGAGACACCAAGAGGAAGCAGGCGGCTTGGAGAGAGAAGGCGGAGAGCCTGGGCTACACTTTGGAGGTGCTCCTCGGCTGGTGGAAGCACATGCACACCTGGTACGGGAAGCTGCACCTCAAGAAATCTGGCCAGGCCGCGGTCAAGCTGACGGACAGAGAGACCTACGTGATGGCCAAGTGCAGCTTCTTGGAGGGTGAGATCTGCCAATGAGGAGCAGCCCCTCTCACAACCCTCTCTCTCAGGCAGCCTGCTGAGAGCCAGTCCTCTTCTGGCCAAGAGTCAGCTGCTGTGTCCATGCAGGTATCTGCGGAGCATGCCACGATGGAGACCCCCCCGACAGCTGTACTACCCGTGGTGGAGCACTTGGAGGACCCCCTGACGCAGTGGGAGAAAGGAGATGGCACTTCCACCACAGCCCAACCCGCATCCACCCCCAGCTCCACCTCCACAGAAAGGCAGAGAGGCAGACTGGAGGGGCAGAGCCACACTGTCCTGCTGGAGATCAGGGACACCATCAGGAGCAGCGTAGATCTCCTCTCTCAGCTGGTACACACCGACGCCGCATCCTCCAACTGCAAGCCCTTCCTCACCTATGTCAACCAGGCCCTCATGAATATGTCGGAACCCCAGTACCAGGTGGTGGACAGGATCACCGATCTTCTTCACAACCCTCCAGACCAAGATGAACCTGCTCCCACCCAGTCCAGGCCTGCTCCTCCACCCCAGGTGATGTCACTGCCCTTTCAAGGCTTTCCACAGGCCCTCCCCTCCCAAGGCTACGGCTACCAGGAGGTCCAGCAGCACAGGCAGCCCTTCCCAGCCCAGGCACAGGTACATCAGATGGCACCGGTGCCATTGATGCCACCCATGCCACCGATGCCAGCCATGCCACAGATTCCACCGACGCCACCAATGCCACCGACGCAAGTCCTCACCCAGCTGCAGACCAGACAGCCCCACTACACTGCTTTTTCCTCCAACCCACAGTCAAGCCCGGCCTCAGTACATCTGTTATTGGCATTGGGGCTGACACCCCATGTCATGGAGGAAGGGGCTCTCAACATCACGGGGCTGAGCCAGCTGTCTGAGAGCTTCCTCAACACACCGTCCCCTGTTGTCCTCTCGGGGCCAGGCACCCAAGTGGTGCCTCAGACCAGCACTCCAGCAGCAGCCACCTCCACAGCACCTGGAACCTTCATCCCTGAGACTGGGCACACCTCAGAGTGACCAAGAAGAGTGCCAGAGACTGGGTGGCGACCTGTTGACTTTATTTTTGCTTTGGACACTTGACTTGGGTCATTTTTCTTTTACAGCTTGTTATTAATAAAGATTATCTTTGCTTCACACACTTGCTTCATTTATTTTTGTCAATAAAGTCTTGGAAACTTTTAGAAATGGTTTAAGCCTTTGCATGCTTGTGGGATGGGTAAGGATAGCAGTAGGATGGATAGTAGCTGTGGGATGGGCAGGGATACCTGTGGGATGGGCAGGGATACCTTTGGGATGGGTAATAGCTGTGGGATAGATAAAGCTTCAGTGCAGGCATAGTGGGACTCTATGGTCCACCCTCCCAGGTGCCACACCTATAGCCCTTTATTATCAATAATAATGAAATCAAGCATCCACACATGTCAACATAAACACAACTCTTTATTAAATGCCCTGTTCATTGTCGGCCCACCCAACATACATGGCACAATCTCATCACTGTGATGAGACAGGCTGAAGGAAGCATCCATTAATTATCTATCATCCTGTCTTGCCACTCCACTGCTCCAGCTGCGGAGTTGCACCAGTGTTTCAGGAGGTTGCGCCGCTTCTTCCCTTCACGTGAAGCTCTGTTGGGGCCTTGCACATCCACAGTATCTATCAGGTTTCACCCATGCCTCCATTCACCAGGCTCCATGTCCCCATTGCCTTGTTGGTGGTCCACAAGCCTGTTCTGCAACACTGGGTGGCGGGTGCGCATGAGATTGTGCAGGATGCAGCAAGCTTCCACGATGCTCCTCACGGTCTCTGGGCGATGCTGTATGGTGGTGAGAAGTACCTGGAACCTGTTGGCCAGAATGCCAAAGGCGTTCTCCACCACCCACCTTGCCCTGGACAGCCTGTAGTTGAAGATCCTCTCTTCACGGGTGAGGAGTCTGGAAGTATAGGGCTTCATGAGGTAGGTTCTGAGGGAGAAGGCGTCATCCCCCATGATGAAGTAGGGCACATCTTGCATGTCGTTGGGCTGGGGGTCTGGATCTGGGAAGCCCATGATGAGGTTGCGTTCCAGCCCCTCCTTGAGGTGACTGGCGTTGTATATCTGGGCATCTGAAGCTGACCCGTTGCCTGAAGCATCGATGTACATGAACTTGTAGTCAGCATCGACCATTGCAAAGAGGATGATGCTGAAGAAGCCCTTGTAGTTGTGATAAGTGGACCCTGACTTGGCTGGAGCTTTGCAGGCCACGTGCTTCCCATCTATGGCTCCAACGGTGTGGGGGAAGTTCCACTTCTGATACCACTGTTCTGCAACTTTCTTCCAGCCTTCTTCAGTGGAGGGGCACTGGAGGAGCTCCTCCAGGTATTCTTCGATGATGGCCTGCTCCACCTCTTTGACCACAATGCTGACGGTGTTGTGTGGCACCCTCCATCCGTACTGCATGCTCCTGTAGGTGGTCCCTGAGGCCAGGTGGCGCAGAGTCAGTGCCACCTTGAGCCCAGGGTCCAGGCTGGGCCGGAAGTTGATGTTTGCCTTGGTCAACCTGGGTCTCAGACACTCTACAACTTCGTCAAACATGGCTGGAGGCATCCTCATGAAGTTCTGGAATGCACAAGGGTCTTCGTTCCTCAGCTCCTCCATCAGCTTGTTGTACAGTCCGTACTCTGCTCTTCTCCTGATCCATCTTCGGACCCAGACACTTCTTGGCCGCCTCCTTTTCTTCCCATAGAACAGTTGAAAGAGCCTGTAGATGGCTTCGCACTGTTGCAGAACGATGGTGGCTACCAAAAGGAGTGTGTTACAATCCATGGTGGAGATGACTGGATGCTGTGGAAGAGCAAGAGCCAGATGAAAGCTGCAGAGGTCTGCACAGCAGGGCTGCTGGACTGAAAGTGAGATCCAGGTGAGTTCCTCCCCCTTTTTATAGGCAATATAGGTTTTCCACTAGGTGTCCTTTTGCATCCTCTAGGCATCCTCTAGACATCCTTAATATCCGAGATAGGTCCCCTCTGCGAACTTTTTTTCTGTTTTAAATGCTTTCTTTGCGAGCTGCATCCGCTTTCATCCTTTCTCCGTCCGTTCCGCTGCGCGTCCGTTCCACGTCCATTTCGCTTCCTCCCTGTGTCCATTTTCCTCTGGAGCGGATTTGAGTTGCGCGGATGCGCAGCGGATGTCTAGCAGATATAGTGGACGTGTAACAGATGACGACGGATGTAGAACGGATGTTCCCCGAATGCATTGCGGATGCAGAGCGGACGCATTGGATACATTTTCTGCTCAAAACATTTTGAGCAGCTCAAAACGTTTTGAGCGGATGGAAGCTCAGTTGACGGATGCTGGACGGAAAACAGAGGCAGTGAGTACAGAACGGATGAATCGCTTTTACCAACGGATGGCAAGTGTTTCTCTCCATTTCACATCCTCTTTCCATCCATTGGTGCACTGCCTCTGTGCCTTTCTGTGGAGGTGGAGCTGGGGGTGGATGCAGGTTGGGCTGTGGTGAAAGTGCCCTCTCCTTTCTCCCACTGCATCAGGGGGTCCTCCACATGCTCCGCCACGGGTAGTACAGCTGTCAGGGGGGTCTCTGTCGTGGCACGCTCCACAGATACCTGCATGGACACAGCAGCTGACTCTTGGCCAGAAGAGGACTGGCTCTCAGCAGGCTGCCTGAGAGAGAGGGTTGTGAGAGGGGCTGCTCCTCATTGGCAGATCTCACCCTCCAAGAAGCTGCACTTGGCCATCACGTAGGTCTCTCTCTCCGTCAGCTTGACCGCGGCCTGGCCAGATTTCTTGAGGTGCAGCTTCCCGTACCAGGTGTGCATGTGCTTCCAGCAGCCGAGGAGAACCTCCGAAGTGTAGCCCAAGCTATCCGCCTTCTCTCTCCAAGCAGCCTGCTTCCTTTTGGTGTCTCAATAGAGCCTGTGTCCCTTCCACCAAAGATATTCATTCTCCCTCAGCCACTCCAGCACCTCCTCCTCATGTTCCTCTTCGATGGAGTACTGCCTTCTCTCCCGTTCATGCATCTGCCTCTTCCTCCCTTTGGCAAGGCCATATGGGCCCTCATCAGAGGGGCTTCGAGGTTGTATGGGCTGCTCCTCCACACCACCAGCAACAGCAGCAGCAGCAACAACAGTAGCAGCAAAAGCAGGACCAGCAGCACCAGCAGCACCAGCAGCACCAGCAGCACCAGCAGCATCAGGAGCAGGACCAGGAGCACCAGCAGCACCAGCAGCACCAGGAGCACCAGCAGGACCAGCAGGACCAGGAGCACCAGCAGGACCAGGAGCACCAGCAGGACCAGCAGGACCAGGAGCAGCGCCAGCAGAGTAAGCACCAGCAGAAGCACCAGCACCAGGAGCAGCGCAGCAGAGTAAGCACCACCAGAAGCACCAGCACCAGGAGCAAGCTGTGGCTGGCAAGCTGTGTATGGAAGCAGGTCTTTCCTCTGAATGGTGACTTGCTTGGGAGCTGCTTCCCTTTATATCCATGGGGCTGACGCAATGCATCCTCCCCGCATGCGCAGTGAACGCTAGGCATCCGCTATGCATCCGCTAGGCTTCCGCTAGGCATCTGCTAGGCTTCTGCTCTGCATCCGCTTCATCCGCTCGGCATCCGCTCGGCATCAGCTCTTTCCGTTCCGCGTCCGCTTTGCTGTGCTCCCCCAGAAGCCCTGCGGATGTGCCATCCGCTCCCATCCGCTTCCATCCTCTAGGCATCCGTGGAGCATCCGCTTTCCATCCGCCCTGCGTCCTCCCCCCGTCCGTTCCTTTCCGTGTTGTCTGCTCTGGTTATGCAAATTCAGAGCACTTTTGAGAGCGGATAACAATGGATGGAACATTTTTCTCGTCCGCTGTGTCCTTTTTACAAATGTTTTGCATCCGTCGGCCAGTGTGACAGGGCCTTTAACTCATGAATATAACAATGGGGAGAAATAAGGCATAATCAGGTTTACAAGATTCTGCTACATCTGTAGAGTATCTGAATAAGAGTATGAAACTATGTCTTTTCTATTATATCTTGAGATGTCTAAATAATGTGATAGCAGTTAATACATCTTCAGATTGGCAGAAAATGATGAATTGTTCTCCTAGTTCATTTCTCTTCCTAGATCATTCAGTCTAATTATGTTATCCACTGTACTATTTCCAGACTTGGCATTCCTTTCTCCAGCATATCGTGCTTGGAAGTTGCCTATTTCATATTGAACTTGTCCACAAAACTTGCTACTTTCTTCCTTTTTCTATCAATGTTTGAAGCATAAACTTGGATAACCATTGTATCAAAGGACTGTATTGTCTGACAACTATATCCTTCCTGGCAGTGAAAGAAATAGTGTTCTTTCTCTGCTTTTTTTGTTCTGAGTAATAAATAGTATAGTCTTTTGATTGAAAGTGTTCTACTCCATTTCAATTTTTTGATGCCTAAGATGACAATATTAGTTAATTCATTTCATCTTTCATTGTTTTGAAGTTTACTATGTTCATTCTTCATACCTTCCATGTAATTCTCTTTGCAGCTTTGGATTTTACTTTCCTGCATGGCAAGATCAGCAATTGGATGCCCAGAAGTCTTTAACCCCACCAATCAATGATGTGATTCATATTTTTTAACAACAGGTTCTGTGGGCATGGCTTGGTGGGCATGGCAAGGGAAGGATACTGTACAATCTCCAGTCAGAGGTGCTATTTGCCAGTTCTCTGAACTACTCAAAATTTCTGCGACCGGTTCTCCAGAACTGGTCAGAACCTGCTGAATACCACCCCTGCAGCCAATCCCCTTAGCATTTCAAAAAATCCTCAGGTCTTCCTCAGTAACATGTGAGGTGTCATCTGACCCTGATCATGATCACTGTATCTTCAATCACTTTCATCTTCTCTATCCATGTGGTCTGCTTGGTGAAATATAGGCACTCTTCACCATCACTTTTCCCCTCAGAGTATGAAATAGGGCCTTTGCTGTTGTCACTAAAATGGTCACCCACCTCCAGCATCTTCCTGCTGGCTGATAGCCGGGCAGTTGGATGAACTTCAGACCTTGGGTGATCTGTTGGGATTAGGGATTAGATAGACACTCCCAGAGTTCTTCACTCATTCCTTCCCTGCCCAGGAATAACCCTCCTCCCTTCACTATGACAAGGAGGCAGCAAGTAGCTCCCAGGGTAGGCTGGGGATGCCTCCCCCCATCTCTCTTGCTTTATCTCTATCATCTCAATCTCTATCTATCATTCTATCATCTCTTTCCCTCTCTGTCTCTGTCTCTGTCTGTCTCTCTCTCTCATCTATCTCTCCCCCCTCCCTCTCTCTCTGTCTATCTCTACATCTACCCCCCTCTCTCATCTCTCTCTCTTTCTCTCATCTCTCTCATCTACATCTCTCTCTCTCTCTCTCTCTCTATCTATCTATCTATCTATCTATCTATCTATCTATCTATCTATCTATCATCTATCTATCTCTATCATCTCAATCTTTATCTCTTGCTCTATCATATCTCTCTATCTATCAATCATCTATCTATCTATCTATCTATCTATCTATCTATCTATCTATCTATC
>BLBF01000033.1:13973839-13994564 GCA_015471245.1 Laticauda colubrina
ATCTATCTATCTATCTATCTATCTATCTATCTATCTATCTATCTATCTATCTAAAATCTCTATCGCTATCATCTCTTTCTCATCTCCCTATCTCCCTCCTCTCTATCTCTATCTCTACATCTACCTCTTCCTTTCTCTCTCTCTTTCTCTCATCTCTTTGTCTATCTCTATCTCCATCTCTATTTCTATCTCTATCTCATCATTCTATAATGTACCTCTATCTGTATACCTCATCTATCTATAATGTATCTGTTCTAGTGAAACCTGGATTTTTCATGTTCAGAGTTTTGTTTTGTAAGCTTGGCTTATTTGTTATTGTTCTCCAAAAGCTCATGCTTTTTGGACATTTGGCAGGCCTTCATCCCCCAAGGACCAGGAGTGCTATATCAATGACAAAATCAGGTAGGAGAGAGGAAGAGAGGAGAGACAAACCTGTCATAATCCCAGAATTCAATGTTTCAACTAACTTCTCCTAATTAGCCAAAGTTTTTGAAAAGTTTTCTATTTGAATCTCTCCACCCCCCGAAAAAAAGAAACTTGAAATGTGTCATCAGAGCAGTATGCTAGGCACAATTCTTCCAACTTCTCTCTCCCCCAGATCTTCTTGAAATCTTTCATGTTGCACAATAAATGTCATGCAAGTTTTGACTGGCTGATAACTTGTCATTAGTGAAATGAAGGCTCTGGCTTAAAGTGAAATCAATTTTTTTAAAAAGCCAAAATCATGTTATGCTGTTCCATCACAGTATTTAATTTAAAAATGAAAATAATGTTCCATTTCTGTAAGGAAAATGTATGTTTTATGATCAAAACTGCTTCAGCATTTACTAATTAATCGAAAGCCAGGTTCTGTTCCAATTCTTGTTCGTTTTCTCAATCTAAGAACAGAATTCTATTCCAGGTTGCAAACGTGGAAATGCTCATTTTTAAATATGGACTGCCAAGGCAAAGAAATAGATCTGCCCAAACCTAGACCCTGAGGGCCCATCTGTACTTGTGGCCTTTCTTCTCAGGTTGTAGGTATTATCCTCACTGAAATAGTAGTCCTTTTGCTGTCATTCTCTTGATTTTTTTTCAACTTCATGTTTTCCTTGCTTTTCACACCTCATGGTGCTGAATATTTTTTTTCCTGGTTCTTTTAACTTTTTTATCCCTTTCTTCGAGCCTAACAACCTAGTCATTCTTGGACTCTGGAAGACCACAAATGTCAAACTTTGTATTCCAATTACAATAACTTTTCTTTCCTTTTTTCAGGAAAGATGTCTGCCCAAGAGTATACCAATGGACTAATGATGATGCAGGACTGCCTGTATTATGAATTTGCCAAGAAAAGATATAAACTGCCATCCCTGAAGCAGGCATAAATAAGTAATTTACACTCTGGTTCTTTTCTTTAAAAATAATTGGGTTCCTTAGTTACTCTGGTCCATATTGTAATCTCAATGTTACTTGTCTTTATTTTTATCTTGACTAAATTTTCTTTGGCAGCTACAGACATTCCCCCACCAGGATATTGCTAGAAACACTGCTCACAACCTCCTAGTTTTATTAAAAATTTGCATCCCTTGCCCAATTGTGTGTGAACCACTTCCAAATATTTTGTTTCTTTCAAACTTTATTGCATGTGCTTACGCAGCAAAAAAAAACCAATCTCCTAAATCATTTCCCATCTTTATTTCAGGCAAAATTAGGTGAGATGAACCTCAGATATTATCAGAGGTGTTATTCAACCAATTCGCACCTATTTGGGTGAACCAATAGTGGTTATTTGGCAACCGGTGGCAATCCCTGGCTGGCCATGCCCCCAACCTGGTCGCCCGGTTGCTCACTTGCGATCACTCTCCTAGCTTTCCGTTCCCCACGTCCTCTTTCTCTCTGGGAAAAGGAAGAAAGGCATGGATGCTTCAAGTATCACTTTCCCCGTGTGAGTTAAAGTGTCTGGAGTGAGAAAGAGTGCAATCTGACAGAGGGGATGGGGGTGAATCAAGCCTTGGAGCACTTTTGCAATGTAAAAAAAATGCATTCTGGAAGCAGGTCTTTTAAAAACTTCTCCAAAGATTCCCCGTGGACGCTGCAAGTATCGCTTTCCCCTTGTGAGTTAAAGTGCTGGAGTGAGAAGGAGTGCGGTCTGACAGAGGGGGTGGAGGAATCCACTCAAGCCTTGGAGAAATTTAAAGGAGCTGCTTCCAAAATGCTTGTCTGTTAAGTGCTGTGTGTGTGTGTGTGTGTTTGTGTATGAGAGAGAAAGAAAGAAAGAAAGAAAGAAAGAGGAAGGTAGAGAAAGAAAGAACAAAATAGGAAGAGAGAGATAAAACTCTGTGCTGTTATTTTTAATTGTTCCATTATTTATCATGTGTTAATATTTTACACTGTCCCTACACCTAGAGTGATTTTTCTGCCTTTCTTTTGCCCAGGGCTACCACATATTTTTTGGGATTTACATGCATTCAATGTCAATATTCCAGAGCATAAAATACAGATGTGTTTAACAAGAGTTGAAAGGAACCTTGGAGGTCTTCTAGTCCAATCCCCAGCTCAGGCAAGAAAACTGAGGATGCAAAACTCTGAGTAGAAATCCTGGGACAGGTGTCAGAATAATACCAGAAGGGACCTTGGGATGAACCCGATACCATTTCAGAAAAATGGCTGTCCAGTCTTTTCTTAAAAACTTCCAGTGATTGAGCCCCCAGAACTTCTGGAGACAGGCAGTTCCACTGGTTAATTGTTCTCATTCACAGGAAGTTTCTCCTTAGTTTTAGGTTGCTTCTCTCTGTTCAGTTTCCATCCATTGCTTCTTGTTTGCATTCTGCTTCTTTGGAAAATACATTGTCCCCCTTTCTTTGTGGCAGCCCCTTAAAAGTCTGTTGGGCAAAGCATTTGAGCCATTTCCTCTTTTTCAGTGGTCCATGAAAGTACATCTACAGTATGCAGATAATAAAGTCAAAAAAGGTGAACAACATTTTGACAGAACTATAGATAAGTTGAGGCTGGGTGTGACAAAGAATGGCTGGGAGGGGAGGGGCCAGGTGAGGCACCCCTTGATGTGAGTGACATTGAGTTAGCCACGCCTACCTAATCACATGACTGCCAAGCATGCCCACCCAGTCACATGACCACTAAGCCAACCCACCCAGTCACATGACCACAAGCCACGCCCACAAAATAAGCCATGCCCACAGAACCGGTAGTAAAAATTTTTGAATTCCACCACTGGACATTATGGTAGTTGAACACAAGGACTTGGGGGAATAAACAAGGCTTCTAACAAAAAGGTGAATTTTGTAAAGGGTCTACTCTAAAGTATCCAAGGAAAGTGATTGTGGAGTCCAGGGGCTTCTGGAAATATTTGGCTAGCCACTGGGAAGGTGAAGCTTATTCTACAGAATGGTGGCAGGCTGGCAAATGTAGCTTCAGGGTATGTAGAACAAGATAGATGTTTATTGAGTTGCTTTGTGCTGTAGCTGTCCAGAGGTATTTCTAGTACTATGGAATGTCTTTGGAGCTGAGGATGCATAGACAGAGAGGTTAAAGCAGGTTCATGCCTCTGGCTGCGACCTGAAACTGAGGATCTCTTAAATCCCCTCTACTCCTTATTCTGCAATTCATTTCTAACAGAAACAAAGTGTCACAGTGAAGATTTGAACATGTTTGTGGATCCTCAGAGAGCTTGGATAATGCACTGGGGAAATAAGTGTAAATGAATGCTGGGGAGAAAGTGTGCATGAGAGGGGAAAAAAAACCTTCTTTCATCAAAAGCCAGGAGTCTGGAGCAAAACATTAAATGGACTAGAACAGTGCAATAACAGTGTTTCATCAGTCAGCTGGCAAGATCCATGGCACCAAATATTTTGGCTTTGAGACTAATTTTGTAAGCCTTGATAGCCTGCCAAAACCCAATAAATAATTTGAAGAGAGCCTGGGGTTGTACGACTTTTGAGTAACAAGCCAGAAAAGAAGTTGCTTTTGGATGGAATCCTTGCTGGCACCATCCTGCTGTCATGTTAGGGTGGGGAGGGGGATAGGCAGGGTGGGTGGTCATGTAGAGAGCGTGTTCCATCTGGCTTCATAAAATACCAATTATCAGTTGCAGTGTGAGAACGAGACAAAATGATCTGCAAGTGCTTGTTGTAGGCTTTCAGAAAATCTATACAGGCAAGTGATGAAGTCACTGTTACCTGGCCTGAGCAAAGATAGCAGGTAGTGTGGGAGGACTGTGACTCTTGGAAAAAGCAATTTGGCAGGCTGCATTTAAAGGATGGATGGAGATTTGAGCAGTCATACTTGGTTTATCGGGCACAGCCAAATCTCAAACTATGTGGAGTATTCTTTCTCTCTTCCTGACATTCCTCTGTTTTCCTGATAGTCTCTTCTTTCTCTCTTTCCTTCTGCACCATTAGTATAGATCAGATTAATCTCCTCAGAACTCTGAACTAATTTTCTACAAAATAATGTAAAATTTAAGCATGTTTAGTTGGATTGGTGCTATGAGAAATTAACCAGAAGCCAAATGTTACCCCCAAGATCATAGATTGCTTGTTGCTGGCATAGGAGGGTTATAATTCAGTTTGATGTAGCCAGCTCAAGACAAGCATGTAAAAAAAGAATGAGGTTTGAACACATGATTTGTGGCTGCCATCTCTTCTTTTTTGACCCTTGCGGGTGCCTCTTTTTAATGCATATTAAAGAAGGCATTTTTGAAGGTTTTCTAATTCCGAATCTTATCATGACAATCAAATAACTGTTGTGAAAAACTGTTGTCCTTGACCTGTTGATCAGAGGGCCATTGATTATTATGACTGTTTTCATTTGAACAAAGTGAAATTATAACATCTGCATCTAAATACACACACATAGACATGCTTATGCTTCTTCAGATTATAAGGAAATAGGATCTGTACAGAAAGAGAAATGAGAAAGTTATACATAACCAGCACCAGTAATTGTAAAAAGAAGACATGAGAAAGCTCGTATCAGAAAGAAGTGGAAGGAAAGAAACAGCATAATGGAGGAGAACAGAGAACAACGGCACTTTCCCAGAGGATTTCTCCAGAATTGCTAGCCAGAAAATCAATGAAGATTCTCAGGCATCCATGTAGAGTTGTCTGGAGGTTGAGTCATGATAAATGGACTTCTTTTCAAGAAGAAGAAAAAGGAAGAGGAAGTCCAGTTACCATGGCTCAATTTCCAAATACTTGGAGTTTTCAAAGTTATGGGTGTGACACTGTTGAAGGACACAGATTAAAGATGACTTGACAAAGCTGAGACTACAGACCTTAGTGTTCTTTGAACTTGGTTGTTTACTTGTTTTGCTACCCATCTAAGTAACATCTTCAGTACTAGAAGGGAGTGGGGTTTGCTCTCCTTTTTAATGTACTTGTGGCTTGTCCTCTCAGTGCTGATGGGAGCATTGTTGAGACTCAATCTCCAACAGAGACTCATAATAGATAAGGAAGAAAAGTTTTGAGAAGGCATTTAGCAGCACATCAAGGCCTAGACTAGCACATTAATTGTATTCCCAATCAAATTATTCTAAAATGAATAATTAGTATAGGCTTACAAATAACCCCCAAATCTCATATATATTTAAATCAGAGCCCTTTATTCCCTGCCCAAAAGATCCAGTATCTGCATACTGTAAATTTATTCATGTATGAAAGTACCATTCTAAAATAAATGTCGGTGGTTATATCAGAATATCTGATAGTGATTGTCATGTGGCTTTTCACTATTGATTACTGCAAGAGTTTCTTGCCAGACTTATGGATTTTTCTAATGAAAGAATCTATAGGTTAGCAAGAAAAACTAATGAGAAGGTGGACCAATGAGAAATTCAATAATTATTAGCAGGGAAAAAATGAATATCCGTAGTAGAGAAAAACTTTCACTGAGAACAATCAAAATTGTTCTCCTATACTATAAAACATAGCTTTTATTTTAATGGATCAACAAAATCATCATTGATTTCCACATCATTAGATACTTAACAAGAGGAATAATTGCATAGAAATATGCATATAAACGTAGTGAGAACCACATAAAGATTATGAAATAAATCTATCATTGCTATCTTTTTAATACCAGGGTAACTATATTTTGTAAATTTATGAATCAAATTTATATAACTGCCCATCTCATTAAACATGACTCTGATAGGATCAGTTTTCTCTGAATTTACTAATAGGGTCATTTGTTTCAAAAGGACCATGCCATTTGTTTGTGTACACTGCTGCTTTTATATTTTTGTGATTGTTTTTATTGTGCTGCTCTATAATTTTGCTGCTAAAGTTTAGTAGAATTGTTTTTAAAATGTCTCTTGCATCTTGCCTTCTTCTCCCAGGATGAAGGCTGGGATGAAAATACTTCAAATATGCAAACTAAACAAATAAAATAATCCAAAACCAGAGGTTCCCCCCTCTTTCCCTTGTGATTGAGGCTTGTGCTTTTCTTGTTCTTTTGTTGCTCAATTCCATCCTGAAGAATTGTTCTGAATGCAAAAGCTTGCAATCGGTTGTAGCTATTTTTCCCCTGATGTCCTGAACCATTTGTGTCAACTAATCCTAAAGTAACATTTAAGCAGGCTATATAACCATTAATGTCTTGTAGTCATAGTTAAAGAGTACAACAGAGTATTCCCCTCCTCTTTCTCTAGCAATTATGCCTGGAGGCAGAATGAGATAATGATTGCAAGGTATTGGTGAATTCCATGCAGACATTCCTTTAGTTCAGCTGTGCTTTGTAGCTATGAAGAAATCTGGATTCCATAAAAAAACTGGGTTCAATCATCACACCAAGTTGCAATGTGGTTGCTTTGTTTTGCATTAGCAGGTTGGACAAATGCAGCAATTTGTCTTATGTAATATGGTAAAAATGAATCATGGACAAGTACTATTTATGATCCTAATCTTTCTGTCAACCGCTTTGCCTCATTCGCTTTTCCATGATGCCAGCATATGTCTTGAATTTCAAACTTCCTCTGGGTGTTATCTTTGCTGTTACTACAGAGACTATGCACACGCCCACCACACACGCCTCCTCTCTGATTTTATCTGTTTGTAACCCACAGCACCAATGTCTGTTATCTGAGTTAAAGATTGCTTAAAAAGTTCGAGAAAGCCCAGTCATTGTTGTCTAAAATCAAGAGATGTGTTGTTTGTTGTTGTTGTTAGTTGCAAAGTCATGTCTGACCCATCGTGACCCCATGGACAATGTTTCTCCAGGCCTTCCTGTCCTCTACCATCCCCTGGAGTCCATTTAAGCTCACACCTACTGCTTCAGTGACTCCATGCAGCCACCTCATTCTCTGCCGTCGCCTTCTTCTTTTGCCCTCAATCGTTCCCAGCATTAGGCTCTTCTGCTGTGAGTCCTTCCTTCTCATTAGATGGCCAAAGTCTCTTGAGTTTCATCTTCAGAATCTGGCCTTCTAAAGAGCAGTCAGGGTTGATCTCTTCTAGGACTGACTGGATTGATCGCCTTGTAGTCCAAGGGACTTGCAGGACTCTTCTCCAGCACCATAGTTCAAAGGCCTCAATTCCTTGGTGCTCAGTCTTCCTTATGCTTATTACCCCTTCACTGATAAGAGGGCTTTATTTCCCAGGAGACAGAACCCTGGGTTGCAACCCAAACCACTTTTTAAAGTAGGGTAGGGTATAAAGGTAAAATTCACACAGAGAAATCAGCATTAATATTTCTACTATAAGTATCCTTTTCAGGCAACAAGTTCAACTGAAACAGAAGTAATGCAACTAGAAGTATGTTTTTCTGCAGAGTGCTCTATTCAATCTACACGTCCACTCTAGTTTTCCCTTTTTCTTTATTAATTGCCACCCATCATTTTTCTGGTTACTAAACATCCTCAATCTACTTCTAAAATATTTCTGTCTAGACATGTTTATGTACATCTTTTTTTCACCTCCCCTTTGTTTAAGATAAAATATTTTGTATACTGTGGCATGCAAATGACTCTGTTTCCTTGAGAATATATCTTTTCGATATATATGTTTCTTATTTGCCCTGCTTTGGCTGCATTTCAATCACTACTCATGGCCTGAATTTCCAATTAATGATTAAGAAAAGAGACGTGCACATTTGATAGTAGTAATGATGATGTTATCGTGAATCATTTCTTGATATATCCAGAAATGACAGCACTGGTCACTTACTAATCCTCCTCCTTGTGAATAGATTATGACAAGATGCTTAAGAATTGTTCCTTTCTTCTTGAATACTGGGCAAAATAGCAAAAACAAAGAAAAAACAACTGGAATAATGGAATTCCACAGGGATAGTGTCAACAACTATAAAGCATAATGGAAACATCACAGAATGTATTACAAGTAACTAGAAGTAAAAAAATGGCTGAGCCTTTAATATCTGCATGCTTTGAAGAAAAAGAAATATATGAATCCTAAAAGGATTATGTTCAGAATTTCAAAAGTCCTGATCTGATTTTGATTTATTACTAATTAAATGCAAGTCTGATATTAAATATCAGCTCACTCTACCTGTTGATGAACTTCTGACATGAATCAGATTTTAGATCACAACTGAGCCCAAAATTTCTGTTGTGAAGAGAGACAGTTGTTATGTGAGTTTTGCCCCATTTTACTACCTATCTTGCCAGGGTTGTTAAGTGAATCACTGCAGTTAGCAATATGGTTAAGTAAATCTGGCTTTCTATTGACTTTGCTCATCAGAAGGTGGCTAAAGGCGATCACATTACATGCAACCGTCATAAATATGAGCCAGTGGCCAAGTGGCTGAATGTTGATTACATATGCTGCAATGGTCACAAGTACGAAAAACAGACATAAGTCACTTTTTTCCAGTGCCACTTAACTTTGAACAGTCACTAAATGAACTGTTATAAGTCAAGGACTACCTGTAATGAATTACTGGTATACAAAGGTTCAGCTATGAGTTACTAAAGGCCCGGTCCAACTGCATTTACTGATGCAGAGAGGATGTAAAATGTTAAAAAAAGCTTGCCATCCGTTGGAAAATGCTATGCATCCATTGTGTACTCACTATATACGTGTTTTATACGCTCTATCCGTCGAGCATCTGTCCACTGCAATTTCATCTGCGCAAGAAGTTTTGAGCTGCACAAAACTTTTTGAACAGACAAACTTTCCACCGTGTATGATGTACATCCGTGACATATACGGGCAACAAACGTTCTATATCCGTTATCATCCATTAAACGTCCGCTGTATTCTCTCTGCATCCTCTGGCCATCCCCTCAACTCACATCTGCTGCAGCTGAAAACGGAAAGAGGGAGGAAACAAAAGGTACACGGAATGTCTACACAGCGTTAGTAGGATGGAAATAGAAAGGATGTAAGTGTATGCATCTCGTATATAAAGTATTTAAAACGGACAAAACGTTTGTATCTCGGATGTATCTCGCATATTTAGGATGTCTGGAGTATGTTTAGAGTATGTAGAAGGACACCTAGTGGACAACCGATATTTTCTATAAAAAGGGGGAGAAAATCATCTGGATCTCAGTATAAGTCCAGCAGCCGTGGTGTACAGACCTCTTCACCCTTGGTCTTGGTCTTCAACATCATCAATTGTTCTCCACCATGGATGATGACACAGTCCGTATGATAGCTGCGCTCATTCATCACCAGAACCAAAACCTGTTCAGACTGTATCAAGTTTTACACAGAAGGAGAAGAAGGAGACTTCCAAGAGCTGTGAGGGTCCGAGGATGGATCATGAGAAGAATGGAATTTGGACTGTATGACCAGTTGATGGTGGAGCTGAGGAATGAAGACCCTCGTGCATTCCATCACTTCATGAGGATGCCACCAGCCATGTTTGACGAACTTGTGGAGCGTCTGAGACCCAGGTTGACCTAGCCGAGCACCAACTTCCGTCCCAACCTGGACCCTGGACTGAAGGTGGCACTGACTCTGCGGCACCTGGCCTCTGGAACCACACACAGAAACATGCAGAATACATGGAGGGTGCCACACAACAGCATCAGCAAAGTGGTCAGAGAAGTGGTAAAGGCCAACATTGAAGAATATGTGGAGGAGCTCCTCAGGTGCCCCACCACTGAACAAGGCTGGAGAAAACTTGCAGAACAGTGGTATCAGAAGTGGAACTTTCCCCACACCGTTGGAGCCATAGATGGGAAGCACGTGGCCTGCAAAGTTCCACCCAACTCAGGGTCCAATTATTTCAACTACAAGGGCTTCTTCAGTATCATCCTCTTTGCCATGGTTGATGCTGACTACAAGTTCATCTACATTGATGCTTCAGGCAACGGCTCATCTTCAGATGCCCAGGTATACAACGCAAGTGACCTCAAGGATGGGCTGGAACGCAACCTCATCATGGGTTTTCCAGGTCCAGACCCCCTACCCAATGACACACAAGATGTGCCCTACTTCATCGTTGGTGATGACGCGTTCTCCCTCAGAACCTGCCTCATGAAGCCCTACACTTCCAGATACCTCACCCGTGAAGAGAGGATCTTCAACTACAGGCTGTCCAGGGCAAGACGGGTGGTGGACAACACCTCTGGTATCCTGGCCAACAGGTTCCAGATACTTCTCACCACCATGCAGCATGACCCAGAGACTGTGAGGAGCATTGTGGAAGCTTGCTGCATCCTGCACAATCTCATGCGCACCCGCTACCCAGTGTTGCAGAACAGACTTGTGGACTGTCAATAAGGGAATGGGGACATGGAGCCTGGTGAATGGAGGCAAGGACGTAACCTGGTAGACACTGTGGATGTACAAGGCCCCAACAGAGCTTCGTGTAAAGGGAAGAAGCAGTGCAACCTACTGAGACACTGGTGCAACTCCCCAGCTGGAGCAGTGGAGTGGCAAGACAGGATGATAGAGGGTTCATGGATGCTTCCATGAAGCTGTCGCATAACACTGATGAGATTGTGCCATGTATGTTGAGTGGTCCTACAATGAATAGGGAATTAATAAAGAGTTTTGTTTATTTTAAAATGTGTTGATCAATGAATAAATTGTTATTGACAATAAAGGTCCATATGTGTGGCAGCTGGGATGGTGGACCATACAGTCCCACTATGGTTGCACTGGAGGTTTACCTATCCCACAACTATCCTTATCTATCCCACAACCATGCATAGGCTTAACCATTTTTTCAAAGTTTTCACCAACACTTTATTAAGTAAAAAAAATGAACCAAGTAAACTAAGTGTGTTAAGCAAAGACAACCTTTATTAACTTTCTTAGGTAAACTTTATGACTTTATTAAATAAGCAAAATGAACCAAGTAAACTGTATTAAGTGTGTTAAGCAAAGATAAACTTTCTTAGGTCAACTTTATGACTGTATTAAATAAGCAAAATGAACCAAGTAAAGTGTCTTAAGCAAAAATAAACTTAACAAGTAAACAACTCAGTCTCTGACACTATTCTCAGTCACCCTGAGTCATGTCCATGGTCTCAGTTGTTTAGCGGGCAGGGACTGTGGAGGTGGCTGTGGCTTGAGTGCTGGTCTGAGGCACCATTGGGGTGCTTGGCCCCGAGGGTACAACAGGGGGTGGTGTGTTCAGGAAGCTCTCAGAGAGTTGACTCAGTCCCGTGAGGTTGAGAGGCCCTTCATCAAGTACCTGGGATGTCAGGCACAAGACTGATGACAGATTGTCCGTTGACAGGCTTGGCTGTGGGGTGGAGGAAGGAGGAGTGTAGTGGGGCTGTCTAGCCTGCAGCTGGGTGAGGTGTGGCGTCTGTGGCGTGCAGTGAACCTGGGCCTGGACTGGGAAAGTCTGCTTCTGCTGTGGGAAGTCCTGGTAGTCGTAGCCTTGGTAGGTGAGAGGCTGTTGAAAGCCGTGGAAGGGCTGTGACATGGCCTGGGGTGGAGGAGCAGACCTGGACTGGGTCGGATCAGGTTCAGCTGGGCCTTGAGGGTTGTGCAGAAGTGCTGTTATCTTCTCCTTCATCACCTGGTAATGGGCCTCGGGCAGATCCCTCAGGGTGTGGTTCACGTATGTGATGAAGGTGTGGTGGCTCGAGGATCCTCTGTCCAAGTGGACCAGCTGAGAGAGAAGTTCTGTGCTGGTCCTCATTGTGTCCCTGATCTCCAACAGGACAGTGTGGCTCTGGCCCTTCAGTCTGCCTCTCTGCCTGCATCCTGTGGAGCTGGGGGTGGGGGTGCGTTAGTCTCTGGTGGCTGCCGCTTCTTCCTCCATTTGTGACAGGGGATCCTCAAAGTCCTCCCACATGGGGTGTGCAGCTGTCGGGGGGGGGTCTCTGCCGTGAGGCCCTCCAAAGACACCTGCCTGGACAGTGTAGCTGGCTCCTGGCTGGAAGAGGACTGGCTGTCTGTGGGCTGTCTGAGGGAGAGGGGCTGTCTGTGGGCTGTCAGAGGGGCTGCTCCTCGGTGGCGGACTTCACCCTCCAGAAAACTGCACTTGGCCATGACGTACATCTCCTGGTCAGTCAGCTTGACAGCGGCTGCCCAGATTTTTTGAGGTGTAGCTTGCCATACCAGGTGTGCATGTGCTTCCACCATCCCAGGAGTACATCTGCAGTGTAGCCCAGGCTCTCTGCCTTGCCTCTCCAAGCTGCCTGTTTCTTCTTGGTGTCCTGATACAGTCTGTGGCCCTTTCTCCAGAGGTACTCGTTCTCCCTCAGCCATTCCAGCACCTCATGCTCCTCAGAAATGGTGTACTGTTTCCTCTCTCCCTTCTCTTTCCCTTGCCTCTTCCTCCCTCTGGCAGAGGCTCGAGCAGGGCCTTCAGGGGCTTGAGCAGCAGGGCCTTCAGCAGCAGGGCTTTGAGGGCCTTGGGGCTGGTCCACCACAGCAGCAGCAGCAGCAGCAGCAGCAGCAGCAGCAGCAGCAGCTTCAGAGTCAGTGCCAGGGGGTGGGATGCTGGTTCTGGCCTTCTTCATCTTGCCAGGGCTTGAACGAGTCGGCACGGGCTTCCTCTTCTTGCCTGACTGACGAACCATAATGTTCCTGCTAAATGTATGTGGCACCACGTCTTTCCCCTGTATGCTGACTGCGTGCGTGCTGCATCCTTTTATATCCGCGGAGCTAACACAATTCATACTCCCCGCATGCACAGTGAACGCTTTGCATCCGATATACATCCGCGCGGCATCCCCTTTGTTTCCTATAGGCGTCCGTGATGCATCCATTTCATCCACTATGCATCCGCCCCTTCTGCTATGCATCCGCTTCGCAATTCTCCCCCAGAAACCCTTCGGAGGTGTCATCCGCTTTCATCTGCTTTCATCCGCTAGGCTTCCCATGAACATCCGTTTAACATCCCCACTACATACTACCCACGTCCGTTCTTTTCCGTTCTGTTTATGCAAATTTTCACCACTTTTTGGAGTGGATGACAATGGATGGAGCCACCCCCGAAATTTTGCTCGTCTGCTGTGTCCTTTATGCATATGTTTTGCGTCTGTCGGCCAGTGGGACCGGGCCTTTAGATTTGTTAGTGGGAGGTCCCTAAAAGATACTAAAATATACCCAGAGTTATAGCAGGAATCCTCAAGTTGCTTTTATGCAAGACACAAGTACTAAAGTATCCTTCTAGTTTTGTTTCCTACTAAGTACCACTAAGTGTTTTATTGTTTCACATTTGAAATAACACATAACCATTATGAAAAATAACCATGCTGCTTGAATCTCTCTCATCGTTTTTTTAAAAAACTGCCAAGTTTATGGCCATGACTATACTTCTGAAAGTCAATCCTACAAGTTAACTCTGTGCTGAGAAAGGACACAGTTCCCTCATCCAATTCTTTCACTATTCAATATCAATAAGTTGTCCCTAGATTCTAACATCATGAGAAGGGAAAAGATTTTATCTTTTCTATGAAATATTTTATCTTTTCTATTTCCTTACTTCCTCCCCATAATTTCAGAATCTTGGTTATATTTCCCATTTCTTTTTTTTTTTGTTTTTTTAAGCTTGATCAACTTCTCTGTTATTTTTTTCCCCTCAGAGTGCAGCTGCTCCAAGCCTTTGATTGTTCTGCTTAAGCTTTTCGGAATAATTCCAGCTCTATGATATCCATTTTGAGGTGTGATAAAGAAAAATATTCACAGTATGCTAAATGGGATTGCATCACCCATTTATATAACGATATTACACATTGGCTGTTTTATTTTCAGTTCCAGCAGCTGCACACTGAGATCTCCACTACATTATCACTCCAAGATCTCTGTGGTGACTGCTGCTTCAGATGTCTATTTGCACTTAAGTGTAATATGAATGTTTGTATACTTTCCTGCTAGAAGCGGTGTGCCAAAATCCTTCTGGAGCTCATCGCTGTCTTTGTTAATCTCTCCACCCACACAGAACATTGGAAAGTAATTATGTAAGGGGATATGGTATTCTGTCTATCTGTTGGTCAGTAGAATAATTCTCCCCAAACAGTACAGAAGAGCAGAATGTGATACTGTGGGAGAACTCAGCAAAAGAAAAGTTGGGTTTGAAGGTAGACTAGATCCTTCCATGCACCTCTGGAGTGGCAACAGAATAGGGATTCAGAATTATTCTGACTCATCCATTTTAAATTCCTTTCTTTCTTCTAGTTGACATATCCAAATGTAGGCAGCCTGCACTGTGCTTCACAGAGTGTGCACACTCACACACCACACACAGATATACAGCTTGTGAAGAAAGGAGAAACATGCATGCACGAACAGATTCAACAGAATATTATGTTATCACCAAAAAAAACTCAAACAAACAGATTTCTCCTATACTCACAGCTGGGAAGGGATCTGGAAAGCATTTCAGAATCCATGCTGTGCATGCTTTGCCTATCTTTTTTTTTTTTTTAAAGTAAAGGTTCCCTAAACAATTGTGTCAGACCCTAGGGGCCTGGATTCATTTCCGGTGATGTTGAAAGATGTTTCCGTGATCATGTGGCCAGCATAACTATATGCTGAATGGCATTACCCTCCCATTCAAATATAACAATAGCAGACTTATATACTGCTTTACAGTGCTTTACAGCCCTCTCTAAACAGTTTACAAAGTCAGCACATTCACCCCAACATTCTGGATCCTCATTTTACCCACCTTGGAAGGGTGGAAGGTTGAGTCAACCTTGAGCCAGGTGAGATTTGAACTGCCAAATTACAGTGAGCAGAAGTAGCCTGCAGTATTCCACTCTAACCCCTGTGCCACCACAGTTAGGTTAATATGCCTATTAATCTACTTGCATTTTCATGTTTTCAAACTATTAGGTGGGCAGGAGATAGGGCAAGTAACAGTTCAGTCCATCACACAGTGCTTGGATCATGAACTGCCAACAAGCCTAAAGTCTTAAGGCCCTGTCACACTGCCCAACGGATGCAAAACGGACACAACGGACGAGAAAAATGTTCCATCCGTTGTTATCCGCTCTCAGAAGGGGCAAAAATTTGCATAACCGGAGCGGATAACACAGACGCGGGGAGGACGCAGGGTGGATGAAAAGCGGATGCAGAATGGAAGCCCAGCGGATGGAAGCAGATGGGAGCGGATGGCACATCTGCTAGGCTTCCGGGGGGGCGCAGCAAAGTGGACGCGGAACGGATACAGCAGATGCAGAGCGGACGCTGAACGGATGAAGCGGATGCACAGCGGAAGCCTAGCGGATGCACAGTGGAAGCCTAGCGGATGCCGAGCATTAATTGCGCATGCGGGGAGGATGCATTGCATCAGCCCTGCGGATATAACGGAAGCAGCTCGGAAGCAGGTCGCCATTCAGAGGAAAGACCTGCTTCCAGACACATCGACTGCCTTGCCTGTCCTGCCTGCATGTCTGCCTGCAAGCCTTGCTGCCAGCCTTGCTGCCAGCCTCCCTGCCAGCCTTGCTGTCTGCCTGCCTGCCAGCCTTGCTGTCTCCCTACCTGCCAGCCTTGCTGCCAGCCAGTCTGCCTGCCAGCCTTGGTGCCTACCTACCTGCAAGCCTTGGTTTATGCCTGCCTGCCAACCTTGGTGCCTGCATGCCTGCCAGCCTTCCTTCCAGCCTTGGTGACTGCCTCCCTGCCAGCCTTCCTGCCAGCCTTCCTGTCAGCCTTCCTGCCAGCCTTGGTGCCTTCCTGCCTGCCTGCCAGCCTTCCTGCCAGCCTTGGTGCCTGCCTGCCTGCCTGCAAGCCGTGGTGCCTGCCTGCCTGCCAGCCTTCCTGCCAGCCTTGCTGTCTGCCTGCCTGCCAGCCTTGCTGCCAGCCAGTCTGCCTGCCAGCCTTGGTGCCTGCCTACCTGCAAGCCTTGGTTTATGCCTGCCTGCCAACCTTGGTGCCTGCATGCCTACCAGCCTTCCTTCCAGCCTTGGTGCCTGCCTCCCTGCCAGCCAGCCTGCCAGCCTTGGTGCCAGCCTGCCTGCAAGCCTTGGTGCCTGCCTCCCTGCCAGCCTTCCTGCCAGCCTTGGTGCCTGCCTGCCTGCAAGCCGTGGTGCCTGCCTCCCTGCCAGCATTCCTGCCAGCCTTGGTGCCTGCCTCCCTGCCAGCCTTCCTGCCAGCCTTGGTGCCTGCCTCCCTGCCAGCCTTCCTGCCAGCCTTGGTGCCTGCCTCCCTGCCAGCCTTCCTGCCAGCCTTGGTTCCTGCCAGCCTCCCTGACAGCCAGCAACCCCACAACCATGCTGAAGCACAGCAAGCCTCAGCCATCTGCTGCCAGCCCTTGCAAGAGGGACAGGGCTACCATCCCACCCCCTGGCCCTCACTCTGGTTCTGCTGGGGCTTCTGCAGCACGGGCTCACTCTTCTGGGGCTGGGGCTTCTGCTGCTTCTGCTTTTGGAGGAGCTGATGACAAGCACTCCAGCACCAGCCACCTCCACAGTACCTGGACCCTTCACCCCTGAGACTGAGTGACCAAGAGGAGTGCCAGAGACTCATTTTTGTTTTATAGCTTCTTGTTAATAAAGTCTATTTTTGATTCACACACTTGCTTCATTTCTGTTTTTTAATAAAGTCTTGGTGGAAACTTTTAGAAATGGTTTAAGCCTTTGCATGATTGTGGGATGGGTTAAGATAGAAGTAGGTTGGGCAGGGATACCTTTGGGATGGGTAATAGCTGTGGGTAGATAAACCTCCAGTGCAAGCATTGTGGAACTGTATGGTCCACCCTCCCAGGTGCCACACCTTTGGCCCTTTATTATCAATAACAATGTAATCATTGATTCACACATTTGAACATAAACACAACTCTTTATTAAATGCCCTGTTCATTGAAGGCCCACTCAACATACATGGCACAATCTCATCCGTGTGATGAGACAGGCTGAAGGAAGCATCCATTAATCATTTATCATCCTGTCTTGCCACTCCACTGCTCCAGCTGGGGAGTTGCACCAGTGTCTCAGGAGGTTGCGCTGCTTCTTCCCTTCACGTGAAGCTCTGTTGGGACCTTGCACATCCTCAGTGTCTGTCAGGTTTCGCCCTTGCCTCCATTCCCCAGGCTCCATGTCCCCATTGCCTTGTTGGAGGTCCACGAGCCTGTTCTGCAAGACTGGGTAGCGGGTGCGCATGAGATTGTGCAGGATGCAGCAAGCTTCCACGATCCTCCTCACGGTCTCTGGGTGATGCTGCATGGTGGTGAGAAGTACCTGGAACCTGTTGGCCAGGATGCCAAAGGCGCTCTCCACCTTCTTGCCCTGGACAGCCTGTAGTTGAAGATCCTCTCTTCACGGGTGAGGAGTCTGGAAGTGTAGGGCTTCATGAGGTAGGTTGTGAGGGAGAAGGCATCATCCCCCACGATGAAGTAGGGCATATCTTACATGCCATTGGGCAGGGGTTCTGGATCTGGGAAGCCCACGATGAGGTTGCGTTCCAGCTCCTCCTTGAGGTGACTGGCGTTGTATACCTGGACATCTGAAGATGAGCCGTTGCCTGAAGCATCGATGTACATGAACTTGTAGTCAGCATCGACCATGCTGAAGAGGATGATGCTGAAGAAGCCCTTGTAAATGAAATAAGTGGACCCCGACTTGGTTGGAACTTTGCAGGCCACGTGCTTCCCATCTATGGCTCCAACGGTGTGGGGGAAGTTCCACTTCTGACACCACTGCTCTGCAACTTTCTTCCATCCTTCTTCAGTGGAGGGGCACTGGAGGAGCTCCTCCAGGTATTCTTCGATGATGGCCTGCACCACTTCTCTGACCACAATGCTGATGGTGTTGTGTGGCACCCTCCATCCGTACTGCATGCTGCTGTAGGTGGTCCCTGAGGCCAGGTTGCACAGAGTGAGTACCACCTTGAGCCCACGTTCCAGGCTGGGCCGGAAGTTGTTTGCCTTGGTCAACCTGGGTGTCAGCCGCTGCACAACTTCGTCAAACATGGCTGGAGGCATCCTCATGAAGTTCTGGAATGCTCGAGTGTCTTTGTTCCTGAGCTCCACCATCAGCTTGTTGTACAGTCCGTCCTCTGTTCTTCTGGCGAACCATCTTCGTACCCAGAGGCTTCTTGGCCGCCTCTTTTTCTTCCCGTAGTAGTTCACAGAGCCTGTAGATAGCTTCGCACTGTTGCAGAAGGATGGTGGCTGCCAAAAGGACTGTGTTACGATCCACAGTGGACATGACTGGATGCTCTGGAAGAGCAAGAGGCAGATGAAGGCTGCAGAGGTCCGCACCACAGGGCTGCTGTTCTGAAAGTGAGATCCAGATGTGTTGCTCCCCCTTTTTATAGGCAGTATAGGTGTCCCTTTGCGTTCTCTAGGCATCCTCTAGGCATCCTCTAGGCATCCTGTAGACATCCTTAATATCCGAGATAGGTCCCCTCTGCAGACGTTTTTTCTGTTTTACATGCTTTGTTTCCATGCTGCATCTGCTAGGCATCCGTTCTGCATCCGTTCTGCGTCCGTTCCGCTTCCTCCTTGCGTCCGAGCGGATGCGAGTTGCGCGGATGCGCAGCGGATGCCTAGCGGATATAGCGGATGCGTAATGGATGCAGAACGGATGCGTAGCGGATGCATAGCGGATGCAGAATGGACAAATTGGATACATTTTCCACGCAAAAGTTTTGTGCAGCTCAAAACTTTCTGAGCGGATGAAACGTCAGTAAATGGATGCTGGACAGATAGAGAGGAAGCAAAACGGAGGCAGTGAGTACATCGCGTTAACCAATGGATGGCAAGCTTTTTTGTCCGTTTTACATCCTCTTTGCATCTGTTGGTGCAGTGTGACATGGGCTTTAACTGTTTACCTATCCTAAATAATCTTGCATTATAAACAAACATGGCCACTTTACCACTCATTCCTAATTAACTCTCTAACTCTACAATATGATGCCTTTTGAGAAACTTTTTGACAATCTTTAGGTTTGGAGAGATAGAATGTTTGCAGAAGTCACGTTGCTCCTTCATCAACCTTATCTATTCTTTCATCTGTTTGGCAATTTCATCATTAATAATGTTTTCTGTCCTGAATCCCCCATGGATCTCTTTTTAAAAAGTCGTGATTTGTTGGTAGTTTGCATTTGTTAGGAAAACTGTTGCAGAGTGATCATATGACTCCATGGTACCTTGGAACAATTCAGTTTTCCCTTGCATTTTTAACATCAATCTTCTACTGCAAAATTATAAAGTCTTTATAACTGAAGAGTACAAACACTGGAGTTGCAGCAGGAATAATTTCCCGTGTTGTTCCTCTCACCAAGGGGAGGAAACTGAGACTCTTGTGATTTCTTTTAATCATCTCTTCTACCTGAACTTTAGAATGCTACATTGTACTGCCGACCTTAAAATTCTGGTCACAGGTATCCCAAACATCTATGGGAATAAATCTGTGCTGGTTCTCTGGAACTCCTGAAACAAGATTGAATGTCTATAAATAGGAGGCTAGCTCTTTTTCCATTTCTCTTGTTTATTTATTTTGCAAACAACTCTTTAAAAAGAAATAGGGCAAACTCCAATATCAAAACTCTCTGAGAGAGAAGAGATGTTTTGGTGGAATTATTTGCACTTAACGGTGAAGAGCCCAGCTCCAAGATATTGTTTCCCTGACAACCAGAAAATAGAAGGCAATGAAAATGGGAGATGGGAGTTGACTTTTGGAAGATGTCATTATCTGTGTCTGTTAAAGTAGAAACTGATGTGTAATCTCTGGAGGCTTATTTGAGCAGTGTGGCCTTTGTCATCCTAAATTGTATCTTAAGGGTCATTTCTTCATCTCATTTTCATTTTCTTTCTTTCTTTCTTTTTGGTTATTTCCTGGTGACGAAGGTAGTGGTAACTTGGTTTTCTTCAGTTAAATAATGTATGTCCCTCGTGAGCTAAATGCAAGGTCTCTTAGAAGTAGAAAAGATAAATTTTAGGCTCTAGATAAAGGGTCTTACTAAGTCCTACTCTTTTATTAATAAACTACTACTTCAGAAACTTAAGGGCTGTTCTGCTCTTACTTGGACTTGTGGCCTCCAATTCTGTCTCACTGGCATAATTAACTAGATCTCATTTAGTTGATGGAACTGCTGTTTTACCAGGAGATGACAAGACTGAGAATATGACCCAGTCAATGTGCATCAGAAATCCATGCCCTCTAAGAGCACTAAGATAGAGAAGTGGAAAATATCTGAAATCTTGATCCCTAACCTACTGTAACATGGGGTAGAAAAAATATACCATGGGTTGAGTGCAGGAGATACATTAGAATTTATTTTATATTCTAATATATTTTATTTTTCCTTTATGTACACTGAGAGTATATGCACCAAGACAAATTCCTTATTTTGACTAATAAAAAATTCTCTTCTCTTCTCTTCTCTTCTCTTCTCTTCTCTTCTCTTCTCTT
>BLBF01000033.1:13994574-14006909 GCA_015471245.1 Laticauda colubrina
TCTTCTCTTCTCTTCTCTTCTCTTCTCTTCTCTTCTCTTCTCTTCTCGGCATTAGATCAAGGCAATTAATAAAAGCAGGGTCAAAAAAAGTCAGCGCCAAATTAGTACTAGAGCAAAAGGCAGCAAAAAAAAAACCTAGACAACCAAAATTGTTTAGACAGAAGAAATGGAAGTGAATGTTCTGAGCAGGTCTTAGCCTTTTGGCGTGGTGTTGGGGGTTGCACCACTTTGGCAAGGACTGGTTTTGCAGATGTGCTGCGGCTCTGTGGAGGATCTTAGCAACCTCTTCCCAGAAGCAACTCATTCAGAAAGCTGGCAGTGACCTGGAAACAGTATCCACTGAGAAGGTTCTTCTGGGAAAAGAAACCAGGTGGGGAGGAAAATGAATGCAACCTCGTGTCTTTCATCATTTTTTTATTGTGTAAAAATAAACTCGACAATTCATGTAGTTTCAGCAATAAAATGGAAGGAAAAGCATGAAGAACTAGTAGAAACAGTGCATTTTAAGAACTGCTGATGTGTTCTCTGGATGTCAGATATAACAATAACTTTCAAAATCCAATAAAGACTAATAGCAAGAAATAGGAAAATATACAGCTTTGGTTAACAGAATGATAACTCGAGAAACATACTGTCTTTCACACTGTACAGTATATACAATTGTAAAATTATCCTTTCCCCCCCCCTTTTTATAGGGCAAGTGGCATGCAATTTGGACTGAGTTCATTGACCGTTTCATGATTTCCCCCCCCCCTCACTTTGCCAGATAATACTGAAGAAGGTATCTAATAAGGTTCATGAGCAGATTGATCTTACAAGGTACAATTTAGCTAGTCAGCTTAAAAGAGCACTGTATAAGGAACGCTGCTGTATGGTGCTATTTAAAAGAAAGCTATTTAGAGGGCTTCTTTTGGTGAGTCTATCACAGGTGGGCTTTCTTTCCCCTTAGCTCTCTTGTGTAGCCTTTTCAGGTTGGCCCTCTTCACTCTGTGACTTGCAGCAGCTTTGTGTGAGTGCTTCCTTAGCCTTGAGTTGCTCCTCTGCCTATCCAATTGCATATGCATTTGCCACAGCTTTACCCCAAAGGGTTTCAAATGTCTTACAATCCTCTCCCTTTTCTTCCCTACGGCCAAGGAAAAAATGCTTCCACCACATTCAGAAAAAGGGAAAGATTATTTCACTTGAAACTTTCAAGAAGAGATTGGACTCCCACCTGTCATAAAATGGTGTAGGGGCTCCTGCTTGGGCAGGGGGTTGGACTAGATGATCTGAAAGGTCTCTTCCAACTCTGATTATCTGTTATCTGATTGAAAAGGGCAGTAGAGTCATACAAACCAGGAAGTCTCTCTCTCTCTCTCTTCTTCTTTTTACAGAAACCATATAAAACATTACATATTTCAAAATAAACTTTCTTGTTCTGTTTATCCTTCCTCTGTAGTTTAAAAGTATTTTTCCAAGGGAATACCCGTTTATTTTCAATATATTCTTTTCTAATAAAAATACCCTTTTTCTTGATAAGTAAATTTCTTCTTTTTAAAGTTTAAAACAAGAGATCATGAGCGTGTGTGAGTGTGTGTCAAACAGAAAGCCTGGACATATCGAACAATAGATAAACTGTCAAAGGAAGATGAAATGATAGTTCAACGAATCTCAGACTTTAATCTGTGACTTTAAGCCTTCTTTGCCAGTAGGCTCTTTAAAATGCAAATAGGACTGACTTTTAATTATGCATGTTGGGAATCCTGGCAGAAGGAGGTGGATTCACTGACTGCCTAAATAGAGGACCCCTCATGAGGGGGGGAATCCTCCATACGCATAAACCATGGCAGCGTTTTGGCCAGCAAAAACCCTCCCTAGGAATGTGGTGAAATTGTCAAGACAATATTTCAGGCAAACATGTGTGCTGCTTGTTTAGTGCTCATTTTGCATGTATAAAAGGACATCACCTGAGAGAGGCATGAATTATTCAGTGCAAGAGTAAAACATCAATTGTATTAAGCAGTAGCCTTGGCTTGGGGCAGGGTGGGGCTGCAAACTGGTCCATGTCCAGGAAAGCAACATTGATGCTGAACACCTCTTTCCCAGGGAAACCTGGCATGGGAGTGACCACAACCGAACAACCCCCAAGGACATGCACTTTGGGAAATATCACTTAGTCTGATCTGAAAGCACAGTGTTCATTGAATGGCATCAACAGTACCTGTTCGGAATCACTCCCATGTTGAATGGAGAATGCTAACATTCCCCAAACATTTGGGGGTAAGAGCATGCTTGAAAGAAACAGTTCCCATTGATTTGAATGTTAACAAGTTCATTGCTCATCTTTTAGCTAGTTGATTTTTGTTTTTAAGGTCATGCTTTTATCAGGGGGAAGAAGACGGCACGAATAAGTGCCTTTTTTTTTCCCAGCCACACCTGACCTCTACTAATGTGCTTGAATGATTTGTTTTTAAAGCATGAACTATTGCTTGGCAAATGCCCCCACAGCTCTGCAGTAGCCCATGCAAGGAGGCAAGCATTAGATCAAGGAAACACAATTGAAGCTCCTACTGAAAACATGCAAGAAATGGCAGTGCACCCCTTATCTCCCTAGAAGCCTGCAGAAATCTAAGAGTATACCATAAATGGGACCCAAAGCAAGGAACATTATTGATTTGCAACTAGTTGCCACTGAAGATGTGTGTGCGTGTGTGCACGCCCAGGGGAAGTAGGTTCCTTTGTCTAAACAAAGCACAATCCCCACAGGAGAAGACAACCAAGATGCCTTCCTAGTCTTAGGTCCTTTACAAGATACTCTTGTAAAATACTGTGGATTTTACAACAGAAATGCACTTTGTCTCCTTCACAAAAGTTTGTGAAGGATCTACGCTAACATTCAGGCCAGGGTTCCCTGTAAGCTTCAAACAAGGTTAGTTCCAAAGAGATTCATGAAATGGCTACACGGCCATTGCCTCCACCATCTTCTGGGTCTATGGAGCAAAACCAAGACTGGCCCTTCGCTCAGCTTCTTAGCTTTATTGGCTGAAATGTGTCCTTCCCACCGTTCCCTTTCACCTCTCAAAAAGGAAAGCCTTTGCACAAATTAACACAGCATATGACACAGGGCCCTTTAGGGAAAAGTCCAAGCAAGGCTCATTGTACTATGTAATCCTGCCCCCTGCTATGATGCCCCATTAATACTGGGGAAAAAAACCAAACCAAAATTCTCAGTTCACAAGTATGGCCATGGAAGTCAGAAGGTAACCACATACTTTGGATCTGACCCCTGTTCCTCCCCGCCCTTCCCTCCCACCCTCCTCCCCCACCCCCCACAACAAGCCCTTCAGGTTTATGGCTCTTAGAATAAAGGAGGTTAAGCAAGGGGGTGGAATGTCTCAAAGGGGTGAGAAAATGATTCCATCTCTCAGCCAAGTCTTCCATTAGAGGTCCAAGATGTGTTGTTTTTGGAGGGGGGCAGTTGGCTATGAAATTGAGAAGGAAAGGTCCACCCAGGAAGTGGCTTGGGAATTCACTGCCATCTTCAGGCCACAAAGCTTTGGAAGAAACAGTAGCTAATGTCTCTGGGAGGATGGCTCTCTCTAGACTTCACAAAAGCTTGATGGCTAACAGAGGCAGATCCTTTAAGCCAGAGGTCTCCAAACTTGGCGACTTTAAGACTTGTGAATTTTAACTCCCAGAATTCCTCAGTTGAAGTTGGGAGTTGAAGTCCACAAGTCTTAAAGTCGCCAAGTTTGGGGACTTCTGCTTTTGGCTCTAAGCAAAATAAAGGCAGTGTAGGAAAGCAGACTGTTTTACAGCTGCTCCTACATATTATCCCAGATCTGGACAAGCCGTCCAGGATCCTCCGCTTGGCAATGCTCCCAAGTCTTACCTGTACGTTTGAAGGGGCAAAGATGGCTCTTTCCTATTCTGGCTATAACCACTAGTGAACACCACCAGTGAGGGACAGTAGAGGACCTGATCAATTTAAGACAAGAAACCATTCCCTCACCTCATCTTCTTATCCAGCCTCCTTATGCACCGTTCAAAAGCTTTTGCCATCCCGGTAACTCGGAAAACAATAAATACAATTTAAAAAAAAAGAATCAATACCTGCCAAGAGGAGAATGGCTGCTGAAAAGACACAGAGTAGAATAGCAATATATATAGAGAGATAAACCTTAAAAAGTATATGCAAACAAAGACAAATGTGCTGAAAGAGTTGCACCAGCCCAAAGGCACTCAGGCTTCAAACGAAGTTGGCAAGCCAGAAAAATCAGACCATTCAACTCGGATCATCATAAAGCAGTGGGAGGAAAGCTAGGAACCTTCTCAGGGTTTTTTTTGTTTTTGTTTTGCCAGTTTGCAAAGTTCCAGGTGGTCTCAGAATGGTATCAAGAACTCCCTTTACATTTCCTAGATTCCTAGTCTTCCCTCCCTCCCACAATAAAATACTGATTCTTCAGGACAAGTAATATGATTTTTGAAAGTGACAGAACAGAAAAAGAAAAAAAAAAGGAAGGCAAATTGTCTGTCTGTAAAACATTCCTGGATGAGAAGAATGTCTGTTCACCCGGGGTTCAGCGGATCTGGGAGAGGGAAAAGGAAAGAATGGCAGATTTAGTTGATCTGACGGCAGGCTTCAAATGTCCATTTGGTGGCTCCACCGTAAATATCAATGTTAGTCTCAGACCAGGCTATGACACTACCAGGCAGGGCTTTGGTGCTGCAAGTAGCCAAGTTGTAGACCTCCCCCAGGGTCAGCTTTCGGTCCCAGATGTTGAAGTGGGCCAGTTCTCCCACAAATGCCTGGGTGGCATCAAATCCACCGCCAAGTGTATCCTTAAATGGGAAACAAAAAAATGAAGATCAATGGTTTAAAAAGGTCATTCTCTGCAAATAGGTACAGCGTCATGTACATGAGGAGGTGCATTTTCCTTCTCCAGAGAACAAACACACAGCATTGACCATCTTAAAACCTACTATAGTAAACACTTGAAATGAGCCAGAAAGCTTTTCAGGTAGCAAGGAAAGGTCAGGTAGAATAGACTGCATTAAATAAGCTCAATGGGAAATTGAATAAAGACAAGAATATTCAGTCACTGAAGTGCACTTTCTGTAGAATATATTTTCAAAACTAGAAGCTTTGGTTAAAAGTTCTAATATTGGTGCTGTGCCTCAGATAATGCTTTTTTTTTTTTTTGCTTAGTTATCAGCTACAAGAATTGCTTTTTAAATTGCCAGCTTTTTAAATAGCTATGAATTTAATTATTATTATTTTACACTATCTCCAATTGGTGATATTTATTTTTGTTCTTTCCACCGTAATTTCATTCTGCTAGGTAATAATGTGTATCAATATTTCTAAACCAGTTCCAAAAACTTTTAAACTTATATGTGTCCACATCTGAAGAAAGTTTGTTTTACAAATAAGGAGTTATAGTGGTGAGTGAATCAAGAAACAATAATTGAATTCATGATTTTCCCCCTCATGAAACAGTTTCTTCAGGTGGATAAGCAGTATTGTTAAGGAGAATTTATTTATCTATGTTATTTGGATAGTAAGAAAAGGAAAACAGCTGCCTGATTTTGCGAAGTGGGAAGGGAAGAATCTGAGATGACTTGGGATGAATAATTACATGGAAATATTCAGGTTAGTCTGAATCTATGATCTGATGACCAGAACTCCCCAAACACAGTACTGTCATAAAGCTGAGGTGACACATTGACACTTCTGTGTAAATCCCTCTTTCCCTACCTAATACCCTAAAAATATATTGGAACTGCAAGACACAGGTGGCTGAGAAATGAATGGTTACAACTGAATGTATCCCAAAAGTACAAGTTGGCAAACACTGGTACAGATTGCTGGTTAGTATTTTTGGTGCCTAAGGCTCTGCAGAACATATCTTGAAAATGTGATTTGTGCAGTGGAAGATCTGTACTGATGCATTTTATAATATACATTTGTATGTAGAGATGTTTATATAGAGCTTAAATAGGTGCCACAAAACAACAACAACAACAGATTAACCTTCTTTAACTCCTATGCATTCTGGACTCCTCCCGATTTAAGCATTTTTCCTACTGCCCCACCAGTCCACTAACCCTAATTTCTCTTCTGTTATTATTTTGAACAAAGTAAATTCTACCCTCTTTCATATTGGGGAACAAAGCTTGGAAATTCTAGCACAAGTCTGAGAAATCTATTCATACCTAACCAATTAAATGCTGAAACTCATGGCAACTTTGCTGCAGGAAACCTTATAATGTGTGAACAAAGCATACTTTGGCTATGAAGTGTTTTGATATGATCAGGGTCTTGTTAGCACCAGCAGCCTATGACTGGTATGATCAGAGCTAAAACAGAAAAGCACAAAAAACCCCAGTGCCCATTGGAATTGAAGGGGATCCAAGGGGAGCTTGGAACGATTTAGAAGGACACATCCAAATGCACTGAATGCAATTAACACCAGAAGTGGATGTTTTCTCCATTTCTGATGCTTAGCACCTTCTTCACCAGTCTTTATATGAAACGACAGCAAATTACTGCAAGGACAAGCTGACAGTTATTTGTTGTAGATCACTGGGTGTTCTGCAGTGGATGGACACGGATTTTTTTTTAACAGCATTAATTAAAACTCTCCCTCGACAAAAGCATATTGCAGAAATGAAAAATATGTGGGGGGTGGTTAGGAGGGATAGCCAGGAGTCTTTTTGTATGTATATTAGAAGATTGTGAATGTCATTCAGTTCTGGCATTCAATATGATTTTTGGACTTCACATTTTTTAAAAATTATATGTGTTACACATGCTCCCAATTGGTAGATCTCAAGATTCTAGTTCTAAAAGCCCAGACTTCTGCTTATCCCTGCTGCAGAGGGACGATCATTTCCTGTCACCACTGCACCACCTTACCTGTTCCTGGCCCAACACTAGGACCCCTTGGGGCTTGATCGGGTGATAAGGGGCCAGGTTTTCCCCATTGCCTCGCTGGGTGCCATCCTGATAAGCTTCCCAGACACCATCCCGGGTTGTCCATGCAATGCAGATATGGTGCCATTTCCCATCATTAATGACAAAAGGAAGCTTTGCTACCTGAGGAAAGAAAAATGAGAGTTGCTGCAGATATGCATTTCCCCAAATATATTGTGCACTGTATTGGAGATCTGATTGCTGTTCTATTTACTAATAAGATGGGAACTTTGCCAAATCTCCATAGCAGCCATTGGTACATTTATATTATCTGAAGGATAACAAAAGTTTGCCATCTAAAGCAAAATGCACTTATCTGGGATTGATCAGGTTGATCACCTTGAGAAGGTTCACTTCTGAGTAACCATGAAAAGAATTGCATTGAAAGTACATTTTATGAGAATGCTTGTTTTATGGTCAAGGACACAGAGTTAGATTTGCAGGTTTAAATACTATGACAATAAGGAAACAGATCTGAAAATATTGTCATGTATTTCTACAGTTCTGGAATTCTGAGAAAATGAGAGTTGACTTCTTCAGCATTTAAAATTGAATGCATTTGTTAAGCCTCAGAAGAATGTGTTGCTTAAGTTGGAATATATCTTGACAAATTTGGGGACGCACAGTGTAATTGGAAGAATGAAAAAACAAGCTGGTCATATTTATGAAAATATGCAAGTTTTCACTAAAGTTAGAAGTTCTCCTTTGAAAAATTTCTTTAAAAATTACATTGTGTACAATAGCCCTTCTTTAAATGTTGGTCAAATCGAACGGTTTAATTCAGAACCATGTAAAAAACTAGATGTATTTTGCTTGCCCTAGAGAATACATTGAAACTTGAAGTTTTTTTTAAAAAAAGACTCATCTTATTTTCTTACATTAAAAATAAAACTGTGTTTTAAGACCAGCATTTACGGTATTATTTAGCACCAAAGATTTGCAAATACATTCTTCATGTGCAAATGATATTTGGAGAACAAATGCAAAGTTTTCATTGTTTATCTACACATTTAAGGAGTAATTTGCCTCTTTTAATTTTTTCATGTATTAATATATGCATATCAACTTCACTGAAAGAATAACACTTACCTTGTCATTGATAAGAATCTCCATAGGATTATTACCCCATTCAATAAGTACCAACTCATTGGCTTGTCCAGGTACTGCATAAGAGAAGGGTGTGCCTACACCTGGAGAGGCATTTGATTTTATCCACATACAAATTGTAAATGCATACATCTCTGGCAAGCTTTTCTTCACTTTTGCGTACATGTAGTTGGTTCTCAAAGGGAAGGTCAGCTGAAATTTATCTGTTGGCCTATTATCTTTCTGACCTGGAGGAAGATAAGAAAGGGTGTTTGTTCTGTATTTGTAGAGTTATTAAGGCTGTAATGCTACATTCATTTATCAGGAAGCAAGTTTAATGAGACTAATTTCTGAGTAGACATGCACAAGATTACAGATTGTTCTTCTGAGGCAGTGCCAAAAGTAATGGAATGAAGCTTTGTAGAAATGCCTTGATCACTTCTCAGTATTAATGCTAGCACACAGATCTGAACAAATAAATAAATTTATCTTAGAATTTATTTTCTCTTTCTTTTTCTTTCTTTCTTTCTTTCTTTTTTCCTTTCTTTTTTCCTTTCTTTTTCTCATTATATAATGAACCTTAAGATGGCAATATTCAAATCCCTCCAACACATTTCAGTACACTAATCCTAATCACATGGACAGCAGTTAGAGAAAAGGCTCTTTTTCTCATTTCTCTCTTTTTACTCTTAATGACTTTTATATCTGTATCTCTATATATACACACACAGTAGGAGCAAAGAATATACGTGGATGCAATGATTTTACTGGAGTCTGAAAAAAAATACTCTTGCTTGTTCTAGGTCACTTAGAGGATAGAACTCATTCTATATAAATCACTTATATTAAAACATGCATTGGGTACTATCTGCTAAGATACTTCACTAGTGAATAGTATTTTTTTCCAACGTGGGCCAATATTAATTTAGATAGATTATACAGAACCTATTTATTGCCCTTCCCAATTTGCATAAACTCACAATTCACCCCAGAAGAATAACTGTCACCATTAGGGACTGTAAATTACAGTGAAACATCTGTGTATGTGTATGTTAGGAAGGACATACAGGAGCCACTCTCCTCCAAGTGGATCACTGTTCGGGAAAAAAAGCCCTACACCTATTTCAATCCACGTTGCTTTACCTTTCTCTAAGTCACTGATCCTTTGGTGAAGAGAAGTTAAGGTGCTTTCTATTTTTCCTCTTTCTTCAGACTCATTCTTGGAGTTGTACTTTCCTTCTTCCAGGCTGTTAATTCGAGAGAGCACTTGCTTTTCTAAATCATCAATGTTGTTCTGAAGTATATCCTTCAGGGAATTGGTTTGGCTCGAAGAATTCATCCTACTGAATTGCTGTGCAAGGTTGGGGGAGAAGCAAAGAAAGTAAGTAGTTTGGGGAAAACCAAATTAACACCCTAGCATTATTTTTCCAGAAACTCATTCTGAGGCTACTCTGACACAGCTAAACGCATTCAGAGCTTATCAAGTGAAAAAGCAGTGCCAAGTTAAAAAGGAACAAGCTTAATCTGTTAAAGAACTGAGTGATGGAGAACATTTTGAATAGGATGGTGAATGTTTTTGCCTCCGATGTAGGGCAAAGCTGCACCATAAAAACAATATGCAAGTCAGCAAAGGCTGGATAACTCACAGCGAACTCTGGAGTATCTGCTTGCCTAGATTTAAGAAATAACAGAAAGGAGAAAGTTGTACCTCCAAGTTTTCTAGCCTTATTTTGAGCGACTGCAAAGTTTGCCCAAGTTGGCTCAGTGTTTCAGCAGCTGGAGTCCGGGAGAGATCTCCCATCGTGTTTTTGGAAGAGCCGGTCTGCTTTCTGTTGGAGCCCCCACCCGTTTTAGATTCACCAGGGCCTGCTTCTAGAGTGCTTTGGCTCTCACACCTGCCCAGTTTCGTGGTCAGTTCCCTAATGGTTTCTTTCTGATTCATAATAGTCTCTTTCTGCTGGAGCACCGTTTCCCGGAGCTGTAGCACGATGGTTTTCATATCCTCGGTGCTGCCGCCGCTGCTCTGCATAGAAGAGGTACACATGTCCATATCCACCGGCACCGAGGTGCAGATAAATCGAGTCTGTCCAAAATTCTGGGCGCATCCTTTCAAGTAGAAAAGGGAGACCAAGACCAAGCTGCAGCGGACCGCGGCAAACATGATCGGAGCAAAGATCCCAAGCAACGCGGAGCTCCGGGAAAAAACCGGCAACAGGAGTTTCAGCACCATGGAACTGTCCACCGAACTGCCGAGCCGATTGCGGTACGCGGGCTGCTTTTATAGAGGGCGGGAGGGGCTACAACGCCACTGACGTCATAATAGGGTGGAATCCCTGTTTAATTGCTCGGTGCCCATCGAGTTTCCTGCTTCAGGAGGTCTCAGTCCAAATCGAGGGACACTGAGCAGGTCTGGGGACTGCGCCGACTTGCTGCTTTCCTTCTTGCAATGAATGGAACGGCGCGCAGGGACAAGCTGCGGGGGAGGGGAGGGAGGGGAGGGGAGGGGGCGCGGCCTGCGCACGCAGGAAAGGACCGGCGCCCGGTCGGATGCGTAAGGCGTGCGCCTGTGCGGCAGAGCAGGCTGTCTTCGGACAGTGGGAAATTGCTGTTGCGGGCCGCGTGCTCGAGGGGTGTTTTTTTTAAAAAAACAAACACACACACACACACACACAGAGAAGCGGATCTGCGGTGGGCTCCCGGAAATCCTCTCTCAACAATTCTCCAAAAAGTGACCACTTTGAAGTTCCTCGGGCAAAACGGAGCGGCTGTCTGGAATTGGAGGGTTATGTTGTGAATGAATGCAGGAGGCAGGTGCGCTGGGCATCCGCCTAGGTGCAACTTTCCCGCGTGAAATCGCAACAATCGCGGTCTACTCGTGCTCGTGTTCAAGAAGAGAATGCGAGGGTGTAAAATGCAGGCGGGCTATCGTCAGAACAGTCTGTTTTAAGCATAATTTGGACCCGCAGGACATCCTTCCTCATCCCGTAGTTCAGGACGAGCACACACACACACACACACCCGTAGGACCGTCTAGAGGTACAGGGGAGCGCGCGTTTGTAGCGTTGCATCCCAGGCGAACAGAAAACTTGTGTCTTTGCGGAGTTTTTGGGTTTGCGGAGCATTACTTTTCTCCCCGCCTGCCACTTTGGCCGAGATGCTAGCGTACTTCGTTCAGGCCTGTTAGTGTACTCCGTTTGACAAGAGGACGCCAGATTTGAACGAGTCCAGTCTAGGAGCGTGCGACCGATCTGAAAGAGAGGGAGGGAGGGAGGGAGGGAGGGAGGGAGAGAGAGAGAGCGCAACGTGCCTAACTAAAATTTTAGTTCTCTTTTCCAATTCCTTTTTCCCGGGGACACCCAAGAAAGGTTTCATTTTGATTCGCGGCGGCGGGGATTGTTGCCGCTCCACATGGAATCGGACGGATGGAGGAGAGTCGAGGAGCGCAGTTTGGCCCAAATGAAACTTGCCCGGGGCCGACCTTCGGCCGCTTTTCTCTGTGACAAAAGCAGAATATGGCTCCATCGGGTTTAGGAGTTGAAAAGCTGCGCTTGGGAGTTTGGCAGCGCGGCATCCTTCCTGCCCTCGGCCTCGCTGTAGAGGCGGGGTGAGCCCCCCTTTCTTCTTTCCCGAACGGAAATGGGAGAGAGGAGGAAGGCGGGATGTATATGTGTGTGTGTGTGTGTGTGTGTGTGTGTGTGTGTGTGTGTGTGTGTACACATACATATATATATTGTCGACTCTTCCCTCCATCACCCCAGTTCCCGCCGCCCTTTGCATCCTTTCCCCGCCGTTCCCACCCCGGGAGATCTGCTACCCGGAAAATCACTTTCCCGCAACCCCCGCCCGCCCCGCGGGAAGCGCTTTTGGCGCTGTCAGCGGAAGGAACCCGTCCTCTTTCCTTCTGCCTCCTGGCATCAGCTCGGCTCGCCTTTCCGGAGAGCACCTGGCCCTTTCCCGCGCGCGGACGGCCTCCGGGCTCGTCCGAGGCTCTTCTTCCAGGCGGCCAGCCACGGCCCTTCTCGTTTGCCGGGACCGACGTTTGGTCGGCCGGGCGCGACATCCCCCGACGGGGCTGGGAGAAGAGCGTTCTGCGCGGACAGAAAAGCTCCGTTCTCCCTGGATAACACCCGGACAGAGACAGCGCGGGGTAGAGGGCGGGGTGATCAGGATGTGAAGGCACAATTCAGAGCATTTTACTCTGAAGTGTAGCCTGAATCGAGCTATTGAGAAGCACCGCGCTTTTAACACTTCTTCTTCTTCTTCTTCTTCTTCTTCTTCTTCTTCTTCTTCTTCT
>BLBF01000033.1:14006919-14033040 GCA_015471245.1 Laticauda colubrina
CTCCTCCTCCTCCTCCTCCTCCTCCTCCTCCTCCTCCTCCTCCTCCTTCTTCTTCCCTTTCTCCTTCTCCTTCTGATAATCGTGAGGATGAGGATACAGAGGATAGTGATTCTGGATGCTTCTGAATTAGGGATCAGAAGAGAGATTTTTCCCAGCTGTCCTTAAACCATCTCCTCATACAGTTACAATGGCGCACTGGCAGCACTGAATAATGCCAACAATGTCCTCAAAATACCTCGTTAATCTCTTGGGTTGATTCCCCATCCAGCTTGTGGTTTATCCTGCTCTTACTCCAGAGTAGTCCTATTAGGTTTATGACAGTGGAAAGTAGGTCACGTTCTTCTTGGGCTTTGTTAGCTGAAAAGATACCTTTAGCCCCATTTCCCACCTCATGCATGGGTGGGCTTCTGGGTCATCTTAACTGAGATGAGATTGTCAACCTGTCACTCTCTAGGAATACAGGACTCCAGTCTGTTCTGTATATTTTCCCCTCCCTCCCTCTCTCTTCTTTCTCTTTTCCTAGAACAACCAAATCACAGGGCTGCAAACTTCTGCTCATGAAACAGCAGCAACAGCAGCAATGTTTCTAAATTTCTTGGCTGCCATCTAATGGTTGTCTGGATTTATGTAGCCCCACTTTTTTCACTGGCAACGGGCAAAAATACATATTTGTGTTTTTCAAGTCTATTCTCTCCTTGGATTTTTTTTTTTTCAGTAAATTTGAGGGAGCAGAGCAGAGAATGACAAGAGCAGGCATTAGCTATTATGGCCTCTTTATGACCTGTGGACTTCAACTCCCAGAATTCCTAAGCCAGCCATGCTCAGGAAAGGAGCCACTATTGCCCCCCCATACCTTCCCCAGCCTAGAGTCATTTCTTGCATCCAGGGCTTCATCTGAAGAAACACAATGTAATCTCTGTTGGACTTTCCGTTTGATTCCATCATTCATTCTTCATCTCCTCTATGCTTGTGAAAGAAGGGACAGAAAGATGGGGAATGGGTAAATTATGCAAACACTCAAGGATAGTGGCTGAGAAAAGTTGCCTGGATATTTCAGTACTTGTGCAGTTACTCTATCTGACCTTGTTCAGAAAATTTAGGAAGTGCTGAATTGGATTCTCAGGCCTGTAATAAATGCTTGGGTGGACTCCTTTCCCATTCTTCAACCTTAGAAAGCTGTGCTTTCTTCTCTTTCCCCTGTTGTTTCCCTCTCTGAAGGCAGTGGTCTTCCCATCTATTCCCTTTCAGGACTTGTCTTCTTTCTACTTTCCCCCAAGGCAGTGTTCTAGGACCAACTCTCTTCCTACTCTACATAAATGATCTCTGATCATATTAAGAGCAACTGCATTCTCTTCGCTGATGATGTAAAGCTATTCAACACCACAGACAATACTACTACCCTCCAAAAAGACTTTGACTATGTATCAGAATGGCAACTTTAAATCTCAACAAATAAATGCTCTGTCTTACATATTGGCAAAAAAAATCAGAAAATAAAATACAAGCTGAATAATCAAGACCTTGTTGATGATCCAAACTCTGTCAAGGACCTTGGAGTACTCATCTCTAATGATCTAAGTGCTAGAGCTCACTGCAACTACATAGCCTAAAAGGCATTAAGAGTTGTTAACCTAATCCTACGTAGCTTTTTTCTGATAATATCACACTACTAACTACACTATACAAAACATTTGCTAGACCTATACTTGAATACAGCTCATCAGTCTGGAACCCACATTATGTATCTGATATTAACACAGTTGAGAAAGTCCAGAAATATTTCACAAGAAGAGTTCTCCACTCCACTCCTGTTTTGAAAACTTTAGATCCAAAATGGAGCAACTAATCTCAAGGTTGGGGTGTTTCCTTGCCATTAACATGTGTTTGGTTCCTTAAGGGGAATGCCAAGGAAAAGTGCCATATCCTTCTAAAGAAGAGTGCCAGCCTTGGGCACTAGCCAGGAATTGCTTCACTGAGTACCTCTTAAGAGGGAACTGAAACTGGTGTCCGTGACAAGGGGAAACAATCCTGGCTGCAGCAGAAGCTGTCATTGAGGGAGCTGCAAAGCCAGGAAGCAGAAAATGGAACCCTCCCTTCCTCCCTCCCTCCAAATGCACATGTTCTGGGCCAGGAGCCAGCAGGTCCTAGTGCTCTCTTGGAGCTCTCTCCCTGCCTGTGATTCATTGTCTTAACAATCTGGAAGAGGATGTTACACTCTGCAAGGCACCCAGGGACAAATGAAGGAGACTCTGATGGTGTTTCAGGCTGATACATACACAGACAGTAAATGTAACTGGTAGGAATCCACACACATTCATGGAAAAGAACTATTGCTATTTGGGGAGAAGGCAAATTGCTCCTTGTTTACACTAGCTTTTCTCCAGTTGTGCTGTTTAGATAGTTGGCCTATAACTCCAGAAGTAACAAATAACCAAAGGTCGTGTGCAGATCTGTATATTGGGCAAACAAAATAAACACTTTATAAACACATGGCACAGTATAGGAGAACAAACCCATCAGGACAAGATTCAGCAGTCCATCTGCATTTAAAAAGAAAGGGCATTCTTTTGAAGACAGCCAAGTTCACATTTTGGACAGAGAGGACCGCTGATTTGAAAAAGGAGTCAAAAAGGCCATCTATGTCAAAATTGAACAGCCCTCTCTCAATAGAAGGGGAGGGATATGACATCATTTATCTACAGTCCACAACACAGTCCTTTCAGCAATTCCAAGAAGGCTCCAAATCCATTTGCACTACTCAGGTGACCCTGATGACACAGATAAACCTCCCTCCAGGTGGCCTCAACAACTTGTGAAAAGAATGCAAATGACCAGCTGTCTGCAAGGGGTATAAATCCTTCCATTCCCCTCCATCCAGTCAAAGCTGAAGAAGCATTTTGGATGAGAAGTGAAACACCTTGAAAGAAAAACAAGAAAGTCCAGTTGTTTCTTGAAAAAGTACCTTTGGGACAAATAACCAAAGGCTGCATCTGGAAGCTGCCCTGTAAAGAACATGAAATTAAAGGATGAAACACTCAAGGAATCTAGGGTTGTTGACAAATTCAGGGGATCTTGGAGCAGAAACAAATGAGTGTATCTCTTTGACCTGCATAAGGATGAATTATGTAATATACATTTCCCTGTGAGCACATTAACTCAAGCTAATACTTCTACATAATTATTTCATATAGAAATAATTCCTTTCAATATGAACAAGCTGGAACCTACTTGTTCATATGGAAAAGAATCAATGTGTCAAGGCAGCAACAATTCCCTTCACCGCCAAGAACAGATTTATGGATGACATTATGTTAACACAAATAAAAGCAAATATACTGTCCCAGGATGATGTTGAAGGATCCAATCTGGGTCGGTCATAAGAAATGGGTTTAATCTTCCAAGCTTTCGCACTCATGCTGCAGCCCATCTTCAGGGAACTTCTCTTTAGCAGAGTGTGTGTTCTGGGCTATTCTGTGTGTGATATTTATATGGTTGTCTTGTGTGTGGCTTTTTAGTAGCTGACTGGGGTGTTGATGGCTGGCTATTAAGTCATTGGCTGTTGTTTCCCTGTGCTGCCAAGCACACACATCCTAAGTGTTTGATAAGCTAGTGGTAAGTCAGCATTCCTGTGACTGATGAAGGACCCATTTCCCAGGCTTCAATCTCTTCCCTGGCTGTTTTTGTGCCTGTTCATCCAACAATCTGAGTAGCTACAAAAATGGAATGCATTGAATTATGTTGACACTTTAAAAAATATATGTTATTTTTAAAAGAAGGAACAGAGAGAGCCTGTGGCCTTCCAGAGATTACTAAACCATGATTCCTAGCAACTCTAGACAGCATGGCCCATTAGAGTGGAGAGAGTTGTTATTCAGCAATACAGACAGCCACAGAATCCCTACCCGAGATTCATCCCTAAAGGCTCCATTAAGAAGAGCACCTTCTGGGTATTACATTGAGCAAGAAAAGATTCAGACTCATATAGCAAAGAAAAGAAAAATGTCCCAGAATGAGACGCTCACAATGATACATATGGAACTGACACTGTGATGTAGACAGTGACAAGTCTCTCCAATTTTGTTTTTCTTTCATTCAACTATTTGTACACTCCATAGGCTATGTATGACTTTACTATGTGAATGTGAAGTTTTTTTTCCACACAATGTAAGCTAGAAGCAAGAGGAGGGGGAAAATGCTGAAGACCACAACTGGTTTATATAAATGCACTTTTTCAGTCTTGGAAGCCTCCCATGATTCCCCACCAGCAACACTATGGATGATAGTGACTGGCGATTACAGCACATTTGAAGGACATCTGACTTAGAGGAGGCTGGAGACAATGAAATATTTAGGTGTTTTGCAGGCTTGTAGTCTTTGTCTAACCCCCACTGTTCCTCTTTGTACTCTTTCCTTGCTCTCTCAATAATCGGGTTTGCAAAACATTGTCGAGTAAAATGAGAATGGTTGTGGTGATTTGATGTTCTCGGAGCTTGATTGTTTGCTTGCAGGCATTTTGTTACCAGACTGGGTAATGAAGAGACTCCACAGTTCAACCCTGAGCTATATATATTGTCTTTTATTGAGATTGGCTAGTTTCTGGAACTAAAGAGACCCAGTTTGTAATGGTTAAAGCTTTGGGCCTTGAATTGTGATCTCTCCTTAGACAGATGGCTGACCTTGGACCAAGGACTTCTCTCTTAGCCGTAGGAAGGAGGCAAGGGCAAACCACTCCTGAAATCTTGCCAAGAAAACTGCAGGGACTCCAGGCAGTTGCCAAGAGTCAACAATGACTTGAAAGTACAAAAAAAAAAAAAATCTAGATCAGTGTTTTGTATTTACCCAGTAAGCAATAGTTAAATTAAGCATGATTTTCGGTTGTATGTGACATAGTACAGAAAGTTCTCTCTTGAAGTAAAAAAAAAGTCATAGCAACACAAGATTTCTTAATTATTGAATGTATATCATCATTTATCCCTTTCCCTTATAATTGTTATTGTTGTTATCTCTTTTATTTATTAAACATGAAACTCAGTCAACTGAACATTTAAAAATATATCAAAAATATTGACTGGCTCTGCTGGTTGATACAAGTTGTGGTCAGTGTGGAAGCACGGAAAATCAGGAGACAGGAGACCAGTGTAACTTCAGCTCTTTATTCAAGGTATAGATCTGTGTCGCCTTTTGCGAGCCACGGCAGCTCTTCTTATAGAGCTAGCCGGCGGCTCTCACCCAATGACAGCTTTCTGAATCTCCCGCGATCGGTTTGTCCAATCACGGGAGATTCCTTACTAACCAATCACCATCATGCGTCTCGGCCAATCACAATGAAGTTCATTTCAGCCAATCAGGTTAGGGTATTACAAGAATGTTAATATGTAACACCCCTCCCCTCTTGGTATGGTCCATCCTACGTGACGTAGTCGCCTAGGTAGGCAGGGCTTTTTACTTGCCTACTTGACCTGCGCAGTTCAGTTGCTGCGTGGTCTTCAGCCAGTTCGGAAGGGATCTTCATTGCTCCCGCTCTTCTCCATGGAACCGCCTGGAAGGGTGAGTCAGATCTTTTGCCGCAACTCCCACCCAGTCTACTGGGTTCGGTCGAGTTGTCGGCTTCTTTGTTCCCGGCCGGTCTTCCCGGGCTGGTTGAGCTGGCTTGACTGTTCCTTCCAGGTGAGGTTTCAAGTGGATCGTCTTCCTCTAGTACCCTTTGGCTGCCTTCATTCTCCGGTGAGTATTGTTGGTTTCTTCTTTTATTTAGCGGTGTTTGTATTTCTGGTTCGGTTTGTGTTGGTTGGGCCCATTCAGTTTGTCGTTGTCTTGTAGTAGTATTTTCTCTTTCTTTTTGATGATTGTTTGGGGTTTCTCCCCCCCCCCTCTAGTTTTTTTATGAGAGTCTGTTTTTGAGTTTTGTGGGTTTTTGGTGCTGTTTAAAATTATTCTTGATCGTATTTGGTCGACATGCTGTTTCCAGTTACTTCCGTCCTCTGTTTCCAGCCGGTACAACCAGGGGCCTGTCACTTGGGTTATTGTAGCGGGTACCCATAGTGAGTCCCCTGAAAATTTTTTAGCGTAGATTGTGTCTCCCAGTTTTAATGCCCGGTACCGGCTGGATGAGTCTGGTGGTTTTTCTGGATTGTATGTTGGGTGAAGTCTGTCTGGACGGGATCGGAGTTTTCTTCCCATCAGGAGTTCTGCCGGGCTTTTATTGGTTTTAGCACTTGGTGTTATGTGCTGTATTGTTACTAGTTTATTTATTTTGTCGTGTATGTTACCTTTTCTAAAGCGTCTTTGGTGTATCTGACCATTCGTTCCGCCCGCCCGTTCACCTCTGGATGAACGGGCGCTGTCAATGCGTGTTGGATTCCCCGTTCTGTGAGGAATTGCTCGAATGCCAATGCCCTAAATTGTGGCCCGTTGTCAGATACTATCAAGTCAGGTAGGCCGTGGGTGGCAAAAAGTCTGTTTAGTTGTTTTGTAACCGCCTCCGTTGTGGTAGATCACATTACTTGCAACCAGTTGGAGTAAGCATCTACTGCGATCAAGAAAGTGTGCCCTTTTGTGGGTCCCGCAAAGTCTATATGGACCCTTGACCATGGGCTGCTTGGTGTTTCCCACTGGAGGGTTGGTGCTTTGGGCGGGTTTGGTCTGGATTGCTGACATTTGTCACATGTAGCCACCCAGGTTTCAATGGTTCTGCCTATCCCTGGCCACCATATGTAGCTTCTGGCTAGGGATTTCATTTTCACGATGCCCGGGTGTCCCTCATGCATCATGTGTATTTTTTTTTTTTTTTGTAAGCTGTCTGGAACTACCACTCTATTGCCTCATAGTATACATCCCTTTTGGAAGGATAATTCAGTTTGCTGGTTTTGGAAGGGTTTAAACTGGTCACTGCTTTCTGTTTCCGGCCACCCTTTTACCACCCAGTTCAAAACTTGCGCCAGTTTTCCGTCTTTGATCATCTCTCTCGCAATGTCTGACATGGTTGTTGGTAGGTTGGACAATGTCTCTATTTGCCAGGTGGATGTGGTGGGTGAAGGGTCATCTTCATAATCTGTTAAGGGGCAACAGCTTAGTGCATCGGCATGCGAGATGCATTTCCCTGGGCGATGTATTAGTTGGTAGGTATAGGTGGCAGGGAACTCAGACTACCTTGTCATCCGGGGAGGCAGTATGTTGGGGGTGGCCTTGTTCCCCGCCAGGATCCCCAGTAGTGGTTTATGGTCAGTGATGAGGGTGAAGTCCCTACCGTACAAATACTCGTGAAACCGCTTCACACCGGTAACCACTGCAAGTGCCTCCTTGTCGAGCTGGCTATAATTTCTTTCAGCCTTTGATAGTGTTTTCAAGAAGTAAGCAATCGGTGCTTCTCTCCCGTCTGGCAGGGTATGGCTTAGTATAGCTCCGATGCCAAATGGAGAGTTGTCACAGGTTACCGTTAGTGATAGAGTCTCGCTGTACTGGATGAGGACTGATTGTGATGTGAGGAGGTCTTTTATGTTCCAAAAGGCAGCCTCTTCCCTCTTGCCCCAGGACCAAACGGACGTCTTGTCGAGCAACCTATGCAGAGGTTCCGCTGTTGTTGCCTTCTGTGGCAAAAAGACATTGTAGAAATTGATTAGTCCCAGAAAGGCTTGTAATTCTGCCTTTTTTTGAGGTCTCGGGGCTTCCTTTATTGCTTTTATTTTTTGGGGGTAGGGTGGATTCCGTCTTTGTCCACCAAATATCCCAGGAACTCAACCTTTTCAGTGGATAACTGGCACTTTTCTTTTTTAACTTTAAGTCCTGCGTTTTTAAATTTTTGTAGGACTTCTCTGAGTCGGCTTCTCAGTTGTCTTTTGTCTTTGCCCGCTACCAACACATCATCAAAATATGGCACGACTCCCTTAATTCCTTGGAGTAACTGTTTCATTAAACTCTGGAACACCCCTGGTGCCACACTGACTCCGAATTGAAGTCTTTTGAACCGGAAAACATCCCTGTGGGTCACAATAGTTTGTGCTTCTGCAGTCTCGGCATCGATGGGCAGCTGTTGATATGCTTGCGCCAAGTCAAGTTTCGCAAAGATTTTTTCCTCCCCCGAGTGAGTGTAGGAGGTGCTGTACCACCGGGACTGCGTATGCACTTTGTTGCAGTGCATTGTTAAGTGTCGCTTTATAGTCCCCACAAATTCTCACGGAACCGTCTGGTTTGATTGGGGTGACTATTGGGGTCTCCCAGTGTGCATGATCTATTGGTTCCAGAACCCCTTGTGCTGTGAGCTTATTATTCATCTATTTTTGGTTTGAGTGCGAATGGAACTCACCTTGGCTTGAGATGGATTGGGGCAATATTGGGGTTCAAGCTAAATGATATTGGGGACCCCCGGTACTTGCCTAATTATCCATTGAACACTTCTTGGAATTCCTTCATCAGCTCCTCTTCCCAGTCTGTTTCCTTGACATGGTTGATACCCGTCACCTCGATTCCTAATGGCGCGAACCATTCCAGACCCAGCAGGCTTGGGCGGTTTCTGTCGACAATGGTGAGTGGAAGTACTTTTCCATGTCTTTTGAAGGTTACATGGAAGTGTCCAATTCCTATTATGGGGATTATGTTCCCCTGATAGTCTTTAATGGTAATTTTCTGGTTCTCCAGCTCTTGTTTCTGTAACCTGGGCACTAACCTCTTAATTGTGTCCCAGGACACCATGGAGAGGTATGATCCAGAGTCCACATCCATTCTGCACGGCCTGCCTTCGATGCTGACCTGCACGTGTACTTTTCTTGCATTGGAGTTGTCTGAATGGCCGATTGTGACTGTTTGATGGGTTTCTTCCCATCGTCTGGTTTCACTGAGCCACTTGCTTCAGTTTTCATGGTTCCATCAGTTCTCTGTGAATTTGTCTCAGAATTTTTCTGGGAGGCGTGTTGTTGGGCTGGAGTTCCATTTGTTGCGGCAGACCTTGGCGATATGCCTCCATTTTTCACAGTACCAGCAAATGGCATCTAAAAACCGGCACTCAGAACAGGGGTGATCGTCACCGCAACTGGCGCACTGGAAGCCCGACTTACGACTTCTCCACTAGTCTCACTCTACTTGCAATCTGTGGATCTCGTCTTTCTCATCGTTGGTGTTGGGTGATAGATCGACGTCCTCGTTGTGCGCCATCGTTGCTTTGTGACCAGGTTCAGTTCATTTTTCAGGAGATGTGTTGGTCTCCGATGTTGTTGGCTGGTCCCTTGTGTTCATTTGTCACATCTTGGCTGCTGATTTCTTCATGGCTTCGGCTGTGGTGGCTTCAGCAATGGCTTTGGTAACTGTAATGTCTGCCTGAGCCATTTGCCTGCTCTGGAGCACAGGGTCTCTGAGACCGAGGACCACACAGAGCCTCATCCATGTCTGAAAAGCCACACGCACCTCTGAAGTTCCTCAATGCTGCCATGAAATCCCCGATGCTCTCTCCGTCCTTTTGATCCCAATGGTAGAATTTGTGTCACTGGATCAGGTTTGGCACGGCTGGGGCATAGTGGTTCCAAAATAACCGATCGAGATCTGGCCAAATCATCTCCTTCACATCCTCTGGCTTGGCCAATGCTTTGGCCATCTTGAATACGGCTGGCCCGCAATGGGTCAGGAACACAGCTCTCTTTCGGTGGTCATTTGCATCCTTGAGATTGTTGCTTTTGAGGAACATGAGGAATCTATCGATGTAAGATTCCTAGTCCTCGGTTGCCTGATCAAATGGTGCGGATGGCAAGTTCCTGCCGGCCACCTCGTCGGTTGTTCAGCTCGGTTGCCACATGCCTGATTGGTCTCTTAGTCTCAGTATCCCATCCTCGTTGCCAGTGTGGAAGCACGGGAAATCAGGAGACAGGAGACCAGTGTAACTTCAGCTCTTTATTCAAGGTATAGATCTGTGTAGCCTTTTGCGAGCCGCGGCAGCTCTTCTTATAGAGCTAGCCAGCGGCTCTCACCCAATGACAGCTTTCTGAATCTCCCACGATTGGTTCGTCCAATCACAGGAGAATCCTTACCAACCAATCACCGTCGTGCGTCTCAGCCAATCACAGTGCAGTTCATTTCAGCCAATCAGGTTAGGGTATTACAAGAATGTTAATATGTAACAGTCAGCATCCTAGGTGTCAACCAAGTAACTTCTTAAAATGTATGCCGTTCTGAGTAGCAGTCTTTTGCAGCTGCACAATTTTTAAACATCCCAACTGGATACAGATACCACAGGGACAGGGATTGTTCTGTCATTTTGGGTATAGATAGTCCTTGCCTTCATATAGTGACTGTTCAAAGTTATAACAGCATTGAAAAAAGTGAGTTATGACCATTTTTTACATAATCTTTATAGCTTCCCCATGACAATGTGATCAAACTTCAGACGCTTGGCAACTGACATGTTTTTATGATGGTCGCAGTGTCCCGGGGTCATGTGATCACCTTTTGCAACCTTCTGACAAGCAAAGTCAATGGGGAAGCCAGATGTACTTAATAACCATGTTACTAACTTAACAGCTGCAATGATTTATTTAACAACTGTGGCAAGAAAGGTTATAAAAATGGGGCAAAACTCACTAAACAACTGACTTGCTTAGCAATGAAAATTTTGGGCTCAACTGTGATCATAATGTGAGGACTACCTTCATATTCTCCAACGTTAACTTGTTGAGCCATTACGGATGATTTTCCAGGCATAATTAGATTGTGTGCATGTAACTGGTGAGGTTATCAATTTTTTTTCTCAACATGAAATTTTGCAATATTCTTCTCAAGATGCAATTTGATCATTCTTTTGATACAGAAATCTTGTCACAAGAAGAATTATATTTTAAGCAACTTTATGAAAGAATAAAAGTGTAGCAAGAAGATACTTGGCAAATGTTTTGGGGATAAATCCCCAAAAATAAATAAGCTGAGTTAATAGGGAACATGGGAGATGGAATTCCAAGCATCAGGAGAGCATCTGGACATTCATCTCTTATTTTAAGACAAAGTGGCAAAATTTCTGTTCAGGCTATCAGTAATAACTAAGTTATGACAAGAATGCCCTGCAAGTGAGAAAGTGACTCTAATATAATCAATGAAAATTCTTGTTGGTGAAGATAGTGAAGAAATGGATGTGGATGAAAGAGAGATGTGTAAGACTAGAATTTGTAAATGGTTCATTCATAAGAACTGGCTGTTGAACACATAGGGACCAATTGGACGAGGCCTTCTATCTGGAAAAGAAAATCTAATATAAATGGTACTCGACGTAAACAATAAAAGCTGAGAACTGATGGAAAGGAATCTCTGAAAGCATGACCTATAAACCAAGGAATCCATCTGTTTCTGGACTTGCAGGTAGCAGTGGGGTCAATGGGGCTTGCACACGAATGATTATTACATCAGTTTATAACTATTTCTCAACCAACTAAAGTTGGCAACAGTTATCCTTGCATTGACAAGGCTACTGCAATAGCTATCTACCTGGGGCAATCTTATAAAAGTATCTGGACATTTTAGCTGGTGGAAGCTAGGCTACTAACTGATACACAATATCAGTGTGATAGACATTTTGAATAGATTGAAAATGATTGTCAATTGATCTGGGGACTCAATGTAAGGTTTTGTTTAAATCTTAAACACTTTATGTCACCTAAGAACTAGCTGCCTTGGGGAATTGCATCTCTTGCTATAAAACTCTGTTGATAGCAGGAAGAACAAATTTGAAGGTATTCCATTTGTAAACATCTCTTGATTAGTTCTTTGGAAAGTTCCTTCTTGTCTGTTGTTACTGAACTATAGTAAATACTTCCTTAAATATTGTAAAATAGTCCTCACTTAACAATGGCAATTGGGACCAGAATTTCTTGTGCTATGTAAGGTCATTGTAAAGTGTGACATCACATTACTGGACTGCATAGTGATATAAATTCATGGCTGCTGTTGTTAAGTCAATCAAAGTGGGTCATTAAGTGAGGGCAACACATGGTCACCATTTGCAACCTTCAGCTGATTTTGTTTGCAGGAAGCCAGGAAAGAAGAAAGAAGATGATCTAAATGAAGACTGTATGACTACAAGGATGCCGTGCTGGCTATAAGTATGATGAACAGTCATAACTACCACTTGCTCAGTGCTGTTGTCAATTCAAACAAGTGGTTGTTAAATAAATTGTCTGTATTGGGTTCCTGTTCTCTCTCTCTCTCTCTCTTATAAAGACATACATCATTAGTCAGAATTGCTTTAATGATAATTTTATTTTCAATGTCCTGATTTTTAATTAGACTGCTTTCACATTTATTTTGGAATTGGATTGCCCCCCCTTCATTTTAGCCACTTTGATCATGTCAGATGTTTAAATCAATAATGATTTCATATCTATGTTATTTATTTGGGCAATTATTACATCTCCTTTCTAATAAAAACAAACTCAGGGTGGCCAACAACAACAACAACAATAATAAAAAGAGCCAAGAATAAACCATCTTAGCAATAAACACAGTAGGTCTTCTTGGGAAGGTCACTGCTTCTCAACCAGATTTTCCAAACCTGGCCTGCCTTGCTGAGAGATTGTAGCCGAACACATTGACCTTCAGGAAGTGCTATTGAAAGGCTCATTCAGTGTTATATTTATTCCAACCCTGAACTCAGCTACTTGCTGCAAGACCAAATACCTGACTGACAGTAAAGCAGGAAAAGCTATTTTGTACAGCAAGAGAGAAGTTGCTGAAGGGATGGCTGCATCAATATTCAGAGTTTAGCATCCATTGTTCCCAATATAAACTTTTCAAAAGCCGCCCCCTTCTTCAAGGGAATTCCATGCCGTTCCTGTGAACAAATTTCCATCCCATTAAGGTGAACTTGAAGTGGCCGTCCCTTTTCTTTCTGATGCAGAAATTTATTTTTTTTCTAAATCTGTAGCATGACTTGGTGTTGACAGTATTTGCTGTTTAAATAGACTGCAGTTCTCTAATTAGGGCTTAAAGAAGTGCAATGTATTCCAAAATAACTCACAGGAATGAGATCGCTAGAGACTCATTGTCTGTGTACAGTTGATTATCAGTGGAGATATTCTAGCAGATAGATCAGCACCCTACCTTTTATTTCTCAGCAGGCCATCTGGGGCTTGAAGATGTTTCCAAAATTGCTTGGACCTCCTCTCGCTCTTCCCCTTCTCCCTTTCTTCAAGCACAGTGTTTTCATATTCAAAGCACAATGCCCAATTTTCTAGATGCCAAATTGGAAGGTTAGCCCTTTCCTCTTTATTGTAATAGTTCTCCTTTTCCAAAACTGTTTCAGGCCACAGTTCTAGCACCTTTCTTAAGAGCAGCCAATGAAACATATCAGAGAACACCTTCCCCCACCCCCAATTAATAAAGGCAAAGTGCTGGGCAGCTTTATGAAGAGGATTTACCAAAGCTCTGACCAGGTATGTATGCTTGAGATTGAAAGCCCATTCACAGAAATTGTGGAATAATTGAGATGGAAGGCACCCCAATAGTCAATCTGACTCCACTTTCATTCCTATTAAATCACGCAGATTCCTGTGTTCATCCTGATTTGGATGAGGTCTGTGTAATCTTTTTCCTTTTGTTGAAGCTCTTTCATATATTTTTCTTTCTTGCTGTATTAGTCTACAGTTGTGGGTTGTTTTATTGTTCTTTACCTATAAAGGCTTATGATATATTTTTGCCCTAGATGCCAGGAACTCAAGAGCTAAAATAAGCAGCCTAGAAATGCCAAGAAAAGAAGCTCCTGTAGAAATTTCACTGGGGATTGGAGCTTTAATCCAATGGGTTTTTTTTTTAATTCAAAGCTTAAATTTCCTGAAACTCTTATCAGTTCAGTGCAGCCAGCCAGATTCACTGCTTGTTTGACATAATGACTTTGGATTGATGTCTTCGGGAAGAAAAAAAATCACTAAAGTAAGTAAGCCTCAAGGACTTTGAACTTACAGCATAATCAGGTTTGGGTGTGTAATGCACCCTGTAAGTGAACAGCCACTTTAAAAAGGTCCTCTGTGCCTTTAACATGGGTCAGTCACTCTTTTGTTCTGGAAGGCAGCCAGCAAAGATCTCAGTCTGAAGTTTGCTGCATTTTGCTGCAGTTCCTCTTCCAGATCAACATCAGAAAGATCCCTTTCTCCCTGTCCCTTTCCCCAAAGTCCCTTTTTTCCTGGTGCCTGACATTTGCAGACAAGTAATAAAGCCAGGAAGTTCTTTGCATAAGCCAGATCCTTGCAATGCTAGAGGGACGTGGATCCTTTTATAACAAATAATTTTAATTATATATTGCATAAGAGCTTAAGAAACTTTCTGGTGCAATCTGCTTGCTTGGATGCAGAATTCATTATCAATATTGTATCACATTTGGGTATCAGAGTTATGAAGTTTCATTAAAAATGTAAATTGTGGTTTAAAACTGCTGCATTCTCTTTTTAAAAAAGATCTTGCAAAAAGAAAAAGTCATAGAGGGTGGATGCTGAAGCTAAGTGGAGGAAACTGCCAAAAGAAGAGATATAAGAAACTTGATTTCTTTGGGAGGAGAAGAAGAAAAGAATAGGTTAGAGCAAGGGAGGGGGAAGGGGTGCATACTAAAGATAAAGCATTATCTTAACAATCCTTCTTTGTCACCGCCCAAGTTGTATGTTTTTATTTTTAAGGAATTACCTAATTAATTCCTAGTTCTTATCTTATCCTTGACTTCTCCTTTTCCCTACACCCTCTTTTCCATGTACAGTCAGCCATCCCCAATGTGGTATTCTTTAGAAATGCTGGGATTATGTTTCTCAGATTCCTTAGTCACAGAATTGAGGAAGGCTGCTCTGAGACCTTTAGAGAGAAGCAGTGTTCATCTTATCATCTGTACAGCATATCACAACATGTTCAGAGTGAAATATGTTTACCGGCGGCTGCTGACATTTAAACTGATGTTTCCTGTTTTATTATTGTTGTTTTATTTTCTTTATTTCATTCACAAGGACATATGTATCCATCATGCTATACCTTTTGGAGGAAACGGCACTGTATAGAAAAAGCCCCCCAAATAGTAAGACATTAAAGGCATGAAATAAGGAGCAATATGGTTTACAGCATTGTTTTTAAACTAAAACTCTCATACTTTTTCATCTATGCTTTCATTGTGTTCAGTGTTTCTTGTACTGTACTACATTTTGTTATTTAGACTTCTCCCCTCTCTTTTTTGAAGGATTTCATCAATTCTGTCCAACCACAACTTTCTTGGTCTTCCTCTTCCTCATAACCCATTTGTGCTTCCTTCATACACTTTTTTTACAGTTAATCCATTCATTTTCTCTGCAAGACCAAATTACTCCAAAATACTTCTTTTCATATTATTTACTCATTTTATATTCAATCCACATTATTTGAGCGCCAATTTATGCTTGATCCTATCCATTCTCATTTTATTACACACCACTCCACAAAGTCATCCATTCCCATTACATTCAGTGTTCTTTTCATTTTCTCTGCCATACCTAACTCTCATTTCCACTTTTAAAAAAGTAGGCAAAAGCACTTTTATACAGAGTTATGTTTCATTTTTTAGAATATTCATCTGTCACAATATATCACATACTACCCACTACCTTTCTACCTGCATTTGCAATTCTTAAAAAGTCTCCATTCATTTCCCCATATTTAGGAACATTTCAACAAGATACACAGAATTATCCATTTCCTTTCATTTTTCAGCTTTTGTTAATAACTTGCAATCATTCATTCATTTTCCCTATCAAACAAAACTACTTCTTTGTCTTTGTTAATTTATAGGCTCATTATTCAAATTATAAAATCTAACATTTGCATAATTATGTTATTGGCACTGGCATAATCTGCATAAAAGATGCACATATATTTATGTCCTCAACCAACATACCTTTAATGTCATCATGAGTATTTCTTTTCTATTTTTCCTTAAATGCATTAGATTAGACTACCAAAATTAGACTTACCTATTTTATTCCCCACTATTCAGTAAGCATTCCATTTGTCCTCACTGATACAGTCCTTGTACAGATATTAAAAAAACATGAACTGTTCATAAGTACACCATAATCATATTTTAATTATTCTCAGGTTAACCACCGACACCTGCAGCCTTATCATTTTTCAATATTCTTACAGCATTTATTATTTCCTTTTTATCAAATTTTCCTGTAATATATCTGCAACATTTCTATCAAGTCTGTTCTTTAATATATCATTTCCATATATATCTTTAAAATATTCCTTCCAGTATTCCTGAATTTTAGTTTTACTCCAGATAATTTCATAACTCTTGCTATTATTTCCATTCACTCTGTCAGAAGCTCATTGTTTAGCCACTTCTGAACCATTTTTCCTTCAAGGTTGCTTTGCAGTTTCTCTTTTAATCTTAACTGTTCCCTGCTTCATTTGACTCCATTGTTTGCAACTCCAATTTTTTTTGGTATAAACATTTTTAATCTCTCTACATACAGTATTATTCTCATTTTGCTGCAAACCTTCTGTTTGGTGCATTTTTCCCATCAACCACTTCTTTCTCTTTATCATTTGATTTTCACCCCTACATTTTTCAGTAGGGTGCTCCCCTGACAAATTGATAATCGCAGCAGTAAAAGTGAAACTGAATTTAGGTAGGATGAGGTAGGACTTTTATTGTGATTCCATGGTCCTCTCTCTAACCCTCCCCAACACTAGAGGTGTTGTCTTTTGAGGCCATCTATACAATTAAAAAATCCTTTGTTCTATTCCAAACAGCTTCAGTATCTTCTCTTTTTTATATACCTATGTTCCATTCACTCTGAGATTGATTTATCTCCTAATACCTTCCATACAGGACTCATACTTTGTTGTCCCATCTTTGTTCAATTTATTCCTACTTATCTATTCATGGAGAATCTAGCAGAATACTCCCCCCCCCCCCAACATATCCATTGAGAAAGTGTTCTTTCCCCCTCCCCAAACTCACCATGTTTCTTCCATAATCTCTTGGCATAAAATATGACTAGTCTATGATTATGAAGAATATGGGAACTGGGCCTGGCTAGTCTAGTGAAGAGAAGGATCAGGGGAGACATGATAGCGGTCTTCCAATATTTGAGGGGTTGCTATTTTGCTATTTGAGGGGTCAAGCTATTTTCGAAAGCACCTGAAGGCCAGACAAGAAATAATGGATGGAAACTGAACAAGGGGAGATTTAACCTGGAAATAAGGAGAAACTTTCTGACAGTGAGAACAATCAACCAATGGAACAGTTGTCCTCAGAAGTTGTGGTTGTGCCATCACTTGACACTTTTAAGAACAGATTGGACTGCCATTTGTCAGAAATGGTGTAGGGTCTCCCGCTTGGGCAAGGGGTTGGACTAAATGACCTACAAGATCCCTTCCAATTCTGAGTATCTGTTATTATCTGTTATTTCCTATTTTAGTACACACCCATAACAATCTAAATGGCACAGATCCATACTTTCTGAGACCCATTTTCATGTTTTCATTCACTTTAAATCTACATCTTCACTTCGCTGCATGTATATATCCATTTCACTTCACAAGATCATATCATCTTCCTTCAGAGTCTCCAGAATTTGAATCAATAATAAAAACATTTATGTGCCGTCGATCTCACTATACAAAGTGACTGTGAGTGACTTATAATACATAGAGTCATAAACATAAAAAATATTAAAATTACAAGAATTAGATAACAAATAAGAACCAAGAGCACTAGTGGTAACAGAAGTGGGATCCACCAACCACCTCCATTGTAGAATGACCCCAAGCCAAGTTTTTTTTTTAAATAAACTTTATTAATTGTACAACTAAAATGCCAAACAAACACATACACAATACAAGAAAGAAAAAGGAAAAAAAATGATTAAAAAAACCTTGCAATTCTATTATCAACAGTCTATGGTTCCTTGTTTGTTATCAATATTGGTGACATATTTACAAATATATCTTATTGCGAGTATATAATTACTACCTCTTGTACATTTTATGGTGTTTACTAATATATTTTCTATTTTTGTTCTATCCAGTCATACCAGCATTCCCAGCTTTTATAATATTCTGATATTTATTTTTCCTTAAGTGCTAAGGTTAATTTATCCATCTCTGCACAGGCTGTTATTTTGTGAATGACCATTTCCCTGTTGGAATAGCTGCTTGTTTCCAACACTGTGCAAAGGTTATTCTGGCTGCAGTAAGAATGTGCAGTGTTATATATTTGACTTTTTTAGAAATTTGTCTATTAAATATCCCCAGTAAGAAGAATTCTGGTTTTAATTCAGTTTGCTCCACCGTTATTTCCTCTATTTTTTTTATTCTGTGCCAGAATGTTCCGTGTTTCTTTTTACAATTTCCAGCAATTCGGATTCATGTTAGGAGACATCTTCGCTATTCTCAAGGGCGAGAGATGCCATCTATAAAACATTTTATAGGCATTTTCTTTATATGTTGCTGCTTTTGTGATTTTATTGTTCCTTGTCCAGACCTTTTCCCATTCTAATAATGTAATACTATGTCCTATGTTTCTACTCCAAGCTATCATGTTGCCTTTGACTACTTCCTCTTCTAATTCTATCTCTAATAAATAATTATAAAATTTAATTATTTTTTTAAATCTAATAGGATTTTATCTAATTGTTGTGGCTTAACATAAATTCCAAAACTTTTCTCATCCTGACTATGTCTATTTTGAATTTGCAGGTAAGCCCACCAGTCTCCTTGTAGCCTTAGTTCTTGGAGATCTTGCCATGATTTTAAAGTTCCTTGCGCATCAAGGTCTTTGTATTTTATCATTTTGTTAAGATCTAGATTATTTGGATGTATCATCGCCTCCATCATTGAGATCCAGATTGGGATTTTTAAATAATGTTTTTTTTATTTTATTCCAATTAGACAATAAGGAATCTCTAATTATATGTCTGTGGAAATAGTTCTGTTTGATTTTTCCAGCATCCCATAACAATGCGTGCCACCCCCTCTGTAAGTCGTGGCCTTCTAGAAATAAGATTCTTTTATTCGATAGGTTTACCCACTCTTTCAACCAAAGTAAGGAGACTGAATTATAGTATATTTCCCAATTTGGGAGTGCCATATCTCCCCTGCTCTTCAAATTGTGCATTGCCCTTAGGTTTATCCTCGGTTTTTTTCCCTTGCCAAATAAATTTGGTGATTATCTTGTTAAGTTCACCAAAGTAATTTTTATTGGTATTGTTTGGAATAAGTAAATAAATTTGGGAAGAATGTTCATTTTTATAGTGGCAATCCTCCCTAGTAAAGAGATTTGCAATTTGACCCATATCTCTAAATGTTTCTTGACTTGGTGTAGTCGTTTTATTTTTTTCAATTATTTTCCAATCGGATTTTGCATTGAACCATCAATCAAATTCCTAAGTATTTAACTTTTTTTACTATTTGTAATCCCATTATCCTTTCCAATTTTATTTTCTGTTTTTCTGTTAAATTTTTAGTTATTAATTTCATTTTTTCCCTGTTGATTTTAAGTCCTGCAACCTTCCCAAATTGATCTAATTCTTTCAATAGTTCTTGACCTGTTTCAGTTGGTTCCTCTATGAAAAAACTGTATCATCCGCAAATGACTGGAGTTTATATTCTTCTTTCTTAATTTTTAGTCCTTTTATACCTGGGTTCTGTCTAATTTGTGTAAGCAATGTTTCAAAAGATAATATGAAGAGCAGGGGAGATAATAGGCATCTCTGTCTAACTCCTTTCTCTATTTTTATTGGACGCGTGTAGTCTCCATTAATTATAATATTCGCCTTTTGTGAATCGTAAATTGTAGTCACAATGTTTTCAAATTTAGTGCCTAAATTCATATTGTAAATTTGTTTGATTAGAAATTGCCAATTTAGGTTGTCAAAGGCCTTCTGTGCATCAAAGAATACAAGGGCTATTTGTTTTTCCAGGTGGGCTTCGTAATATTCCAAAACATTTAGTCCATTTAAATTATTCCTAATTTGTCTATTGAGCAGGAATCTGTTTTGATCTTTATGCATATATTCATTCAATATATTTTTTAATCTATTTGCTATAATTGTGGTAAATATTTTATAATCAGTATTTAACAGGGAAATTGGTCTATAATTTTGAATGTAATAAGTCTGAGTCTTCTTTCGGGATCAACAATATCAGTGTCTCTTTCCATGAATCCGGGATTCTTGCTGCAAGTAAGACCTCTTTATATACTTCCATCATGAGAGGTCCTATTTGTTCTCCTATTATCTTATAAAGTTCCCCTGGTATCCCATCAGGTCCTGGGGTTTTATTGTTCTTTTGGTTTTCTATTGCTGTTTTTAACTTGGGCCACGTAATGTCTCTAGTTAACATTTCCTTCATCTCCTCCTTAATTAGTTTATCTTAAGTCATACCCAAATAGTTTCTTATCATGTTCTTGTTTACCCCCTTCTTTTTATAAAGAGGTTCAAAAAATTTACATGCAATTTCTTTTTTCTGTTCTATTCCTTGTTGGGCATACCTGTTTTCATCTACTAGTTGGTAGATCAATCTTTTTTTGTTTTCTTTTTTAAGTGTGTAGGCCAACCACCTTCCTGGTTTATTGGCCTGTTCAAAGAATATCTGTCTAGCTGTATTCAACTTTGAAACCATTCCCTCTTGTTCAATTAAGTTTAATTTATGTTTAGTTATTATCATCTGATTTTTCAATTTACAACCTTTTGGGTGTTTTGTAGCTGAGTTTCTAATTCTTTGATTCTTTGTTCTAATTTATTTTGTTGGGCATATTTTTCTTTATTTCTTTTAGCGGTGTATGATATCATTGTGCCTCTTATTATTGCCTTCATTGTATCCCAAATATTCTGTTTCATAGTTGCCTCATTGTTATTTTCTTTTAAGAATTAGTCTAATTCCTCCTTACGTCTATTCATAAATTCTTTCTCTTGAATTAGCTGTGTATTTAAAGTCCACCTTTTCCTTGGTTTCTTCCTACCTTTCCACACTATCTGAATTGGATTGTGATCTGCCCATTCATTTGGTAAAATTTCAATCTCTTTTAATTCATTTACTAGCTCACCATTCATCCACACCATATCAATTTGTGTCCATGACTGATGAGTATTAGAGTAAAATGTAAATTGCTTTTTCTCAGGGTTTTAATTTCCTCCACATGTCTATCAAATTTAGTTCAATCATCATTTCCTCACATTTTCAGTAGTTCTCTTTTTTTCTTCTTTTCCCCCTTGCTACTGTGATCTTTCTGATGGTCCATAATAGCATTGAAATCCCCCAAGAAACAAATATTCTTTTTCTCTAATTCCACTATTTTCCCATTTAATTGTTTAAAAAATTCCTTTTGGTTATCATTCGGGGCATAAATTACCACTAATAGAATTGTGATTGATTTAATCCAAATTTGTAACACCAGGATTCTTCTATTGGGGCTCTGTTTTCATGTCGCCCTTCACATATACTGCTACCCCTTTCTTTTTTCCTAAGATCTGCTGGTGACGTATATAAATTCCCTAGCTTGGGCCATTCTAGATATTTTTCTTCTTCCTTCCTTATATGAGTTTCCTGTAAACATATTATATCTGCATTTTGTTTAATTAGTTTGGTTAGTATTCTTTTCCTTTTTTATCCTAGAGTTTAGGCCATTTATGTTAATTGATAATATTTTCTTTTTTTCATCCATCACCTAATTGACTCTTGCTCTTTGTCTTGTCTCTCTTTGTGGCTGATTGTGTGTCTTTGGTTCTTCTCTCTCTTGTATATTTTTTGAGTTTCTATGATTTTAATCTAAAATCTTCTCTTTCGTGTTGTTACTGGTTCATTTTTCTTACTTCTTGTTCTTTCTTCTTTATTTTTGATTAGTCTTATTCTTCTTGAAAGTAAGTCTAATTATTTCTCGCTCTTTGCCTTGTAATTACTCCAAGTTCTACTTGTGGTTGATACTGTGCCTTGTTTTCTTCTTTTACTTCTTGTTGTTGCTGGTTGTTTTTCAAGTTTTCTGCGGTCTTCTGTCCCTTCTTTTGATGCTCTTGGTCTTCTTGGGATTCCGGTTCTAATTTGTCTTTGTTGGTCTGATCTTCAGAGCCTACCAGTCTTTCATAGAAATCTTGGGCTTTTTTGAAAGAGTCTACTTTAATTGTTCTTTTCCCCCAAGTAATTAACATCCCTTCTGGGACAAGCCATTTAAACATAATACCTTTTCAATTTAATTGAGCCACCAGAGATTTGTAATCTCGTCTTGCTTCTCTAACCCTTCTTGGGATTTGTTTAAGAACTGAGATTTCTTTATACTTGATTGTTTCATCTCTCGATATTTTATATATAATGTCCCGGACCTTTCTTCTTGCAAAACGTACATGCACTTCTCTTGCACATTTGTGTCGTCTTGCATAATTACTCTATAGACTTCATTCAATTCTTTCAGAATCTCATCTTCGTCTCTTTCCAGTACCACTGCCAAGATTTCCACCATCACCTGATCTGAGACTTTTTCTTTTAATTCCACTACATTTTGGAATCTTAGATATGTTGCAGCCTTGTCCATTTCTAAATACACCAGGGAATCATCAATTTCCTTACTCACAGTCTTTAAGTGTTCATCCACTCTTTCTTTCTTTTTTTTTCAGTTTGTTCTGTCCTTTTCTCTACTTCTTTTATGATCAATTTGTTTTTCTCCAACACTTGCTGTAATGTTCCAATTTTTTCATTTACTTTAGAAATATCTGCTTTCATTTCTGCTTTTAATTTCCCTATCTCTTCTTTTAGTTCATTTATATCTGCTCTCATCTCGATATGATTTTTGAGCATTATTTTTTGTAGCTTTGACATAGAATCTTGTAGAGTAAGCAGTGTCAAATGGATATTGGCATTTGTAATAGAAGGCTGTTTCTTCAATGTTAATGATTTCTGAATTGTCTTCTGTGATATTGGTGAGGGTATTGCTGTTGGAGTTGTTAATGTCGTCTTACTTCCAGCTTTAAGAGTTGTAGTAGCTATGGAAGTCATTTCTCCTAAAATTTGTTTCTGTTTTTGTATTATATTGATTACATTGTCCCAGATTAGCATTCACTGTTGAGTAATATATCGTAAAATTAACCAATAAGCTAAATTGACTGATGAACTAATTAACTAATTTGTCGATCTATCTCTTAATTTCCTAAATTCTTTAATATATTCAAGAAACTTATAAATGCAGATACTATCCAATATAATCTCAAATTAAAGTTCTAAATAAAATATACGCATATGTAAAATCTACGCTTATTTCTCAGTATTATGAAATCCAAATAATAGTAGTGATAGATACCTTCTCCTATCTCTCTAATTATAAACAAATCTTGTCTATTGTATATTCTATACTGTTCCACATATGTATAAAGATATATATCTATATATATTATGAGACAATATTATATTATAGTATTATAAAGACTTCATCAATGCACATAAATTTTTTTAGAAATAGATTAACCTGAAAAAGTCAATTGATTATTTAAGTAATAAGCAAGATATATTCAAATATTAATATGTAGTTAATCAGTTATTACTATAAATGAAGTAAATATTATAAATATTAAATGATTATTGTTATCAATATCAATATTACTTAATAAGCTGCTGATAAATCAGCTAGGTCTGGCAGAATACCTCACAATTACACTCATTAAATGACTCTCCTTCTTCAGTCAATACATAAGTAGAGGATAATAAAATATAGACTAGTTGATCCAAATATCCAAAATTAAAGAAAGGGGAGAGTCTTAAATTAATTATCCAGCTCTCTGTCTCTAAAGCTAGATGATTTCACTTCCTCATGTTCAGGCAAAAAAAAAAAGAATTGCTGAGTAACGTTTATGGCTTCCTAATATCTCAACACACACAGCAGTACACAGTCCTCCTTCCATCTTGGGTTTCAATCAAATAATTTTTCCAAAATTCTCCACTAAAGTACTCTCCCAGCCAGCAGTCCCCGTTCCATGTCCAGAGAGACTTAAATCAGTTATTGATATTGTCTATAACCACAAGTCTTTAATCTACTTCAAAGGTTCTAGTCTTCTTCCAGTCTCAAAAGCAGCCAGCCCAATCCTTCCAAGCAAAAAATAATCCAAAAGCAGCCCAAACCTCCGTGAGTCAAACTTTTTTCTCCAACTGGCAACAATATAGCAAACCTCTCTGATCTGAGCCTCCTTCTCCTCTAGGTCACTACTGTTAATCTTCACTTCTTTGTCTTGAGTCCTTTCACTTTCAGACACTTTTGCGTCCCCTCTTCTTTGCCGCTTCTTCCCAGGCTCCAATCAGCTTGTTGCTTCTCAACAAATCTCTTCACCAATCAATAATCAAACACTCTCACAGGATCTCCGCACAAAACTCTTCTTTAGCTGCCACAGGCTGTCACTCGCTCTCTTCCTTTCACGGGTGACAGTTCAGACTATGGGATCACCATTACAAACCAGCGATCTCTTGCTGGATAGCCTCTGCAGGGTTTCTCTTCATTGCGATGAGGGGTTGCCCTCCCCTCTCACCACAGCCTGAGTCTCCTGACACCAGCATGGTTCTCTACAGGAACCGTGCACCCCGAGAGGTCATGCCAAACAGTAAAAAGGATTTAGAAGGACCGGAGATGGGTTTTTACACCTCTGTTCATCCTCACTTCATCACCGGAAGTTCCCAAGCCAAGTTTTAAGACCCTCCTGGAAGTCCAAAAAGTTGGGGGTGGATCTCACCTCCAGCTGCAAAATGTTCCAAAGTATAGGATGACATTCTTGTCCTCCACACTTGTCCTGTGTCACCCACCAATTCAGAGGCTCAATCCTAAATGTCAGTCTCAAAAGATAGCTTGCATTTTGTTATAGAGTTGTATCTGTGGAATAGTACATCAATGCAGAAATGTGTGGTGAGATGTCTCTGTAAGGCAGTACTGATCTCTAGACTCCTTGAACTGCAGTTTTCTTGGCAAGATTTTTGTAAGTGGTAAGGTGTTGCCTTCTTCTTCCTGGAGCCTAAGAGAAAGTGACTGACACAAGGTCAGCCAGATGGTTTCATGTCAAAAACAAGACAAGAAATCCTGGTTTTCCAGCCTGATTTCTTAACCACTACACCAAATCAGCTTTCCCTCTGTATGTATGTCAAAATGTAATCAGTTCTACTTGGCATTCAGAATTGCATACTTATTTTTTATATAAATTTCCCATAAGGCTGCTCTCATATGTATATTTACATGTATGTCTCATTCTCATTGAGTGGAACTGACTTCCAAGTAAATAAGAACAGAACAGCGTGTCAGCTTGTAACAGAGTTAACAGCAATATTAACTCTCCAGAATTTCTATACTTTTACATATAGTTCTTATTCATGTTCTACCCCAAACTCCAGGCTATAATTCATTTTTTTTAATCTGCAGAGCTCTTTATTGTTTTCAAATACCCAGCTTTCCTCCAAGCCCAGCTGTTGCTGCGTGGAATAAACATTTCCAATGAAACATTCAACAGAAAATGAAGTCTCTGCTATTTCTCTATACATTTCCTTAACTAATTTCATAATTTTATTTCTTTACAAGCATTTTAAGTGAGAAAACATTCTATCTACCATAATAAACATGGTGCTTAGTATTCCGGAGTAGCAATTCTTGATGCCATAGAACTAATAACCACTGTATCCACTAGTGTAGCGGGTGGTGGCAGTGGTAATAGTTACAGTAGAGTAGTTGAACATTGGTGGTGTGACCTTCTTCTGAGACATTTGGAAAAATGTACATAGACATATAATGACTTCTTAGCCTGAAGCTGTACATAGTATCGGTTTCTTAAATCTATACTCAATTATAACAATAGAACAGAACAGAACAAAATAGAATAGAATAGTATAGAATAGAATAACAGAGTTGGAAGGACCTTGGAAGTCTTCTGGTCCAGGGGTCGCCAACCTTTTGGACCTCAGGGACCCCCAAACTCATAATTTTAAATCCCACGGACCAGAGACTCTTAGAAAATCCAAAAAAAGTCTGCAGGAAAATTCCCCACCCCATTTTCCTACTGACTGATCATTCTTTATTTGGGATTGCAGGATACTGTCTCCAGCTCCGTTCTCAAGGAGAGAGAGAGAGGGAGGGAGGGAGAGAGAGAGAGAGAGAGAGAGAGAGAGAGAGAGAGAGAGAGAGAG
>BLBF01000033.1:14033050-14051115 GCA_015471245.1 Laticauda colubrina
AGAGAGAGAGAGAGAGAGAGAGAGAGAGAGAGAGAGAGAGAGAGAGAAACACTTTTGGCCTTATGCAAGGAAAGCAGCAGAAGCAACAGAAGTTTTTATTTCTCTTCCCCAAACTCTGCCAGAAATGAGTCTTTGTGAGACTTGTCGCACTGGTGCAGCCTGTTGGAGCAGGATGCCTTGCAGGGTCCCAAAGACTCATTTGTGGTGGGGTTTGGGGGAGAGAGAGAGACTTTTGCTATTTTCCTTGCATGCAGCCAAAAGCAGAAGAAGAAAGAAGTGGAAAGAAGTAGCCCGGTGACCAAATGAGGCATGTGAGGCAAGTTCCCCCCCCTTCATCCTTTCCCCCTTCCCCTCACTACCTCGTGTTGTTCACAATGCAAGTGACGCAAGCCTTGTATTCCTACGGGCCATGTGGGTGGTGCAGCCTTGTGTTCCCATGCAGCCTGGCTTTGGGCAGTGCTTTGGGGAGTGACATTTCTCTGTGGACCACCAAAATTTTCTCACAGACCACCAGTGGTCCCTGGCCCACTGGTTGGCGACCACTGTTCTAGTCCAACCCACTCTCAATCAGGACATCCTATACCATTTCAGACAAATGGCTGTCCAATCTCTTCCACTATTGGAACATTCACTTCATCTGGATACATTGATGTGATTATTGTACAGACTCTCTTATATTACTGCCTGCTGTTTTGGAATTGTACACAACTTAATAGAAAATAATACATGAATCTTTAGCAATATATAGCCTACATGCCTTCAATCCCATAAATCACGATTCCCTAAAAAAGTTGCTGAAAAAGTTGGTCACCAAATTGTAAAGTGTCACCATCCAGAACTCACCAATGTGGATGCTGATGATGGCATTTGATGGCTTTCTGCTTTTCTTTAGACCTAGGACAGAGAGAACTAACCAAGGTCTGATTGAAAGAACAGAGATAGCTGTTCTGGAAAAGGAAGCTGCATTCATAGCACTTCACTATTCAATCATGGCACTAGAAATTCTGTAAACCCATTAATGCTCAGAACTCTTTCCAGTCTCTTGTGTCCATTGTTTGTTATGCTCTAAGCTACGGGTATTGACTGTGTGTGTGTCACGTAACAGGCTTGGCAGCTAAGAAACGGACTGGGAACACAGTAGTAATGGCAAAACAAAATCATTTTTATTTTTCTAAGAAAAAAAGCATCAAATCTTTTTTCAGTTCAGGTAGCGGAACACCAATTTTCAGCATTGTTCCAATCACAAGGGCACATATAAATGTGCAATAGTACCTTGTCAACACATTCTTCAGCTAAGCGAATTTCAGTTGTAGAACTAAAACATCATGCCTTTGGTCTGTTAATTCTACACCTTTCGTTGCATTGCAAAAAAGTTAAACTTAACCCTTCTCATTTCAGTACTGAGACAGTTGCACAAAATCACTTCATTTTAGACCTAGCTGAAGCTAGCAATGGTGTTTAGCCCATTTGGATTTTAACCATGACTTCCAATACTGTGAAACCTGAGAACAAAGCAAGAGAAGGGTCCAGATGACCCTTTTTGGATGGATCCAAAGAGCATTACCTTGGTGTTCTGGTAATATGTGTAGGAATTCCTGAAAGAGGCATGTGGGCACTTTCAGTTGACATGTTTATATCCCTCTGTTCTTCTAAGCAGCAAAAGGATAACATATGTGTCAGGTCCAAGTGCAAAAATGTCACTGTGAAATCTAATCAAGTTCAGTTCCTTATCTGCTTATACCTGATAGACAGAATCTTACCAGACTAAAGCTATAGTCATCTAACTGAATAGATATATCCTGAATGATTCTAAGGTATGGCTACTCTAAACATTCCTCCTTTCCTGTGCAGTCTCTTATTTTGGGCTTCTCTCTGAAATGTACTACCTCTTTCCTGGGAAACTGTTGTGTTCTTGACAAGATTTTCCTCCCACTCCTTCTCCAGATGCACATTTTATCACAATATATGAAGTTTACTATATTATCAGCCCTGTATCACAGATTAGTCAAATAAAGACTGGCTCTCTGGACCAAGGTCATTTAAAGGGTTTCAATGCTAGCTGAAATCTCAACACAAGTATACCCATTTTGAAACCAACATTCTATCATTCCTTCATTCTGTTATCTTCTCAGGGATAATGTCAAAAAAAGGCCAATAAAAGCCCTATTTTTGCCACTTACTGAAATAACATGTCAATCTAGTCATTCACAAAAAGATCCACAAGGTCTGCAAAGTCCAGGAATCTTAAATACTTGTCAGATACTTCTGTCGTTGCTACAGTGCAAACAGTCACAAAGCAGATGATCAATTGTTTCTTCTGTTCCACAAGCATCACACAATCCCGCTGCATTGCTCACAGTTCTGAAGAGATTCTAATTTAGCGTGCAATGACCAATAAAAGCCAGAAAAGACAACCTGCTTCACCCAACCAAGGCAGTAACATTCCTGAAAAAATCACTGAATTAGGACAGAAGGGAGATACTCTGATGCAGTATGTTCCAACTCTCATTATTTCTGCCATTCATCTCTAATTTCCCCATTTAAGCCCACATTTAATCACCAAAGGAGAGAAAAACAAAGCAAAACAATATCCACATCTGCAAGATACAAATCTTTCTCCTATTTGTTGTCCCCTAAAATGTTGTGATCCAATAGATATGAATAAGAAAAAAAAAACCCTCTATACCTGTAATATATGTTCTGAAATCAAATTTCATTCACCAATATCATTCTTGCATTCCACTGCTCTACTAAGTCAGCAATCAACCTTGATAAAAAATCTAATAATATTACCACTCTTTCAGTGTAGATATTGTGAATCCATTCATTTAGTGACTTTTTGAAGTTACAACAGCATTGAAAAAAGTTTTTCACATTTACAATCATTGTAGCGTCCCTATGATCACATGATCAAAATTTGAATGCTTGGCAACTGGATCACATTTATGATGGTTGCAGTGTCCTGGGGTCATGCGATCACCTTTTGTGACCTTCCAACAAGCAAAATCAAGGGGGACCCAGATTTACTTTGCACCTGTGTTACTAACTTAATAACTGCAGGGATTTGCTTAACAACTGGGGCAAGAAAGGTTGTAAAATGGGGCAAAACTCATTTAACAACTGCCTTGCTTAGTAACAGAAATTTTAGGCTCAATTATGAGTCAAGGACTTCCCGTATGTACTTAAAAATTCAAAATTGGATTATTACTTTTATTCTAAAAATTAAGCTTTAATTCCTCTGTGCATTTCTGTCACCATCCTAGCACATCCACATGTGCTACAAACCCTGGCATCCTATTAATGGTTTCTTGAGGACAAGAATACACATAGGCAACCTCCATTGATAGCAATAGCAATAGCACTTAGATTTATATACCACTTCACAATACTTTACAATCCTCTTTAAGTGGTTTACAGAATCAGCCTATTGCCCCCAACAATTTGGGCCCTCATTTTACCCACTTCAGAAGGCCTTGAGCCTGCTGAGATTCGATCTGCCAAATTGCAGTCAGCTGGCAGTCAGCAAAAGTAGCCTGCAGCATTGCACTCTAACTACTGCGCCACCATGTCTCATCTTTTCTTTCTCTTCATCAAAACTACTGTTTTCCAATTTCTGCTAATGCAAACTGTACTGCTCTGTCTGTTCCCTAGGTTTGTTTTACAGTAGGCAAATGGTTCTATTCAAATGGCTACTGTGCTATGGTGGGAATGTCCCATCACCTCTGATTATTTTGTGCTAAGCTGCCTGGAGACTTTCCCATGGTAGACCAGTAAAAGAGTGGAATAGTTTTTTTATTAACATTAGCAAACCAATGAAAGACTTCCTCCCTGTCACTTTTCCCTTGTAGCCCTTTAATACTTCTTCCTTTTCCCATTACCCTGATGGTAGGTGAGCCAGATAAAAGTTTTCAGATACTATGAGGGTGATTATGATTACCAGGAGAGGATGAGTATGTAAATGATCCATTTATGGAAACCACATGTCTTCAAGACACCAACCATGGAATGGAACCAGATTGGTGTTTGTTTTCTTGGCACAAGATGGAAGATGGATGGGAGGAAAAAAACTGAGGAATCTACCAGCCAAGGACTATGTAGATCACTGTCCAGACAGAACATCATTATCAAAGAATGAATTGAACAGCATTTTCTTAAGTTGCCTTCATTACAAGCTAGTCAAAGTCTTCCTACTTTCTCTATTTAATTAAAGCTTCATTCTGTTTTCTCACAGCTAGATCCATTTTTCTATTTTTAATCAATTTAGCTCATTTCTCTCCACAGCTGGTAGGAGAATTGAAGGCAAATAATTTATTATTTATATTAAAGAGTGTGCAGCTAACCACACTTCCTTGGGGATTTCATTTACCACAGGTTGCAAATTCGAATAATGTATTACCTACTCCAATATATAATATTCTTTCAACTAGGAAATCCTGAAACCACCATAAATTTATAGTAATTTATTATATAAATTATAGGCTAATTTATTAACAAAGCCTTTCATGCAACAGACCTTTTATAATATACCCCAAAACAGAAAAACTTTATATTACCGTACATTATTATTATGATTAAAAAATTAAATTTCCTGTTGAATAATATCACCAACATATTTGTTCCAGTTCCCTCCACAAGAGTGACCTTTGCCAAAATGCAAATACTGAAACAGGTTTTGTGTGAGATCCACCTTCTGGGATCCTACTTTGGCAGCATTTGCACTCATAACAAGTCCAGGTCCTTCCAAAATCTGAATGCCTGAAGAATGGAGGGAGTTCACTATTATTGTGGTTATTATGGTTCATCGCATAGTCAGATTGGATTTGGCATTTTTTTCCACCTAGCAAGTCCATCCCAAGGACCTGGGAAAGGCAGATGTGGATGTTTCATAGTGGTAGAGGTATCATTGCAGGATGTAAGCTGTTTGAGATAAAGCTGCCTTTTGCAACTGACTGATTTGTCAATGCTAATAGTATTCAAGTGGTGTTCCAGTTGTTTTGGGGTTGCATCCAAGGTTTCTATTATTATTGGTACTACTACTACTACTACTACTATTACTACTACTACTACTATTATTATTATTATTATTATTATTATTATTATTATTATTATTATTATCATCAAATTTATTTGCTGCCCATCTTGCAATTCAAGGCAACTCTGAGCTAAGGATCCCTGCTGGTAGAAGGAAGAGAGAGAGATTTGATACCAGATTTTCCTTATTTCAAGGTTCCAGAAGACATCCATTCCAGCCAGTAACTCCGAGACAAACATTATCTCAAAGTACTTTTATTAGAACAGGAACTGGTACACAGTGAGGAAATTCCGAAACTGAAATTCTCCCGGGCTTCCCACAAATTCCCAACCTACTTTTCCCCCCATCACCCATCACATGAACCAATCTCTTTCCAACTCCATTTTCCTCTGCGCCATTCATAATGACCTTGAAGCACTAAAGAATTTATCATGTCTACTGAGAGCTACTCCAATAATATCAGCCCCCTCCAGTTCTGTGCAGTTTTGTGACAGCTTTTGATAATGATTCCAAAGCTGACACCTTTCCTTAATTTACTGAAACCTCTAAAAAGAAGTAACTTCAGTGCATCTGGAAGAGTTACAACGTAAACAGGAAGCACAAGGTAATAAAGCAACACCATAGAATGCCATTTATATTCTTGCTATTGTGCATGTTGCTTCTTCTGTCTCAACACAGTACATTTTCAGGTGCTCAGTAGCTCAATGGTCCACTGTTCAATAGCTCTGCAGAGCTACTCTTGTTTAAGCTACTTCTTCTCATATCCGTAAATTCAGACTTCTTATAGATTGCTACCAGATTACATTCCCACTACCTACTCAGTAGAAACCTAATCAAAGCATGGTTTGAAGTTTTACTCATGGGAGAGATCAAACATATAAGTTCATTATTTCAGGAATCAAAACACCACAAGGTTTGAAAACTCCTCACCTAGAATTTTCTGACCAATTTTCCAGATAGCTAATTCCCATGAAAGCTTCTGCCAAGGCCTCTACTCCAGTGGTCCCCAACCTTTCTGACTCTGCAGACTAGCAGTGTGGGGGGAGGGAAAGAGGGGATGATCTTGTGCATGCCCGGTCCCCAAGAAGCCACAGTCTGACACATTGGGGATCCCTATTCTACTCCATTCACATTAGAAGTCACACAGTACAATCTACTAATACGAATTCTGATATATTTTTATTCCAAGATCTAATTCTATTCATATTTACTATTCCACCAACAAAGGTATAACCATAAATTTTCCCAGAATTGCCTCTGAATATTCCTTTAACCAACAGTTCTTTCACTCACAGCTTTACAATATTTATATTTGAGGAGAGCTTACCTGACTACAGTGAAGGCTTCATTGTAATACTGTCAATGCAGCATTGCATTCCTAAATCGTTTTAGTAGATTCACCATAACACCAAGCTTGTGGTATTATCAGCTTGTGGTATTATTGTTTTATATACTACCATTCAGGTATAATTTGGAAATTTGTAACAATATCACATAATATCACATTCTGAACATTCTGAAAATTTCTGGGGATCAGTCTTCTCATCGGAATCTATACATTTTTATCATTGCAGTTCTCAGTTTGCCTTGTTGAAGTTCCACATAGGAAGCTATTTCCCCTTTTGAGTAACTATCACATATCCATCAGAAATGGATATGCAATGAAACAAGCCCTAATGAGACATGATATGTATGGAATGTACTGTTTATCAATCCAGGAAAGGAAATTCTTTAGGCAGAGCATCCCACTAATATAGAATGTGCCCTAAATCAGGGGTCCCCAGCCTTTGATCTGTAGATTGGCATCGAGCTGCAGCATGCCAGAAACCAGGTCGCACAAACAAGTTATGCAAGCAGCACACAAAAACATGCCCCCTCTGGTCTACAGAAAAACCTCTCTCCATGGATCTGGTCCCTGATATCCAAAAAGTTGGAGGCCACTGCCCTAAATGATTCTCCCACTCCCTGCTGTGAGCCTAACAAAGAAAAAAACATTTATAACACATTATTCAGCAAAAGGAAATTTCTACCCAATTTGAAAATTAGAGTCATACTTATATAAGGGGAAAAAGTAATACTTTTTTTAATTGATGATGGCATTGAAATACAAAGCAGAACCTTAAATTCACTTGCAAGGACTAGACATATCTCAATAGATAGACATACTTTTGGGTATGTCCTAATGTGCTTTGCATAGATAGGATTTTATAAGCTGATCATAATACCAAACCATACTTCTTGCTTGATATTTGTCCAACACGATTACCCATGGGAGTGAAAATTCATTCTCTGAGCTTGTGAGTTGGTTTCCAAATGTTTCATTACCAGACGAAGTAACATCTCCAGCAGACTTTTGGGGATGTCAGTGTCAGCGTTCTTCTGTTTATAAGGGCTTTGTGTGGTTAGGGGTCTTGTGATGGGTCAGATGTAGGTGTGGAAACCTGCATCTACCGCAAATCCACAGACACGGATCAGATCCTCAGCTTCACAAGCAACCACCCCACCGGACACAAAAGAAGCCAGGTCCAAACTCTCTTCAGAAGGGCCAGGATACACTGTAGCACCACAACACTAAGAAAAATATAAGAGAAACAGTTGTTCTATCTCTGTAACAGCTATCCAAAAAATTTCGTATTCCAACACACAGCACCCAAATCACAACAAAGCACACAGCCAACCAGGGGTAAGATTCAAATTTTCTAACAACCAGTTCTGTGGACATGGCTTATGTGGTGGGCGTGGCTTGGTGGTCATGTGATTGGGTGGACATGGCTTGGTGGACATGTTATTGGCTGGCTGTGGCCAACTCAATATCACTCACATCGAGGCATACATCTCCTCGCCTGGCTTCTCATGACTATGGGAATGCTGCAACAATCATAAGTGTGAGAAATGGTCATAAGTTACTTTTTTCAGTGCCACTGTAACTTTGAATGTCACTCCACATGAGCAAAGTACCAGCAAAAAAGGGGAAAAAAGAGACATTCCTGAGACAGGAAGTCTAGTCCTGCCAAGAATGTAATAAGGGTCAATGGAGAGGCAGTTTCTGTGAGCAACACCATAAAGTTTCCTCCCTGCCTTCCTTACAGGATTAGGCCAATAATTTCTTCTAACAACTGGTTCTCTGAACTGCTCAGAATGTTTACAACTGGTTCTAGCAAATAGGTGCGAACCTGTAGAATCCCATCCCTGCAGCCAATCATCACTCAAAAACTAACCCTACCATGATTATCCATTATCCCCATGAAAGACCAAACTAACCTCCATCTCTTTCTTTTAACATCACAACCAACATCAAAACCAGCCAAAGCACTCCCTCACACCTTCAATCCATCCAAAATCAAGCCAGTCACACAACAGTAACCTGCCTTTACCTTCTTCCTTGCTTAATGTTCTCTTCTGCCCCCACATAGTATTACACATGCCTTCCCAGCTTAACAGGATTTCTGTAAGCAGGATCTCCAATCATCTATCAGCTGAGCCAATATCACTTGATGGTGTTTCCTGACAGGACCATTTGTCTACCTCCACTCAACATTGCTGCACGTTTGATTCATTCTCTAAGATGGGAAAGAAGCCTCTGTATTAGTTACATCCAGGCTACGAAGAATATAATCCAAAATGTTGGCAGTCTTAAGTAATAATTTATGTTCAACTGCACTTAGGCTAGACATCACCATTCTAGTGATGTCTAACTATCCATTTTCTTTCTCAGGAAGGACTGTGTTCTTATGAATTTGTGTGAGTCCTCCCTCTTATGTATCACATACAACACAGGAGCAAGAAGACAAGTCAGCAAACCGGGATCTTGTCCAGAGTGGTACTGAAAGAGCCAGTCCTTTCTGTTTGTAGTTAATGGCTGCTGATTTCTAGTTCTATACTTCGAGGTTCTAGTTCTAGTTCTGCTTGATAATACCTAACAAATTTTAACTTTCCTGCTATGAAAAAGAGGATACTTTTTTAATAACAAAAAAGTATATGTAAACATGTTTCATTTGTATTTTCATCTTTACTTTTCATTTATTACTGTATATTTCACCCCACATTTCCCCTCAAGGAGTTTGAAGTAACGTAATTTCCCTGCACCCCTTTCCCAAGCCATGAAACAGGTTAGGCTGAAGCTCAAGTGGTCTGTGACTGACCTGAAAATACCCAGCTGAATGGGGATTTGAATCTTAAGGGTGATCCTCACTTCCTTGTGATGGCTTGAAGATACCTTGCTAGCTTTCTGTTTTTGAGAAACATGTCCTCATGATGTTGTTGCCATATAATTCTCAGCCCACTATTTAGGTCCTTTAGGGAGTCTAGAGTTTTGCTGGGTGGAATCACTGCTCCTGCTATTTATTATGTGTTTCATGTGCGCATGTATAGTGCTGAAGTGATTGGAAAGTTAAGAAAATTTGTGACACAACAATGGAATAGATGGTAAAAGAGAGTTCTTTGTTAGATCAAAAATGATGTCTAGGACAGATAGGCTTCAGGTCGAAGAAAGGAAAGGTCCAGAAGAACAACAATGCAATTAATTTCTGCAAGTCTCTGAGAGTCCAGCTGGTTTCCATTGGAAAAATACTATACAATATTATATTTTCATTTCTCTGCTTTGTGTTTTAAATCAGCTATTCCAATTCCTCCTGTATCCCTGACAGGTTTCCCAATCTCCCACCGGATCAACTGTCCTATGAAAGAGTTTCATGGATGCTGCCATCTAAAGACCATTCAGATTACTGCACAGAATGGAATTAGTAATTATAAAATGAATGTACTGTAAGTAAGGATACATTCATTGTTCAACTCTGCCTGTCCACATGCATCCAAAACCATAATGAATTTGCAGAGAGAAGTTCTCATGTTGTAATCCTTGGCCTCAAAGGGGTTGTCTTTTGAGTCAGTGTGAGCAGAAAGGGAACTGTAAATTTCATTCCAGAAAAGAAAGGGCACCAATCCCATGTAGTCAGAGTAACACCCACAGATCTGCTGCATGGGTGATCTACCTTATTATCAAAGCCACAGTAAGTGATAATTAAATATAAATAAACAAAAAGGAAGGGTTGAATCTAGCCCACTATATCACCTCTTCAGAATGGCACTGGATGGTTGGATTCCCTGGAGACAAATGATGCAGAGGAAAAGTGGAAAGGACAGCAGGGAATTTAGCAATTACTTGTCTGAAAATGCCCCAAAGTAAAAACTGCACAGACAGCAAGGCTGCTTGGCTTGTTGTTAAAATGTGATAGAGATAGGCTGGTGGGGGAGGGAGCACAATTTATAGCCTTTCTGAGTCAAAGATTGAAGAAAAATTATTAATCCAGTCTTGAGGAAGAGTCCTTACTTTCTGGATCTAAAGAGAAAATGAGTTCCCAAATGCACGTGCAGAATTGTCTGTCGTTGCATCTGTTAAACAATGAAGTTCCCAGAGATGCTATCATAGATCTGAGATATGCTCTACGTTATGCTCCACAAGGTGCTTTGTATGATAACATAGTACAAGGAAAGAAAACTGGAATTAACAGATCTGTCTGGAAGAATTTAGATTATTATTAATGCCAGTTTTCTCTGAGGAGAAGACTCATCTGAGCTTAAGTATTTAGAGGCAAAAACATTTCAGGTAATCCTCTTGATGTTCCTTGCCTGCTAATGCTGCCTGTTCAACCTACTGGGCCAGAGAGCAGGGGAGAGAGAGAAGGAAGGAAAGAATGAAGAGAAGCAATTGTTCTCTGAACCATTGAAAAGCCACAGTGGAATGTGTTGGAATTTACTAAATTAAATGTGGTCCTCAAAAAGGAGGAACTAACCCTTCTGGACTTCCTTATTCCAAAATGATTATTCATTCAGTACCAGTTATCTCACTTGTGGCTAGAAGTTTAGCATTTTAAAAAATCCCTAATATGTCACTCCCACAATTTGTTTTAGCAGCTCTCCCCAAGTGTTGCTGATTTTGGGCAAAAAAAGGAAGATACAATTAAGTTTTAAAATTTTGGTAAGGCAGAAAGAATGGGTAGCGGTGGATTTAAAGTGCCATAATTTTGTTGTTGTTCTTGTTGCTTTGACGAAACCTTGTTTTCCTGGCTGTCCACTTGTAACTCCCAATATATTCTTCCTAACTCACATATAGCCTTACATCTCCCTCCCCCAGAAAAAAGTTGCATACATAGGTAGTCACACATGGAGTAAAGCTAATAATACAGGGATGACTTGAACTTATTATCATGTAATATTCACCATTTTTCTTGCAGTAATGACCTATATTTATTTTTCACCTATTAGGAAAACTGCAAAAGTCCTTGTTTGTCTGGGTTGGTAATTTTACATTTTGACAGATTATCAGCTTATTTTGACTGGTGTTCCTTTTTCTGGAAATGCTTCAAGTCATCTCTCTATATGCTGATGTTAAGGGGGACTAGAAGCAAAACGTTCACATGGCCCCTGATGCTTTCTCTACTAGTCTGTCACTGGGTTCTGTGACAATATTTGCTATTTTGCCATGTAAGGAATGCTTGTATTTCATGCCCCTCCCTTCTCCCCCTCAATATTCCAATTCTATCCTAGAGTGCTTTCAGCCATATTTCCTACAAGAGTGCAGATGATGGAATATGTACGCTCTAGATACATAAATAATAAAACTGAAACCATCCTTAGTTAAAAATAGATATTCTACTTAATAAATATTTTACTGACTAAGTTTAGGATATAAAGCTTCCTTGACGGAAATGTCATGTTCTGCCAAAGAGATTAAAATTGACCCTTTAGTTCTGGCTTTGCAAGCAACAGATGACTGATTCTGAAAGGTTCCCTTTGTTTTTTTCTTCATGTCTATTACTCAAAGTATTTCTTCCACTCTAATATCCTAAGATACTGGGATATCATTGTGAGTCATTTTGACCAAAGGGAAATTTCTAATTCATGGGTAGTTTAAGTTGCTATCTAAACAATAACATGCATAAAAATAAAAAGCAACACAATTAAAATACATTTATGAATATTGATTTTTTTATTGCAGAAGCCAGGTTGAAAGGGAATATTTAACAGTTTTACTATAAGTTTTCTAACTCAAAAGGATTCTCAATAAACTTCTAAATACAGGAACATCTTTAAAAGGAATTTTTCTGTACTAAGAGTCCAGGCAGATTCATAAGTGTTGACAATATCAAAAAGCCAGCACAGTTGTTGGATTCTTGGCTTTCTCTTAGCTTGCTTTTCTTCTTGCAGATGTTCATCAACTAACTTAGTAATAAAATGTCTGCAAGAGGAGAAAAAAAAAAAAGCAAACTCAAGGAACACTGAGAACCTAATAATTCAACCCTGTACTTACATATATCTCCACTCTTGCAGCCGGAAAAAATATCCAGAAAGATTAGTAGGACTATATTTCTTCCACTTTACAGCCCTGGTTCCTGGGATATATTATCCACTCAGGCAATCACTGTTTCCATATCATGGTTAAAAGCCCAACTAAAATGGGTGCAGAATCAAAATTTTCACATATGTCTGGAGCCATCATTTGCTTATTTGTTTACTTGATTGCTGGGACTTATGTGTTGCTCAATTCCAATAAAGCTCGAAGTGGCTTTTTCATTACTAAGTTGGCCAGGAATGATATTCTTAATATAGATAGAAATATGTCCTCCATACATGATGGAATTAATCATGTCCTTTATCTCAGAATGTTGCTAATATTCACTGATTTAATTAGCTAGAAATAAATGGTAACACTAGACTGTCCTTACGGTCTAGCCATATCTACCAGATCAAAGGAAACCGAAATTAGAGTTCATGGAGTGGGCAAGTTTACAATAACTGGACTTGCTCAAAATGAGTCTCAGTGAAAGCAGATCGACTGTCAACAAATGTTCCAATTCCCTTTTCCCTGATGATTCACAGGACAGAAAAGCAATACTAGTCTATACTGTGCAGACAAGATAGTAGCAGAGAACTATATATTATCTGCTGGCTTTGCCATCAGGCAATGGATTTCCAATGAGATTTACACCTTCTCAAATTCATTTTGGTATTTTTTCATTGTTTTCAAAAATCTCATAATTCAAAAACAATAGCACAGTCAAGATTTTGGTAATCCCTCGAACAAATGAATTCAGGAAACATCAAGCATTTGCGGTTGATAATTTAAATTAATTCACCACCTGTGGAGTGTCATAACCAGTGATCAATGTAGCGCTGACAAAGGAATGGACCCCCCCCCCATGACAACAGAGTCACATAAAGCATCTCTACCTTTGGAACACCAGCACTACTCAAACCAATGCCAAATGAAAGGTATGCTGTGCTATAGGCACAGGCCAGATAGTCACTGGGATAAATTCAAGATTGTCATGTTATATATGAAATGTTGAACCACTCTTGAGTGAAAAACCTCAGGATGAAATCTCCTGAATGAGAAGTCTAGAGTAGAACTTTACCTTGGTGGGCAAGGTAATGGTGGCTGCTGGATAGTTGGCGGGGTTTAGATAAACCCATTGCTGTGATCTCTGGCTGGGCCTGCCCACCTGCCCTTGTGCTATGCTTTCCCTAAATAACTAATGTTTCCCCTGCTCAGGCTGCCCAGGTGAGTTCCGCACTGCCCTGCAATATTTACTGGAGCTGCCTGAGTCTATCAGCTGCCTGTTTGAAGCTGTGTTTCAGCCCCAAAAAGGTGTGTGAGAGCGACACCATCAGCGAACTCCTTGTCAACGAAAGTGCAGCCCATCTCTGAACTTTACCACTCCCATAAATATTTTAAGAAGGGAAGTGATTAAATAACGGAGTGGATTGAAGTGACAAAATTCAAAAGCTGTTTTGGTTGTCCACCACAATAACATTCTTTCAAAATCACTATATTGCTAAACAAAGCATCTAGTTAGCGAGGTAGAAATAATTGTTTTGAACAAGCAAGAATGAGATAATTTTATAAATTTAATTCAATTTATATGTGATCCATCTTGCTGTCCACATATATGTGTGTGTATTCACATTTATTATCAGTCTAAACAATTTCTATTTATGCAGAATTAACTTACAACTTTTGTTTAAACACTGCAGTACCACATTAACCGATGCACTGAAGTTGAAGATTCCCCCATCACCACTGCTTCCTTTTTCATTTTAATGAATTTGCATCTATGTTTCACTTCCTGGCATTGTTCATAAACATATTTTATGGCTTCAACCCAGATTCCATGGTTTTCAGTGAAAATGCTCCAAATGATTGGGGAAAAAATTCAAAAACACTTTGAGTATGAAGGCTTCTTTTTAAGAAAGTTAACATAACTGATACTTCACACTAAAGGGACATGAAATTCCGATCATTCAGTTAATCTCTAGTTTCCTTGGCAATGGTGATTGGATTGCTTAGTTTTTGATAAGTTATGCAAAATAGTTAGAGGCAAAAGAAAAAAAAGTCAAAAAAACCTCTAATATGCTATTTGGATCCTCATTATAACATTCTTGCTGAGACAAAAAATATTCTTTTCAATCCTTTTTATACAATTTTTGTACTTTTATTCTTACTCTTTCCCCCCACTCCCAGTATCTTTGAAAAGAGTTAAGAACATCTCAGAATCCCTGATGTATTTGTACAAACCACATTTCTACATTTTTAATTCCTTTTCTAATTTACTGGTTCTTCAAAAATCAGCACTAAATAAAACCATGTTTTTAAAAAGAGAGTTGGATTTACCATAGATAATGACAAGAATTCTGCACTAGAGTTACCTTGCTTGAGAGTTATGGCAGCTGGAGTATATTCAATTTATCATTACTAGTTTCCATGCATGTATATGACAAATGAGACCCCCTCACACACACACATCATAAACATATGGGCAGTTAAGCTGCCATAGTGTCAGTTGGTCTAGCTCAGTGCAATTTATAATACCACACCAAACTGCTGTAAGAAATTTTAAATACGGGTCACTGTCACTCCCAACTTTCTATTTCTTATTTTTAACTAAAGTAACCAAAGTCTGAGTCTAGGATCTTATACAAGCAAACTATCTTCTTCTTCCCTAAGAGAATCTATGGCTTCTTTAGCATAAATTAAGATGTGCAACCTCTGCAAATAATGAAATGATCAAGGCAATGTCTGGAATTATTGCCCTGACAAGATTTCTACTTTTTGTTGTTGATATTGTTGTTGTTTTGTTTCAATGGAATGGAAATATCTAGAAAATTATATCTAGTCTGGAGAAAATTAAAGGAAGAATTTGTCTGTCCCATTTTCATCATTCTTCTTCCACTGAAGCAGAATGGTGGAAGATATAGAGCAAGCAAAATCTACTATTTTTCATTGTGCCTGGATCAACTTTGAAAACCCACAAGATAGTAAAACAAACAGTATAAGCAACGCCAATCATACTTGATATTTGGAAGGGAAAACATCCAGAGATCTTATGGCGATAGGCCAGATTAGGAAATTGAAAAAAAAAAACATTGGAAAAGGGCAAGAACAATTCACTATGGTATTGGTGTTTAACAAACACACATATCCATTTAATCACTAGGACTTAAACTTAATTTGAGAGAGCCTTTACCTTTGACCTCAAACCATGCTGAAGACTTTAGGTTGGATAATTTCAAAAGAGGTTTAGGTAACAGCCAACAGTCATAAAGGGTATTCATCATCTTCACTGTATCAGAAACAAAATATTGCCAGTGAATTCAAGCAAGCAATGGTATCTTCTACCCTGAGCTGCTCATAGGCAGCAAAGTAGACTTTAGAAGGGAGAGCTAGTTAGGTTTGGATCTGATTTAGCTCACTTCTGATGTTCTTATCTTCTTCAGTATATAATTATTTGTGCCACTTGCATGATGACATAGTGGCAGATCTTGCATGATGGCTTTATAAGACAGCATTTTCTATATAGAAAAATGCCTTCTGCCAGAGTAAGCAACCAAAACAGAAAGGCAAGACACATTCTTATTGAGATTTAGAAAAATTCTCAGCTGTCCAAAAGCTAAATAACATTAGAGTGATATTTCAAAGACTATTCCTCTTATTCCACAGCAAAGACAAAGAACAAGATGTTTATATACAGTGTAAAGTTATATAAGCAGGAACAGTGGGTTTATTACATCACCCAGTACTTGTTTCAATTTTACAGTATAAAAATAGAGACAAAAGCAGTAAGAATAAAATAGAGAAATCTAGAAAGACAACATATTAATAAAAATGTAATTCCCTTAACTTCTGCCCTCGGTAATCCATCATATCTAGAAGGCAGAAGGCAGGGAAACGGCTACATAAGCTACACTTTGATAAATCCACATCAAAATTAGTTATCTCCTTTTGCAATTTCTTTGCACATATAGCTCATTTTTTCTTAAAAAAATCCCTTTAGCTTCTATAACAGTAAAAGTGTTCATTGCCAAGTGCACTCAGCAATTTTCATTGCTTGCTGAATACTGAAATTAGCACCAACTAGAAATGAACTATATATCCCTTCACTTAGAAGAGTTAGCAGTACTAGGCAAGATTGCTTCCTAAAAAGAGATTCATAAACACGTTTGAATTCAATACTTTAGGATTATGGTTTGCAGCAAGTTTTACTTGTTGAAATGTTTTGTCCAAAATCAAGTTTGGATTGTTTTCAAGTTGCTTTTGGGTGTTCTGGACTATTAATTTTTATAATAACAAAATAGCTTAACAACAACTAAGATGACTTAGTTGAGGACCATATTGTTCACATTTTGGACAGGGAAGATAGATAGTTTGAGAGAGGAGTGAAGGAATCCATTTATGCCAAAGAGGAAAATCCTTCCCTTAACAGAGATGGAGGCCCCAGATGCATTCAGTCCCCCAATCTTTATGTTGCTCTTGCATTAGTCCTCAGGAAGATTAATATCATTTCACAAGTTCACCAGGGAGCTCACACTTACTACCCACCCAGGAGAAAATATGTAGGAGCAATTACTCTTAATGACTCTCTGCCTACTCACTTAATGAACCTATTCAGATTAAGTGAGAAAGGAAACTACCCTGGACAATTTATATGGGGTCCTCTTAATCAATTTGCCCAGACTGAAGAACTAAGTTGGATAAGCAGTGAAATCAAAAAGAAAAAAGACCAGTTGCCATGACTCAACTTCCAGACAACTCTATATATGGATGACTGAGAATCATCAATATAAACTTAACAACCAATTTTCCTTATTGTTTTTAAAACAAACAAAGCCGTGATAGCAAAAATTAATCATTTTTTTCTATTTAAACTTGTCTTTTAAATTTCAGTTTCTCAATGGACTTACCCTATGGCATCTTTCCCCAGAAGTTTTACCACTGCAGATATTTTTCACTGTGTCTGTAATGAGCAGTTCTACTCCAGGTTTGCCTCTCAAAAGAATAAAAGTATCTTGTAAAGTTGTTATACTTTACCAATAAAACATATTTAAATATCAAAAAAGAACTAAGAATTCTCCCCAAAGGAAATGCTGAATTCACAAAATAATCAAACTATCGAACAGGCGAATGAGCCAACAAGTCCTAGAAGAGCATAGTTCATAGAAGAAAAAAATGTACGCTCTAACCTTTAAAGCGGGAGTAATCACTCTTGAATTAATGCAAGGGCTTATTTTCAAAAAGCATGCTAGAACTGAGCTGCATATTTGGCAATGCTCCATCTGAGGAAAGTGAATTATTTTAATTTCATTTTAGCACTGTCAAATTAGGCATCATCTCTGTTCCAACCTCATTGTGCATGTCCTTTCGAAAAGGTGATTGCTGGCCTCAGCAATAAGGCTGTAGGTATAAACATTATTTTTTCTTTTTCTTTTTTATCTTGATATTTGCTGGGTTTGGTTAATTCACAGATCTCCAGATGGAAGTACGCAGAAGTAAATGTTATGCCCTTTTCATCACCCATTAAAAAATAAAGTCCATTTATAGCTCTGACCTTGCCTTGCCATCAAAGACAGGGGCAGTTAACATAACAATGGAAAAAGCTCTGCAAATTCCTAGGTGGCTTGCTGAATTCTTTCTTTCTTTCTTTCTTTCTTTCTTTCTTTCTTTCTTTCTTTCTTTCTTTCTTTCTTTCTTTCTTTCTTT